>SPJY01000004.1:0-15062 GCA_005191435.1 Raddia distichophylla
TGGGAAAGTTGGGAAGACTCCTAGAAAGTTGGGAAAGTAGAGGGAATAGTATTCTGGGCTTACATGCCACGTGCTCTCTTTTGGAATGGATAAATTTGTTCCCCCCTTTTGTGTTTTATGTAAGATGTGCTATGTTTGCATCAATGTAGTAATGAACAAATGTAATTTTAATTTGACTTTTAGTTATTTATCAAGTACGTTTGCCTTTGTGGGGGTTGCTTTTTCCTTGTATTTTCAAATGTTTTATTCACTTATCAATATTTTTTGTCTATCCTGTTTTTTTACCTAATTTGGTTTGTAGGAACATATTTTGAAAAATAATTAATCATGGCAGACAGTGGTCAATACTCAAAGGACAGTTTATTCAGTAAGTCATGCAATGTTCCTCAACATTGTGCCAATTGCTCTTCCAAACAACACTGTCAAGATGAATTGGCAGTCCCTGTATGTATTATGCAATCCTATATAATCATCTAATCTTTTCTTTGTTAAATAATCTAAGTGCAACTAAGTTTTTTTAAGTCATGATAAAAGTCAACATATTATTTTCTTGTGTTAATTTTTTTATTGCTCATTTTCAGGACAAAACAATCATTCCCAAATCTTTGGATGCCATCTCATAATGGACAATTTGAAGAAGATTATTGTTAATGCAGTTGGAAAACAATTATTGGGAAATAATGACAAAACGAACAGCAAGGTATTTTTTCTTGCAGTGGGTTGTGTTTTTTTTACCATTTTGAAAGTTGTACAATGCAAAATACAAAAATAATTTAGGTTAGCATCTCTTTATGTTTTTTCATTATCTTTTTCTCATATGAATATGTGTTATCTAATATTTTTTTGATTATCTTCTATTTTTTCCTTATATCATGATCTACAGAGAAAACTTTGTAGTTATATGTCATGGTTTTGTTTGCAATTCTTTTTCAATTATATAAAAGGATATCTTTTTTTCCATATGTTTTTAGTGTTTTACATGTTTGTTGCCTGCTTCTTTTTTTGTGCGTAGGTTTTTTATTGATCATTCTTTTATTTTTAAATTGTTTTATATTCCTTGGTGCCCATCTCTTCATCTTTCATCATTTTTTTTCCTAATTAATTGTTTTTACAGACATGTTTTCTTGAGATGGAAACAAACCAAGGAAAAAATAAAGATGATCCTATCAAAACAAAGAGGACCTGCAACCTTCAATATTTTTCTAAAATTGTTAACAGCCTCAATCAGCACCAAAGATCATTTATTCAACACTATGGGTTTAAACACTTGACTAACTTTAATGGATGTTGTATTCCAAAATCATTTGTTCACTGGATAGCTGATAACATAGACACTACATGTTCTGATATTCTAGTTGCTGGTAAAGTAATTCCAATAAGGCCTTCTTCAATTAACTGGGTACTAGGATTGCCTATTGGTGGAATGGAAGTAAAATCAGAAAGTGATCAGCAAATCAATCCTTTTTAGGTCTGTTTCGGAAGTCCAATGTTCCTAGAATCAAATTTTTTGGCAGTATTCTCATGAAGGGAGATCTTCCAGATGATCAATTAGTGAGGTGCTTTTTGATTGTTGCCTTGTCAACATTTTTGTGCTCCAATTCTGGTTCTCATCCAAGCACAAAATACCTTGGAGCTCTTGTTGATGTTAACAAAATAAGTCAATATGACTGGTCTACATTTGTGTATGAATGGTTGATGGCACATGTCTCGAAGTATCAACAAAACAAAAGAAGAGATGGTCACTCTTGTCTGAAGTTGGGGGGATGCATATATTTCCTTGCTGTAAGTACTGTCTAATTTTCCTTTTTTTTTTATGGGCCAATGTAGTCCACTCAATACTCTGACTATCTTAAATTTGTGTGTACGGGTTTGTATATGTATTTTTCTAGGTTTTCTTTATAATTAAATTTCATTAATTTTTCTCTCTTCATTTTTTTTTCAATACAGGTGTGCTATCTCGATTTTGTTGATTTTGGAGTTAGACAAACAACAATCTTTATCCCAAGAATATCTGTTTGGAAAGGTACCATGAATAAAGATCTTAGCAAAGTTGACAAAGTTAGCAGTAAGAAGTTTGGAAAGCGACCAGTAAGTTTTTTTCTTAGTTTTTTTGTTTATGTAAGTGGCATTGTTTTTTTTCTATATATGAGTATGTGTGCTGAATACCATATGTCCAAGAGTGATTTATTTGCTGCGTGTTCATGAGCATGCTATTGAACAAAGAAGCACTAAAAAAAACAAGTTACATTTTAAAAAAAAGTCGCTTTATGAAGCATGCACTGTAAGATAGTAATGTTGTATTTTTTCTTGAAAATTTTCAGATGGATTATGTTGTACCAACACCACTTCCAATTATAGCAACATAGCTTTTCTAATTGTAGTTTTGTTAGATAAGCAGTTTGATTTTTTAACATTTTTATATGTTCTGTTCCGCTGGTCATGTCTGATTGTCCTAACGTCTTATGTGTCCTTTTGTCTAAATGATCATTTTTTAAATAGAATTTACTTCAATGCTAAAAATTTGTTAGCATAACAATGGTAATTTCTTGAGCCGTAATATCACATCCCGTGTTGTCTGTGGATGTTTTTACTCCCTTTTTTTATCTATGGGTGTTGGCTTGCCAAGCTTATGTTTTATGCATGTAGTATTGTTCTCTCTTTCTTTTCTAAAAATATCTTTTTATGACATGTAGATGAAAGATTTCAACAACACTTGCTATGCATTGTTTCGTGAAGGCAATGAATCATTCAGACAAAATTTAAATAAAGTCATAGGGAACTCATTACCAGATAAGGTACTTTTTTATTTTTATGTTCTTTTTTCAAAACATATATTTACCCTTTTTTGCATTTGCAGAGCAAGGATGAATTGATTTCCATGTTTTCCATATTTGATAGCAAAGTCAATCCATTTAATTCTTTTCAAGCAGAATTTTTACTCATGGATGTATTGAAGCACTTGTTGTCAGAGAGCTCAAACAACACCAACTTTGATCATGAAAATATTGATAACAATGTGGATAGGAGTAATCTTAATAATGTTGAAATTCTAGCACCAAATCAAGACGACAATATTCTTTACATTGTTAAAGAGCAAAATATAGTGCTAAAGAACGTAGAGGACAATGCAAATCAAGCAACAAATCTGAGCACCATGGAACTTGATGATTTTGACAGCACATTGATCTCAAATGATTCCCAAAAAACTTTGGTTGTTAATTCAGAAGGTTCTGATGCTGGCAAGGGGCAACCAAATGAAATGGAATCTCAAACTACACTCAAGATTTCTTCTGATTGTTCAAAAAATGAATCTCAAAATGGTAATATTTTTTTACACCCTATTATAGATGTGCCGTATTATATATACATGGACTAATAAAACTTTTTTTTTCTGTCCTTAATAACAACCTATGTCGATTTATTTTTTGCAGATTCTTTATCTAAATTGAGAGGCAAGAGAAAGCATCATTTTGATTCATCCGATCGGAATTCATTAGATAATTCGGTTGCTTCAAGAACTAGATCCAAGACCACATCTACTCAGAAATCTCTGTTAAGTCAGTCTTCAAAAGTATGATCATTCAATTTGTTCAGTTTTTTATTTGTCTAAAAAATAATATGAATAAAATTGTCTAAGATTTTTTTAAAATACACTACATAGCCGCAGATTTCCAAAAGTGCAAGTTTGGACCACCTCCTATCTCTGAAGAAGACGGTGGATGTTGCACCAAAGTCACTTACAAGTATGTCAATTTTACACTCATCAGTATATGTGTTTCATATACTAAATGTAGGAACTCCTTGTAAAAATGTTGGCAGCAATATTATTTTTGAATCCATCTCATCCATGTTCTCATTTATGCTTCCTTTTTTTTTTCAAGTTCTTCTTTTGTTTATTGCATATCTTTTTTTAATACGATTTTATATTCTTTGAGCAGGAAAACAAAGTAATTATGTAGAACAAGTCAGTTCGAAAGATGTGCATAACACATGCCTATCGTTTCGAATTGCTGAGTTCCTTGATGACGCTGGGAATTATATTGAAGACCTTAGAGATTGGGTTCCAATTGGCCAACGTTGTTCTATCAATCAAAGATCACATGCAAACGTCAAATGCAAATCAAATGAGGCATGTATTTTTTTCATTTTTTTAAAAAACTCCTGATTGCTCTTATTTTTATTTTTTGTTTGATTGTATTTTTTTCATTTCATTCAAATAGTATATTTTATCCATTTTTTTGTTTGTTGTTTGTGGTGAGCTGATAGTAGATTAAAAGTCAAATCAATTAAAAGAGATAAATGGAATGTTTTTTTGTGTTAACCAGGAATCTCGTAAGACAAATGTCGGGCATACTATATCATATAATTTTGTTATATAGACCCACTTGAGAAGTCAGTTTTTTAGTGAAAGCAATATATGTTCACTACTTATACAAAACTATCAAAAAAATGGTGTTTTTTGAAACATTTTTCTTATGCAGATGGAGATATGTGCTGATGAATACAATGCTGCACCAAAAATACAAACAAACTATTGTCATCCAAATCAGGAGAATAAAAGTTTTGAAGGTCCAACAACTCTTGTCAAGCAAACAGAAAAGGGGTGCCAAACACCTCAATCAGAAACTGCAATCCCCATCAAAACTCCAAATGCTCCAAGTTAGTTCTCTATTTCTTTTTGGGTCTTTTTTAATACCTTTTCCTTTTTGTGTTTTCCTTATGTCTGCAATTTTTTACTTATATATGCAGTGAAAATTCCTAGAGCACCAAGGAACAATAATGCAGACTACAATAATAATGCATTGAAATTTCCTAGAGCACCAAGAGAGAATTGTGCCTCCCAACTACTTGGTCAGCAATCTTTTTTTTTCAAATATGTTTTTCAGTTTTTGTGTTTCTGCATCTGTACGTGAAATCCTCTGGTGATTGGTTGCATTAGCTCATTGTGTTTCTGCAACTATATATTGAAATGATCAGTTGATTGGTCACATTACATTAGTGTAGTGACTTGTTGTCTAATACTGAAAAATACATACTCTGTTCCGAGATTGGGATTGTATTGATTTCGTGGCAAACTAGTCATTAACTAGGTAGTGATGTGACATTATGTGCTCAAAAACTCAATTTTGTATTTCAGTGTAAGTACGGATATAGAAACTGACATGGAATTAGTCTGATAAGATGTTGGATTTTATAGTACCATTCTGATGCCCTTGGAGAAATTGTCATAATTTGTTTTTGTTGTATGACAATCCCTCTCACTGATTGTGTGTTGTGTAGTGTGTTCCCTGTGAACCTGGAGAAGCATATTCTCTAGCACTAGTATAATAGTTTTGCAGCTGTTTATTTTCCTTGCATAAGACTGGTACACTTGGTGACATAGTACTGCATAGAAGTCGTGTAATTTTTTTTACATATTTTTTCTGATGTTTTTCTTTACTATATTACCAAGGAACAAATATGTCAATACCTAGCTTTGATAAGATGAAGGGTTATACAAATTCGACAACTCTGAACGCATCTAACAAGAACATCGACTTCAACCAAGATAAAAAAAAAATAGCACAGATGGTATTGTTGAGGAAATTGTATACTTCTCACAGGTAAAAACAAACTATAATTGTCCAAAAATTCTCGCGTTGCATTTTATCTCTTGGTTTTTTAGTCTTCTTATACTTCCATAAATTAATCATGTTTTCTAATCATTCTTTTTTTTTGAAGTTGCAAGGTATGCAAACTCACGTAGAACAACTGCCAAGTAATGTCATTGCTTCTAATGCAAATCAAAAACAAACTGTAAGTTCCATTTTTCATTTTCATTTGTCCAATTGCATTTATCTTTTTTTCATTCTTTAAAATTTCTCCTGTTTTTGTTCCTTTATAATTTTTAATAAATTTTTTTTCTCTGGTAGAAAGAATAGCTCAAGTATATTCTTTAAACAAACATTGAGGCTTGTATAAAACGGGAGGAGAGAGAAGGGAGGGGGGTTCGACACATTCTGTAATCGCTTTCCACAAAACCACAACACGAAAAGAGCTAAGGCTCGGCAGGAGTAGGACTATTACCCGTAGGGGGTCCGAACCTGGGTAATCGCTGCGTGTCGCTCCTCGCCGTGTTCGACGCTTGAATCGAACTGAGCTTGGGCCGGTCGGCTAGTAGGATAGAAATCTGACAGGGGTGTGATTCGCCGTGGTTAAGCGAAGAACATGCCGTCACCTACTTATCCTCATCGACAAACAAAACCAGTTGATTACATTATGTCCAATTTGTTTCAGCCACGATCATCATCATCAACACAAGAGGAAAATAGGATCAGGATTCATGCTTCCAACCAGGAATTGCTATTTTTCAATTCAATCATTCAAATAGCAAGCAATGAGACTTTAAGATGGTAAGAAACTAGCAATGAGACTTTAATTTTTTTATTTGTTCTTACCAACACATTATTCTCCTTTGTTTTTTTCATTTTTTTGTGTATGCAGCATGTTCTTAACTAGAAATTAACAAACATACAAATACTACCACTATCATATACTCATTCCTGCTATAAATTAGGAACTAGTACTAGCTTTGTTATGTTCAATTAAGGTTTTAATTATGTTTTGGGAAGTAATACATTTTTGGGAATTAGGCGAGCTGTTCCATCTTTATATGCTGCAAAAACTATTTTACGCAGCACATATACCATCAATTTTTATGATGTGTACAAATGACATTTACCCAGCCTTTTCTTGAGTTACCACTTGAGCTCCTTTAATTTTTTTAATTGCCTATTTCTGTTATACTGGCCTAATGTTTTTGGTTTTTTTTTCAAATTTAACTTCATACATGCAAATATACTATTTTTTTATACTAACAAAAATAGAATATGTCCATTTGAAAATAGAGATTTCGCATATTATATATTAACAAATTAAGAGTTACAATCTTTTATGCTATCTTTTTTGTTCTAGAGATAATGCAATTGATTATGGCCAAGTCAAAGTGACATGGTGGTCACTTGGCGATTCATTGAAAAGAAGATCACAAGTTGACAGCTTTGTCATAAATGCTTTCTGCTATAAGGCTTATAAGCTTTACAAGGATATTAACCCTTTGAAATCTAGGAAGTATTTCTTTTTCACAAGCATAAGTGTGAGTATTTTTTAATTTGCAATTTTTATTTTCCGGTTTTGATTTGCATTAGTATTTTCTTTTTCTTTTTCTGTCATCACAAAAAATAGTTAGATTGTATAATATACCTTTTTTGGTATTTTCGTACAAACTGAATAAGATAACTGTCATTTTTTCATTCTTTTTTGTAGAATTACTTTTTGCAAAAATGGAAGAGCATTGAGCAAATGCAAAAAATGAAGGATACAGTTGACAACATATTCAAAAAAGCTTACAAGTACCTTTGTCACTGTGATTTGGTATACTTAAACAAACAAGAACACCCTTTTTTTTTGTTTCAGATTTTATTTCCCAAGATGAAAGGATGTTCACTAAATAATGTTCTCTTTGCAGCTATTTTTTCCATGCCTGCACGACAACCACTGGTTTTTGTTTATTGTTGACATAAAGGATTCCATTTTTGTGTTCCTAGACTCGTTGTATATTGCAGAGAGCAAATTCTACATCGAAACAAAGCCACTGCTGGTTTGTGAAAAAAATGATTTTATTGTTTATTTTAAATAATATTTTTTATCTCTGTTTTCTATTTTTTTCGCACTATCTATTAGTGTTGACATTTTTTTAATATATATTTTTTTATATAGATTAAAAACTTTGTAAGAGCTTGGCATGAATTTGTCCCAATCACCATTGACTATGATAATTATTCAGTAGTGCACTCCAAGTCTGTTCCACTCCAAAACAACAAGTACATATATCCTTCTTTTCTCTTTTTTTTTCAAAATTTATCATGTGCAATTTTTCTTTTTATAATATTAATTTTTAATTTTCCCCTTTCTCAAAACATCGTTGTGCAGCACCGATTGCGGCATCTTTGTAATGAGATTCATGGAATTATGGAGACCACGTGTCCAGCTAAAGGAATTTTTTTCACATGCTGACATTCCAAATATGAGAGCAATCATAGCAAATGAAATGATGTTCACAAAACTCAATGCAAGAGAAGATTCTAAAGAATTTGTTACAAATTTTGACACACGGGTATTTTTTGACTTTTTTTAATGTTGTCTGTTTTTATTATTTTAAATTTGTTGTTTTCCTTTTTTAATCTTTTCAAATGTTTATTGTTGTCTTCTTTTCTTATTCTCAGGTTAGTGGAAGATTCGTTGGGCTAGACTGAATCAAAGTGTTATGTGTTCATCTTCATTTTTTTGTACTAATTTGCCACAAAGGCATGGCAGTTCGTCATCTGTTTTTTGCCATTAGGGGATTGAACATATTTGATGTGCATTTCTTCTTTTATGCTTGCTACCTGTTTTGAAGTGAAAACACAACTAATGTCATATTTTCGCACAAAAAGACATGTTAATTCAGTTAATGTTTTGTTAAATCTTTTGATGTCCTCATCAACGTGATCAACCCTTATATACATATGTGTACCACAATTCTTCTTCTCTTTTTTTCATTTCTGTCTTTTTACCACATACTAATTGTTTTTTTGTGCAAGTACACATATCACACAAAACTTATAGGGATTCAAAAAAATCTTTTTCAAAGATCACAAATATAGATTGTATCAATAACACATACGCCATAAATCATTGTATACTGTCAATGATAACACAAATAGTCTGCAACTTAACAGTTTCTTCTCAAAGATAATATCTATTACATATAATTTCAAATGCTAAAACAAAAAAAACTCAAAACATCATATTTCTGATTCTCTCCGCCATAACATTCTCTTGTGACTGTTCGCCATTCATATTGATACTCATTCTTCCCCTCCTTTTCCAACTTTCACCTCTTTTTGCTGTCCTAAATAAAACAAGAGAATTTTTCTTAATTTTTCTTGAATTTATTTCTTTTTTGAAGACTATGCATGGAACAACATCAAAACGATAAAAATATGCATTATTGCATATTTATTTTTTCCTAACCTTTTTTGCTTTGACTTCCTTATTTTTCTTTCCTTTTCTTCACAGTACAAGACTCTTGCTCAACTCTTGGGCATGTTTGCACATTATGACCTTGCATTCGACAACGACTACATCTTGTGGCATTCTTAAGCTGCTCTGCCATTGGTTTCAGCCTTTTCATACGTTCTCTTGGTCTCCCCTTGGGCACAGCATGCTTTGGATCAATAAGATCTACACGTACTGAATTGCCTGCACTGCTTATCTCAGCTGTTTTTTTTTGTTTGCTGATTTTGTGAACTTTCATCTCTTGACTTTGTTGGTTCAGTACCATTGTTGTCAATAACTATCTAAACCTTGTCCATCTCATCCAGCAAATAATCAATGTTTTTCACAGATTTTGAAGCTTTGCATGCCAAGTCAACCAATCTTCTCGACAAGATACTAAATCTTAGCTGACCATCATTTGCAGTCAAAGCAATAGGTATGTTGCTCTCTGGCCTTCTTTCATTTTTCTTGTACTTAGGCCGTCATCTATCAATGAAATATGATTCTGGCAGCTCACATAAATTTGTTTGTGTTAATACCCTCAAAACATGTCTACAAATAATCCCATCTTTCTCAAATTTTCCACGAATGCACTCATATTGTTGTATAAGAACATCAACACAGACAAAGAATTTCCTTGAACGAAGCTCATTCACTGCATTGAAATCTGACTTGTATACTTGGTATGTTCTACCCTTTTCGATTTCCACACAACACATTTTTGTAGTTGCTCTGAGCTCATCCTGGAATTTATAAAAAATTGATCTGTTGTGTAGCTTCGATGCTTGTATCTCAAACTGATAATCTGACCACAAGGTAGGGGTTGTTGTCTTTGTAACTGAATCCTCATGCTTTTCTTTATCTTCTATTCTTTCTACTATCAGTTCATACTCCGAAAGAAATGTTGATATATTACTTGTTGAAGCAATGTTATCCTTGAAAACAGCGTTTGTGCCCTCACTCCTAGCAGTCGTTTGTACAAAGTGGTAGAATTTCTTCTTGAAATAAACTGGCACAAATCTTTTCCTGTTTTTTCACATATCTTCAACATATTTGACGTTGCCTATGCCATATTTTTCAACCATCTCTATCCATAGCTTTTCAAATTCTAATTCAGTCAAAGAATTGTTTATTATATCCATAAAATCTTCATGAAATCCATTCTTCGAAAGCAGTTGCCGATCTTTTCTTGCGCCTTCTTTTGTATGTGGAACAAACAATTTCGGTGACATGTTGCTGGCATCACTTTTGCAATAGCAAATTTCATAGCTATGTCTTGATCTATTATAATACTAATAGGAGCCTTGCCATCCATACATTTGAGGAAAACTTCAAACAACCAACTGAAAGTCTCTTTAGTTTCATCACACAAGAAAGCACATGCAAACAAAAAGTTGTCACCGTGCCCAGTGATGCCAACAAAAGGAGCAAATGGGAGATTGTATTTGTTTGTTTGATATGTAGTATCAAAACTAACAAAATCTCCAAATTGGTCATAATACCTTCTGCATTTAGCATCAGACCAAAATATGTTTCTAACTGTGCCATCCACATCAGCTTGGAATGTGTAAAATAAATTTGGATCACTTGAATGTTTCTCCGTAAATATCGACAGCACTTGCATCATGTCACTCTGTTTAAAACTTTTTGCCATTGATGTCTTCATGTTATCTATATCTTTTATTGTGTATGGTAATTCAGATAAACCTCCTCTTAAATATGACATAATCGCCATTATCTTCCTACTTGATATGTTGACTGAGCTCAATGTTCTTACTAGTTTCTTCTCAGAATCGGTCATGTATTTGTGCGATCGCAAAAACTTTGATTCGTCAGGTGGACTTAGCTCATGGTTGTGATCGTAAATAATGTTTTTAACACACCAAACATCATTTCTCAAAACAATTACCATTGTTGCCCGACATCTGTTGGTTCAACAACATTACTCCTCCTTTTAGGCACTCCCTGTTTCTTCTTACCACTGATTTTCTCTTCGCCATCATTTTTCTTCTGTTTTCCAAATTTGTTACACCTGAAAGTAACCCTTGTCACTATATCCTGACCTTTTGTTTTCCTGCTGTGGTAATTACCAGATTTGTTCACTGAAAAACCAACTAATTTTGCATACTGATTGTAAAATCTATGAGCTTCATTTTCATCAGAGAAAATCATATCTACACGTGGCACATGTCTACTCTCTACCTCCATTACTGTTTGATGACCTGATTCAACATCCTCATTATACTGCTCCTCCCCTACATCATCTTCTGACATTGAATCATCTCCTCCTTTATGTTGTTTGTGGGAAGTATCAGCTGAATTGAATTTTTCAGAAATCGATGCAACACTGTTTTCACATACAGCCCCTTCACTGCCGTTGATGCAACACACATCTGTGTTAATATAATCCATAATATCTGGATTGTCCATGCAATCAGCATTTACTGGGGTTGCACCCTCCAGGTGTATGCTTTTATCAACATCTTCAATGGAGTCACACCATCCAAAATTAGTTTCATCTTCCTCAGTTACAATTTGTCCAACTGGATCAGTCCGGCTTGTGTTTATGTAAAGCTGGCTCTAATGACAAAGAAAAAAGAATACAAAAAACAACATCAATATTAACAAAGTCTTCACGCCTTTAAATTATTTTTTTAGGGAAAACTTACATCAACACCATATGGAGCACACAAAAGATGTGTGAAACTAGGCATCACCCCTTGGCTGCTTATCTGTTTGTATAAACAAAACAGATTAAATTCAATAATTTGCCCCTCCCTTTTTTTTTGTTTATTATGTGTTACAAAATGTTGCATTAATACAAAGCAATCTTTTGCCTACCAGTAAATCCTGCGAATTTTGGCTGCCCAATACTTCAAAATGCTCCAACAAGCTTGTATATGTGCAAGTTGTAATGTTAGAAACCTGCATTATTTTTAAAGATTTTTTAATTACATTCCTTGTTTGGTGACCACATAATTGTAGTAAAATATTCCAACTTGCAAATATATGCGTATTATATATGCATGTATTCACATTACAATTTGCATATCCCCTTGACGTTGTTGAAATATCTACATCAACCATTTGTACTTGTACTTGCTATTTGCCAGATTCATCTGTTTTTTTCCGCAGAAAACTTTTCAGTCTAAGTGTTAGATTCATCAACAATTATTCAGTGTTAGATTCAGTGTTATTCAGTTTCAATATTAGATGCTATAAAATAGTGCTAACTATAAAATTCAGTATCAGTTTTTTGTTTCAGTATTAAGTGTTAGATTCAGTTTCAGTTTAAGTTATCCACATAAAATTTTTCAGTTATTTATTTTTTGTTTTAATTTTAGTTTCTTAAATAATTGTTAGATGTTACAAAATAGTGCTAACTAAAATTCTGTATCATTTATTGGTTTCGTTATTCAGTGTTAGATTCAGTTTCAGTTTAAGTTATCCACATAAAATTTTTGAGTCTAATTGTTAGATTCGTCAACACCTTTTAGATGCTACTACATAGTGCTATCAATTTCAGCTTTTATTTTTTAGTTTCAGTTTTAGTTTTTTCTTTTAAGTTTCAGATTTAGATTCATTCTGCAGTTCTTTTCTTTAATTTTCATTTTTTGTTTCATACTTCATGGTGCTCAGTAAAATTATTCAGTTGTTTATTTTTTCAGTTTTATTTTCATAAAGAACTTTTAGAAGCTACAAAATATATTCAGTTTTTTCTTTAAGTTTGAGATTTAGATTCATACTGCAGTTCTTTTCTTTCAGTTTACATTTTTGTTTCATACTATATAGTGCTCAGTAAAATTATTTTGTTCTTTATTTTTTGTTTCTGTTTTAGTTTCATAAAGAACTATTAGATGCTAAAAAATAGTGCTAACTATAAAATTCAGTATCAGTTTTTTGTTTCATTATTCATTGTTAGATTCAGTTTCAGTTTAAGTTATCCACATAAAATTTTTCAGTAATTTATTTTTTGTTTCAGTTTTAGTTTCTTAAAGAACTGTTAGATGCTACAAAATATTGCTAACTAAAATTTTGTGTCACTTTTTGGGTTCATTATTCAGTGTTAGATTTAGTTTAAGTTATCCACATAAATTTATTTAGTCTAATTGTTAGATTCATCAACACCTGTTAGATGCTACTACTTAGTGCTATCAATTTAAGTTTTAGTTTCATAAAGAACTGTTAGATGCAGTAGTTGTTTCATTAACAACTTCAGTTTGATTGTCTGTATTCATGTTTCAGTTTTTAAGTTGCTTGCCTGTAGATTGTTCTGTTAGGAAATTGTAAAAAGTGTACTTGGTTCTTTCAACTGCACAGCTTCATCTACCTAGATAGACGAACGCCACAAATCGGACATTCGATAGAGAGAAACATGATGCCAGCATGAAAAATATATTGATAAACCTTGACAAATATGTATTCGATTTTAGTTTCAGTTTAAGTTTAATTTTCAGTTTATGTTTTAGATTCATATTACATATTGCTAACTAAATTAAGTTGTAGTAATTGTTTCATTAACAACTTTTTTGATGGTACAACATAGTGCTAATTAAAATCAGATTCAGTTAGTGCTACATAGTGCTAATTTTAGTTTCATTTAGAAATGTTTTTACATCCCTCTGCATAGTTCTCATGTACATTAGCTATTCATTCATGAACCATGTAAGATGTATGATGCAAACCAACAAAAGGAAGAATCCAAGCAACAATAATATAACACTCAACCAAACAATCCATATGACATGTTTTATATTTTTTATTTAGAAATATTATAATATTATAATAAAAAAACTCTTCGATCTGAATGTGCTTTTCATGATAAGGAGTTTTTCATGCATGTTCTGGGGGGTAGATCTCTCTTTGCTTGGTTTGTGTTAGATTTTATGGAGAAAACAGGGCAAACAAATTTTGTTTGAAGATAATGCACGACCTGGAAAGAAAATTGGGGATAGTTTTTTAATCTTTTTGAACTATTATGCAAGTTTGTAATAATACATAAACATGTGTGTTTTTTGTTTTCACAGAGCAGCAGGGTGATGTTTTGTGGCCTTTTGTTTTTCTTTTTCAAAACAAACGAAAACTAAATTGTCAGATCTATAACAAAAAGATGGTACAGATATATTGTGAAGACTAATATTTCTCAAAGGTAAAGTTCAGATATAACAACAAATCCAAAGACTAATAATTCTGGGGAAAGTTTAATGGTTGTACGTACAGCTAATTAAAAAAAAGTGGACGCTGAAATCTTTTTGCATGCTTCTTTTTTGCAGTTCATTCAAAGACTAGTTCAAAATAAACTCACAGATTTTTCAGCAACCCAACACATTGCTGCCCCAAGCCCTCCCTCACCCATGTTGCCCTTCCGGGAGCAAGAGATTAGGTGATCTTTTGCCCTCAACGCATATTTTCCTCCTGTTTCTCTTTCTTCCTTCTTGATCCGTCTCTTGTTGCTTTCTGTCAATCTGTTACGATGAGAATCTTCTATTTTCTTGTAGGAATGGTTGATCTTTTCATACTGGGCCTTTTTAGTTTTCTGGTTTTGTTCCATACAGTATGTTTGGCCCATTATAATTCTTGTACAGAACGAATCTGTTTAATGGGCCGGTAATGCGACATTTAAATGTTCGGTCCATTGACTATGAGGCCCTTTTGCAGTGCAGATACAACAATGAAAGCAAGACACTGAAGTCACAGAAAAAACGACTGAAAACAACCAAAAAATCAAACATTAACAGTCGACTGAAATTTTTTTCATTTTCAGTTGACTGTCAAATAGACAGTCCCATTAGAATATGGCCGTGCTAGTATATAGCTGTATACAAAATACTCCCTATGTTCTAAATTGTAGGTCGTTTTGGCCTAGTTTAATTTTTCCAAATTCTAAGACTTCGTGGCCCGTTACGATGATTCCGCTTCTCTCTTTCCAAAATACCCTCGCACAACGCTGGCTGACTTGCTCAGGCCTGAAAGGATCGCTATGC
>SPJY01000075.1:0-86755 GCA_005191435.1 Raddia distichophylla
ATTTATTACACCGACAAGTGTGTTACCGACGAAGAAGAGTATAATCAGTTTGACGAGCTGCCACCGTTCGCGGTGGACGTAGACATCAATATCCTGAATGATGAAGAGGAAGCTTCCTATGTACGCCGTGATCATAATGAAGGGTCACTTGTTAGAACAAAATATGTTAGCAAATAAGTCCGACCACGTTGCAAAAATGTGCACAAAAGGATAAAGAATGAAATCTTTTTCTATATTTTTCACCCTTTACAATTTGATTTATTGTTTTCATTTACAAAAGGATAAAGCCCGAAATGTGCCGACTCCCCATCAATCGATTGAAATCCTCCCTCCCATCAATCGATTTTCTGGGTCGATGGATCTAAATCCCCCACCTCCTAACTCTCGATTACTTTCCCCACCTCCCCGACGCTTCTCGCCTTCTTAGCAAGAGCTGCCCGACGCCTCTTCAGTCTTCACTCCGCATGCCTCGTCCTCCTCCCCTACCGCCTCCGTCACCGCCCTCACTGTATCCCCAACCAAACTGTCGGGCCGCTGACTCCCCCAGCCATCCCTCTAAGCCCGGTGGTGCCCCGAACCCCAACTCCACCGAAACCCTTACCCAAATCCACGGCGGTGGGAGAGGAGGAAGTCGCCGGAAGAAGAAATGTGCAAATCGGAAAAAGAAATGTGCACTAAGTTAATTAAAAGATTTAAAATTATTTATAATTTTCCTGAAAAAGCCAAATAAATCTGGTTGGGCTTCGGTACCGGTTGGTGTATTCAACCGGTATAGAATACAAGCTTCAGTACTGGTTGATGTATTCAACCGGTATCGAAGACAAGCTTCGGTACCAGTTGGAACTACCAACCGGTACCAAAGCCCCTTCCTATATATAGGTGAACGGTGAACCCTAGTCCCCAAATCCCCAACTCCCGCGCTGCCATGCCCACCTCGTCCCCAAATCCCTCAACTCCTCCCGCGTCGCCGACTCCGCCTCCCGCGCAGGGCGTCGCCGCCGCCGCCGACGACTCCGCCTCCCTCCCACGCAGGGCGTTGCCACCGCCATCGAGGACTCCTCCTCGTCGCCACCGCCGTCGCCGCCCGTGCTCGCCTCGCCGTTGCCAAGTCACAGCCGCCGCCGTCGTCGCCTCTCGTGCTGTCGCATCGTCGAGTTGGGTGTGTCTCAGATCTCCCTCTCTCCCTCTCTCTCTCTCTCTCTCTCTCTCTCTCTCTCTCCGGCGTGGACCATGAAGTTCAGGCACAGACATCTTGTCATGGTCAACTAAGCACAATGCCTCTGATCCTCCAATATAATGTGCATTTCTCCCATCATTGATGCACTCCCCCTTGAAGTGAAACTTAACCCTAATTTCTCCAGATTATCCATCGATCACAACTAGCACTCTGTTGCAAAAACACCAAAATAGCAGTAAGATATTGGAATGACTGAAAGAAAAAAAAAAGAGAATGAAGAAAAGAATGGCATTTTCCTAGCAGTTATTCAGTCTCCATATTAGGTGAACAGAACATTTGAATATTGATGTGATTCAAACCAAATTAATTGGTTTGTAGGTGCCATATCAAAGAAAAGAAGATAATTAAATTTCTTTATCAATAAAGAAGTAGCAAGTATAGGTCTGAGAGGCAAGATCAATGAAACTTTGCATCCACCTAGCAGTAGTAAGATTTTTAGGGTTAATACAATTATTAGATAGATGACCAAACTAGTAACCACATGCTAAAATATATGTTTGTGCAAACATGGTAGTCTATTTATTATAATACAATTTTTTATTGGACAACATTCTCACAAAAAGATGGAAATCTATTTATGGAGGTCAAAATATGGAGTATGCGCTCTACTCGAGCATTCTTATCGCATGTGCATACATGAAAAATTTTCAATTTATGCAAGACATTCTGGTCGGTAGTTCTCATGAGCCATGAGCCCATGATGCATGAGTGATGAACCTTAATTTGACCGGCAAAATTATCTTGGACATTTACGTCCTAGGCATATGCAGCCATGAATCCGTATATATGTGCATGGCACTTGACTTCTGGTAGGATGATTAGCGATATGCAGCGCATAGTTAGCATATGAATGCAATTTTTTATTTTTGGTACAGACATATTTGTTCTATGTGCAACTGCCTTGCATATGTGCACCTCCGCATGCGGTTAACTGCACTGTGGCAACCATAATTTTCATATATCAGCCAACCATGCCGTGGCAGCTCGCTCCTGAGCATAGCCAGAATGCCCTCCCGTGCCCACTCCCGCGCCGCCACCACTTAGGATATGGGCTAGCGTTGCTATTGTTGATGACGTCGAGTCATCTAGGGTTTCACGAATTGGCTATGTGTATGTATATCTAATTGGCTATGTATATGAAAATCGAATTGGCTATATGTATGTATATATCGAAATGGCTATGTGTATGTATATCGAATTCTCTGTATTCCTTGGAAAAAAGCCGATTGTTGTCTTCTACGTACCACGCTCTCTGTCCCTCACCGTACTCTCTACCTTCTTCATTCATTTTCAGTGCCTACTTCTCTTACGATGCCGGACAATAGTAACTACGATCCCGATGAATTAATGAGATGGCTCATTGCGGGAGATGATTATGATGCTATCGAGGGCGTACAAGGGGCCAACGCTGCCGAGGCTCCTGAAGCAGCAGAGGCCGATCAAGGAAATGAGGCTGAAGAGGTTATTACTATCTATATGCCGGTTACCCTCTATTGCTTGTACCTAGAATTATAACAAATTTTTTTGTGGATTTTTAGACCGATCAACTAAGCAGACAATCAAAACCACGAGGTCCGAGCAAGAAGCCGAAGGCCAAATCTGTTATCACCGAAGTGGCGGATGACGGACAGCCTATTAAGCAAGTAAAGGCGCTTACTTCGTTTCAAACGACATGTGGCATCCTTGAAAGGGACCAACGTGCCCATTAGCATAGCGAAGTGGGAGGCGGTACCGGTTGATACGAAGAACTTGCTATGGAACGATCTGAAAGAGGCATTCACTTTCCCCGAAGGTACCGAAGATAAGGTGAAAAGTTATACACTCAGGAAGATGGCCATCGCATTTCAGACTTACAAAAAGAAGTTGACCATGGGATATATCAATAAGGGTAAAACACCAGACTTTAACAAACACCCAAAGTTGGAGAATCATTGGGAAG
Organism: Raddia distichophylla; assembly: GCA_005191435.1. NCBI lineage: Eukaryota > Viridiplantae > Streptophyta > Magnoliopsida > Poales > Poaceae > Raddia > Raddia distichophylla. Next base: position 3,177 of record SPJY01000075.1, read on the forward strand.
TGCTCAAACAGTACAAGTCTTCCGAGGAGGGTCAATCTTTGAGTGAGCAGAACAAGCGGAATGCAAGTAAGAAGAAATACCACCACCACCTTGGCCCTGGCGGTTACCGCAAGGCGATACCCGATTGGGACAAGGTGGAGCAAAATCTGAAGGCCAAGGTGTCAGTGTCTGGGAAACGCATCTACTGCGGGCAGCGAGTCCACGGACTGGTAGACGAATTTTGTAGTTGGAATGAGGCCCAACGACAACCCTTCCCAGCAGCTCGGGGTGGCGGCCGAGCTCGCGGGGGCTCTGGCCGCGCGGTCTTCCCGGACGGTGCCTGGTGCGATCTGTCGATCTGGGTACAGATCCATCGTGGGTGAGATGAGGGAGGTGAATGATAGGGTAAAAGGGATACAAACCGGGCGAGACAATCATTTTTTACCCAGGTTCGAGCCCCCACTGCCGGGTAATAGCTCTACTCCAGCTCTCGTTGATGATCAGGTGGAAAATGGTACAGGGGTGCCGAGGCCGGGCTAGGAGGCACCGGCCCCGAGCTTACAGGTGTGCTCCGGGCACTAAGGTGGCTAGAGCCTACTCTGCTACTGCTACTGCTATTGCTATTGCTACTGCTATGGAGCTGGCTTGGACTTGTGGAACTTTTCATCTACCCAATCTCTCCCCTTATGCTGGGCAGGCTTCTCCTTTTATAGGCGTGGCGGGCTGCTCGGAGTTGATCCTGCGGGTCCCGCGCCTATCCATGCTTTGTCCATCTTTAGTGTCAGCGCCCTTGTCTCGTTCCCGGGCTCCATCCTGTCTGTGGCCTGCAAAGAGAAGCTTGTCTGGTTAGTACTGGACGCGTGTTCGTCTCGGTGTGCTGATACGGGGGAGCAGTCTGCACAGGGAGAAAGCACTTTCCCTTTACCCCCGATATAGCATTGACTGATCGGAGCCAGCTTCGCGCCACCCGTTGAGGGCATCGCGAAGCGCAGCAGCTGTTGCCAACTGTCCAAGGGACAGATGGCATGGCGAGATGTCCGCGCGGCTCTCTCCCGGGAAGGCGTGGTTGCTTTGGTTAAGCCCGGTGGTGGCCCCAACGGGCTAGGTATTCCTCTGGTACGGCCAAGGGCGGCCTCCTGGGCTCCTTCCCGTGCGTTAGGCTAGTACGGATTGGCCCAAGGCCCATCTCAGGGTGGGCCGATTATGAATCACCGACAGCCAGCCCCCGAGCCTCGAGCGGGTCGCGTAGCGAGCTGGTTTGAGGTTTAAAGAAGCAATCCGCTTTTCGCTGTGTGGGAGATCTGGCTAGGGTTCTCTCGAAGCCGCCGGGGCGAGAGACCGAGCGATGAATTTTGATTTGACGACAGAGTGGGGGAAGTTACGTCTTCTTGGGCACGACTCCCACGATCTCCATTCCAACCGTTGCCTCCCTTGATAAAGATTTGTTTTGGAGGAACTCCTACTGCAGAGCGTCTCCTCTGCCTTTGCTTTCATCTCCCTAGCTTGCTCTTTCGCCTTCTTGCTCCTCGCTTCCAGCTTCTTCACTTCCTGCTCTCGGCGACCATGGTGTTCATTGGCGATAGCGTGCTTACGAACGAGAGGATGGCAGAACTGGAGAGGGACGGTTTCGTGAGGCCGTGGTCTTGACGGCTCCCCACGCAGCCCGGGGGCCAGAGCCCGATCCTACCGAGTGGGTCTGCTTCGAAAGCTCGGCCATCTGCGGATTCTGCGCGCCGGAGTCGCAGTTCGTGGCCAATTTCGTTGCCCTCACGGAGCTGTGGCCGAAGAATTTGTCCCCGCAGTCCTACATTCATTTGTCGATCTTCGCACACCTGTGCGAGGCGTACTGCGGTGCACGGCCCTCGGTGAATCTCTTCACGCAGTACTTCGAGCTGAAGCCCGTTGGCCATCGCGTGGGCAACGGCGGGGTCTTCTACCTTACCACGCACCGGGTCCGGGGCGACAGAGCGTACCCGGACTATGAGGTCAAGACGAAGGTCGACGGTTGGGCCCGGCGGTGGTTCTATCTGAACCGCGGAGGTTCGAACTTGGAGTACTCTGCAGCCGCACCAGAGGCGCTGATCTTTGTGCGTGGCGAGCTCCTGCCAGAGGAGGGGCTGTAGCGTACGAAATCGTGGAGCTTGCCAAGACGAGCTTGACGGGCTATGAGGTTGTAAATAGCTTTGTCCGGCACCGGATCAGCCCGCTGCGTCGCCGCGAGCGGTGCGTCAGCGAGATGGACGGCTGGGAGGATCCGAACCGGAACTCCCACCAGGGTGAGCGCCTGGCATGATGCTCTATTTGAATTTGGCTTGGCGCTCGTGGTGATCGTTTGTGGTGCTTCGCAGAGCTGCTGGCCCGCGATGCCACGAGGATCACGGGGATGCTGCTGCCGATGGAGAAGAATCCCCACTTCAGGGGGAACGTACCGGACAAGTTGTCCGCGGTAAGTGCCCGGCAGGTGTTTGATCAATTTTCGGACCGCGCGTGCCCACGGGGCTTTGACGGCTTTGCTTTGCCAGTTCTGTGTGCAGAGAATGTGGAGTGTGGCCCAAGCGGCCAGGAAAGACGCGAGCTCCTCAGGGGAGCCCTTGAACGTGCATCCGCTGGTTGCGCGTCCACCGGTGGTGTCCGGCGACGCGCCGGTTAGCTCGTCGCTGATCGCGAGTGCGGCGGGCTCGGCGCCGGTGAGCGCGGAGGACGTGGCGCAGGCAGGCGCGGAGGGCGCGGCGCGAGCGGCGTCAGAAGGGACCGCGGAGGGTGTCCCGCCATCGGTCGTGCCAGCGGCGCCGCGGTGCTCCATGCGCGGGAGCGTGACGGCGCGAGCCCGGAAACGCCCGGCACCGGCGCAGGTAAGGACTTTCTGCACGGCGGGGCTTAGTGATTGGGCTCTGCCGATCTTATGCTTTATTTTCTGTGCCGGTCTAGGGCGTGGCGCCTGCCCAAAAGAGGAGGAGGTACCGGCCTGCCCAAGACAGCGACGACGAGGACGTCGTGGCCACGGTGGGTCCGGTGACGGTGACCATGTCGTGGCCGGGGGCCGGAAAGAAGGCCGGCGCAGCCCGGCCTTGCAAGAAAACTTCCGCACTGACTACGAGCATCGTTGACGGGATAAAAACGGGGCTCTTCCTGCGCCCTACCCGGGGTGTACACAGGCACAGAGCTCGAACCGGCACGTAAGTTTCTCGCGCTGCCTGTCATTGCCTTGCGCTTATGCTGACCGTGCCACTCGTTTTTGGGCTGCAGTGCGCAGCGCCGAGGTGGCGGTTGACATGCGGCCTCCCTCCGCCGAAGCCCGGGCGACCGAGGGCGAGCTGGTCGAGCCCGCGGTGCCGCTGATGCTGGCGGCGCGAAAGGAGGGAGAGGTGCTGCTAGCGCGGCTGCTGGAAGCCGGCGAGAAGTCGTCGACGCAGCCCAAGGCGCGGGATAAGGAGGCGTGGTTGATCCGCGGGACGTCATCGGCTTGCTTACTGATGGCGGTCCTGGATGCGGCCGTCGAGGTCGCGGAGACCGTGAGGGTGGACGCCGCTGCCGGGGATTCGCTGTTGTTCATGCCCATGCACGTCGAGGTGCGCACGGCGCACGGGTGGAGACCGGTCGATCGCCGGGGGATCGCCGACCTTTTTAAGAATCCGATCGGGGACGCGCCACCGGCGCATGCTGCTGGCCGGTTGGGACTGGCCGGTGCGCATGCTCACACCGGCGGGCTGGCTACACGTCTCTGTGTCCAGCGTGGGCCTGCTGGCGTCAGCGGGCTGGATCTCTGCCCCCCTAGAGTGGGTGGAGCAGCAAGTGAATGACCGGACGCGGCGCTCCGCTGGAGGAGGCATGCCAGACGTACAGATCTGTCTGGCCCCCGGCCTGACAAGGGGAGAGCTTCTGGCGCGCTTGGGCGCCGTCTCAGTGGACGAGCTGAACACTGAGTGTCAGCGCGCCGAGGCAGCGGAGGCCGAGGTGGCACAGCTGCTGCCGTCTCTGGTAAAGGCCGGGCAAGCAGCGGCGGAAAGCGAGGCGGCGCGTCCTCGTCCGAGTCCGCTCATGGTGGTGGGCGCAGCCCCCACGTTTTTGGCCCCCGCTGAGGGCGAAAGCGCGGCGGAGGCGGAGCTTCGGTCGGTGAAGAGGCCAGCCAAGCCTTGGCGGAGGACGCGCTGGTCAAGCTTAAGGCCCAACTCGAGGAGGTGCAGGCCATTGCTCGGAAGGCGGCGCAGCGGGCCGAAGTCTTGGTGGAGAAGCGAGAGCTCGCACAGGAAGTCGTCTGGCTTTGGGATGAGCTTCAATGATCCCGGGCTACCGCAGAGCAAGCTGCCAGGGCAAAGGCCGGACTCGAGAAGTCCTTGGCCACCGTGGAGGCAGCACTTAAGGCTCGGGCAAGGGAATACGAAATCCGGGCCCTCCAAGAGGAGGTGGACAAGACCAGGGCCGAGCTCGCGACCGCCAAGCAGGAGGTCGATGAGCTAAAGGCCGCGCTGGCGGAGGCCCAGTCCCTGTCCGACCGGGCGGAGACCGGGCTCGCAGAAGCTCGGGCTGCCTCCACTTCTGCGGCCGAAGAACAGGACAGGGCCCGTGAGGCGATGGCCCGCGTGGACGCCGAGCTCCGCGAGGCCAGGGTGGCCGAGGAGCAGGTGATGGCAGCGAAGGCCGAGCTCGCGGCCAGGTTGGAGGAGGCGGAGAGACGAGCAGCCGAGGCCGGAGCGATCATCTCGTTCTCCGGGGCTTTATCGGGGCTGTCTGTGGCTGTGGCGGTACGCACGGCGTCGGCGGAGGGGAGCGACTCGGAGTCCTCGGGCTTCCAGCCCTTGGTGTTTCACAAGACGCACCTTCCCGAGCTTAACCAGGCCGCGCACGACGCCGTCGAGGAGAAGATGAAGAGCGGGCTTGCTCTGTACAAGAAGGTAAGCACGTGTGGGCATGTGTTGTGTTCTGGCGTCGGTTTTTTCGTGACTTGACCCGCTGTTCCTGTCTCAGTCCTACAGTTTCTTCGCTGGCGCAGCCTCGCTGATCGAGGCGGCGCTCGGGCAGGCCGGAAATGACGCGGCAGGAGTCAACCGACTTTCAGCGGAACTTGTAGACGCCCGGGCCAAAATAGAGCGTGCGAGCGGGCTTGCTACTGAGAGCGAGGTCTGCTGGTCCGCTGGCGTTGCCGAGCTGGAAGTCGGGCTGCAGGTAGTGCAGGAGGGGGAGAAAGAGGCCGCGGCGAAGCGCGCCCAAGACCTGGCTGAGGCCAGAGAAGCAGAGAAGGCTGCGGCGGGCCTCGCTCAAGCGGCCAAGGAGGAGGTAGGCCAAGCCCGGGCTGCACTCGCCGTGGAACGCAGCCGCGCAGAGGCGGCCTCTAAGGAGCTGGAGGCGGCCTTGTCAGAGGCCGCGGTCGGGGACGCCACCGCGGGGGAGGCCGCGGAGGCGGCGGAGGAAGGGGCCGTGGTAGCCCCGCCGCCGCCCATGGGCGTGAGCATCCACAGGCAGAGGGCGCGGCACGCGCGCGCGCCTGGGCCGTCAGCGCTGGTGCCCGCCTCGTCATCGGCATCATCGGCAGACTCCGTCGTGCCGCCGGCACGTCGCTAGCGCCGCGCTTAGGTGTGGCGGGGTTGCGTAGGGGTAGGGCTTGGGCGCCGCCATAGTCGTAGTGGCGCGGCGTCCCTTTTGCAGTAGCCCGGGACGCCGGTCTTTGCTCTTGTAAGAAATCTTTCTTGTGAAATGCATGTTCTTCACAAAATCCTTGAATCCTCTTTGCTTGGATCTACTGTCGGTTTGTCCTTGATCGAACGAACTTGTTGTATTTCCATTCCTGCTTAAATTTGTAATGCAGAAAACGGGTGAAAAGTAGAGAAATTCCTTAGGTGAATTTAGGAAATTAGAAGGAACGAGTTAATGAAGTTTTTTATTTTTTGTGCGCTCAGTCATCCAGCCCCCGGGCCGCGGTCAAGTTCAAGTGCGATCTTAAGGTTGGGCGCGGTCTAAAGACTAGAGTGACTTGAAAAAATTTTACGCAAAATCCCCAGCCCGCAAGCTTTGGCGAGGCCGCACGAGGAGTGCGGGCTTGGCAAAGTTAAGAACTTAGAAAAAATGCACGCAAAATCCACGGCCCCCCAGCATTGGGTAGACCGCGTCGCCGCACGGGCTAGTTAAAAGCTCGGGTACTTAGCAAAAACCGTAGAAAACCCCAGCCCCCGAGCTTCAGCCAGGCCATGCGTCGATGCAGGCTGGGTAGAAGTGAGGTCTTGGAGAGTTTGGCAGGTAAGTTTCCAATTCCCGGGCTACAACTAACTCGCGCACCACCGCGTTCGGCCCTTCCTCAGGGTGAGTTTTGAACTGCTTGGGCTGTCATCTTAGGAGCTTCTGGGCTAGGGCCCGAATCCGGCTTCCCTAGCAAACCTGACGTGGGCTTATTATAGCTTGGGTCGCGGGAGTTCCACATTACGCGGAGCCTTACTAGGGTGCGAGTGTCGACTTATCCTGTCGTAGGAGTGCTCCAGAGTGCTTTATCCTCAGGCGTCGGATTTTGGCCACGGGCTTGCCTAAGGTGGCCGGGCTCGAGCCCGGCGTAGCTCGTGATGGTGGAAAAAAATCGTTTTTTTTAGGGTTTTTGTTTTTGTTACTGGAATGGAAATAAGGGAAAGTTACAACCTGATTAAGCGTAGAAGCGTCGTAGAAGGGAGATGTTCCATGAGTTAGGGAGCTCGTTCCCGTCCTTGTCGGCTAGGCGTACCGAGCCCGTGCGGGCTGTGGACACTACTTTGTACGGTCTCTCCCACTTGGGGCTGAGCTTGTTGGAGCCCGCGAGGTTCAGGATGCGACGTAGAACTCGGTCTCCTACTTGCAGGGTCCTTGTTTGTATGTTTCGTGCCACGTAGCGACGCAGGGCCTACTGGTAGGCCGCAGCACGGAGTAGGGAGTGCTCGCGGCGTGCCTCTAGTAAGTCGAGTCGAGCTGCCGCTCCTCGTCGTTGGCCACGTAGCTGGCGAAGTCAACACGATCGGACCCTAGTTTCATTTCGGTTGGTAGGACGGCTTCCGAGCCATAGACGAGCTGGAAGGGAGTCTCCCCCGTAACCCGGTTGGACGTTGTCCGGACTACCCAGAGGACTGATGGCAGCTCGTCTACCCAACCTTATCGTTTTGCCTTGAGGGCGTCGTAGACCCGCTTCTTGATGCCCTGCATTATCTGGCCGTTAGCCCGCTCGGCCGCCCCGTTGCTTTGTGGATGGGCCACGGAAGCTAGGGCGAGCTTCATGCCGAGCTCTTCGCTATATGCGTTGAACTCCCGGCTCGTGAATTGGGTGCCATTGTCAGCGATGATCCTGCTGGGCACACCAAATCTTGCGACGATGTCCTGGAAGAAACGTACTGCGGCAGTTGCAGTGATGTTGGAGACCGGCTCGGCCTCGATCCACTTGGTAAAGGTGTCGATGGCTATGAACAGGTACGTTTTGCCACCGAGCCCTTTGGGGGAAAGGGCCCAAGTGGTCCATGCCCCAGACCGTGAATGGCCACGCTAGTGGAATTGTTTGTAGCTCATACGCGGGCTTGTGTGTCATCTGCGCACGGTATTGGCAAGCTTCGTAGCGCTTGACTAAGGCTTCTGTGTCGCTCATCGCGGTGGTCAAATCTGGGTTTCGGAGAATGTCCTTGATCGGGTAGGTGGTCGGGACCATGATCTGATGGGCTTGGAAATAGTGACGCCACTTGCGTGAGGCCATCAGCAGGGTGTAGCATAGTTTCTGAAGGTCGGGGTATCGCTCCTTAGGCCCGGTGAGCACCTCGCTCACGTAGTAGATGGGCTACTGCTTCCCGTCTCGTTCCACTGTCAGCACCGCGCTTACGGCGTTCGGTGTCACTGAAAGGTATAGCAGGAGGACCTCTCCGAGCTTTGGAGTGGTGAGGACAGGTGGTGAAGCGAGGTACTGCTTCAGTTGCATGAACGCGGCCTCAGCTTCCTCTGTCCATTCGAAACTATCGTGCTTGCGTAGAAGCTTGCAGAAGGGCGTGCTTCGCTCTCCAAGGCGGGAGATGAAACGGCTCAAGGCCGCCATCCTGCCCGTGAGGGATTGAATGTCCTTCACGCAGGTCGACGACTTCATCCTTTCGATGGCCTCGATCTTTTTGGGGTTCGCCCCTATGCTCGCCCCGCCGATCACGTAGCCAAGAAGCATGCCAGACTTGACAACGAAGATGCATTTCTCGGGGTTTAACTTGACCCGGTGCTGTCTCAGGTTGTCGAAGGTTTCCCGTAGGTCAGACACATGGTCTCGGGGTTTCCGGCTCTTGACTACGATGTCGTCTACGTAAACTTCGATGTTGCGCCCTATTTGATCAGGGAGAGTTTTTTGCATGAGTCGCTGGAACATGGCACCAGCATTTTTGAGACCGAAAGACATGGTCTTATAGCAAAACGTGCCGAAAGGCGTTACAAAGGCGGTTTTTTCTTTGTCCTCCTTCGACAACGCGATCTAATGGTAATTGGAGGAAGCATCCAGGAAATTCATCAAGGCCGAGTCCGCTGTGGCGTCGACTAGCTGATCTATGCGCGGAAGGGGAAAGTTATCCTTGGGGCAGGTGGAATTCAGGTCGCGGTGGTCGACTCACATGCGCCACTTGCCGTCCTTCTTCTGGACCACCACTGGGTTCGCAAGCCAATCGGAGTGCTGTATTTCACGAACGAAGCCCGCTCGGAGCAGCTTACCGACCTGGTCTTGGATGATCTTGGCCTTCCAGTCAGGAATACGCCTCTGGCACTGTCTCACTGGTTTTTTGTCAGGCCGGACAGCGAGCCTGTGCTCAATCACCTCCCTTGGGACACCGGGCATATCGGACGGTTCCCATGCGAACACGTACGCGTTAGCCCGGAGGAAGGTAATGAGCTCGAGTTCCATTGGGACTCGAGGTTTGTCCCACGTCGACCACCTCGGAGGGGTCTGTCTCCGTGAGGACAATGGCTTTGGTGGGCTCCTATGGCTGCAGTGCCACCTTTGGACGCTGTGGAGTGCTCCTTCTTGCTGGGACCACGTGTAGGGAGCTGGCCTACCATGGCCAGTGCGGTCTCGTCGCAGTCCATGGCCGTCTTGTGGTTCCCTTTGACGGTGATGACTCCCCTCGGCGCCGGCATCTTCAAGCAGTGGTAGGCGTGGTGAGATACTGCCACGAACATGGAGGGCGCGCGGCGGCCTAAGATGACGTTATAGGGAAGCTCGGTCTCCACAACCTCGAAGGTGATGTATTCAGTCCTGAAGTTGGTGGAAGAGCCGAACATCACAGGCAGTACAACCTGTCCGACAGGGCGGAGGGACGAACCTGGGACGATCCCGTGGAATGGGACGGTGATGTCTTTGATTTTGGAGCGTGGGACCTGCATGAGTCCGAGAACGCGTGAGGTGATGATATCCAGCGAGCTCCCGCTGTCCACGAGGACGCGATCAACGCGGGTGTCGCCGATGGTCGGGCATAGCACCAGCGGGAGGCGCTGCGGCTTGGGAGCCCCGCCGGGCAGTCTGTCACCGTGAAAGTGATCGCCTGGCTGGACCAAGGCGGAGAGTCCGATACGGGCTTGCCGCGAGAGATGTGGAGGACCTCGTGAGACGCGGCCTTGAACTCGCGGCGAGACCCATAGGCCGAGGTGCCACCAAAGATGACGGCAACGTGGCCGCAGGCTTCGGGGAAGCCTTCGCCTTGGGCGCCCGGCGGAGGAGGCACCATGGCTGCACCCTCGGGTAGCTCGGGCATGGGGCCATGGCCAGCGTAGAAGTCCTCTAGTTGGCGGGCCCACGTGCGGCAGTTGCGCAGGTCGTGGCCGTAGCGCTGGTGAAACTGGAAGAAGAGATTCGGGTTGTGGAACGGGTCCTCACCTCTGCCCTGCTACGGCGGACACGGAGGCCGGCCCTGAGGCGCTCCCTGGCCGCCGCGCGGCCTGCCTCCGGCTGGGGGAGCTCGCGGCTGGCGCTGCGGCGGGCGCTCGGGCTGGTCGGTCTCGACAGCAGAGATGAACTTTGCAGGCTGTTCCGGCCTCTGCTTCTTCTTCTTGTCGGCCTCAGCCTTGCCTAGGCCGTCACCGGCCTTGGCCTTCTTCTTGGCATGGGTGCGGCCTCTCTTGCGCTCGACCGCCTCAGAGGCGTTGACGTAGAGGGCCGTGGTGCGGAAGAGCTCGCTCGCGGTGTAGACCTGGTGGAGTTCGAGGTCCTCAGTGTAGCGTCGGTCCCTTACACCATCCTTGAAGGCTTCAATGATGGCCTCATCCGAGATGCTAGGGATAGTGTTGTGGGCTCTGACGAACCTGCACACGAAATCCTGGAGACTTTCGTCGTCTCGCTGCACCACAAGTTTCAGATCTTGAGGACGTCCGGAGCGGGCGTAGCACCACTGGAAGCTCGTACGGAGGGCATTCTGGAGCTGAGCCCAGCTGCGGATGGAACCAGGCCGCTGGTTGAACAGCCAGGTCCGGGACATGCCCTTGAGTACGGTAGGGAAGTAGTTGACCAAGACGGCCTCGTTTCCCCTCATAGCTCGGATGGTGGTGGTCTAGATGGATAGAAACTCCTCGGGGTTCTTGCTCCCGTCGAACTTCTCTATTGGCCCGGGCTTGAACCTCGGCGGCCAAGACGCTTCACGGAGAGCGCGGGAGAAGGCGGGGCACCCTGGCGCGGCCCTCGGGGGATAGCTATCCCGAAGTGGGCCCAGGCAGGAGAACACTTCGCCTGGGGCGCACGGCGAACCGCTAGTGGAGGAGATGGTGCGCGCCCGGAGTGAGCGGCGACAGTTGCGGCGGGAGCCGCTGTGGCCGGAGCTGTCCGTGCACACATCACTCGGGGGCGCATGCTGGTCGAGGCCGGCGGTGACGTCGCCGAGGCCCTCAGCAATGGCCGGACCTAGGTCAGCCATGGAGAAACCGCGGGGATCCTTCTCCAGGTCACGGACGACCCGGACGATTGCGCGCATCTTTTGGTGGCTGCGCCGGATCGGATCTGTCATGGCATCCACAAGGAGTCGACCGGCCGGGCATGAGCGGGGGTGCGCGGGTCGTCCTCGCGGCAGACCTCAGCCATGGCGCGGCGGACGGAGTCACAAAAGAAGTCCCGTGCTTCAGCGTGGCGGCGCTGCTGCTCCTGGTCCTCCGTGTCCCCGACTTCGACGTCGACCGAGGCCGTGAAGACGCAGCGAAACGCGGGCGAGACCGGGGAAACGTCCCGGTGTCACCCGCAGAGGCGGAATCGCCGAGCGGCTCGAACACCATAGGAGTCTTGCTGACATGGGTAAGTGATGGATCCAGCTCGGGGAGCGACTCCTCGGGGCGGAGCTCTGCCCCTAAGGCGAGAGAGGTGTCGACCTCCATCTCGTCAGCTCCAGCTTCAGCCTCAGCAAGGTAGTTCTCCTGCCATCCTTCGTACGATGGATCCAGGTCATCCAGATCATCGCACTCGTTGAACTCGAGGCCCAGGACCTCGTCGTTGTTCGGAACTTCAGGCATGTCCGAGGGAACGGACCGCTGAGGGCTGTTCATGGGCCCCACGGTGGGCGCCAGCTGTCGGTGTCTGGGAAACGCACCTACTGCGGGCAGTGAGTCCACGGACCGGCAGACGAATTCGTAGTTGGAATGAGGCCCAACGACAACCCTTCCCAGTAGCCCGGGGTGGCGGCCGAGCTCGCGGGGGCTCTGGCCGCGCGGTTTTCCCGGACGGTGCCTGGTGCGATCTGTCGATCCAGGTACAAATCCGTCGTGGGTGAGATGAAGGAGGTGAATGATAGTGTAAAAGGGATACAAACTGGGCGAGACAATCGTTTTTTACCCTGGTTCGAGCCCCCAGTGCCGGGTAATAGCTCTACTCCAGCTCTCGTTGATGATCAGGTGGAAAACGGTACAGGGGTGCTGAGGCCGGGCTAGGAGGCACCGGCCCCGAACTTACAGGTGTGCTCCGGGCACTAAGGTGGCTAGAGCCTACTCTGCTACTGCTACTGCTATTGCTATTGTTACTGCTATGGAGCTGGCTTGGACTTGTGGAACTTGTCTTCTGCCCGATCTCTCCCCTTATGCTAGGCAGGCTTCTCCTTTTATAGGCCGGCGAGCGGCTCGGAGTCGAACCTGCGGGTCCCGCGCCTATCCAAGCTTTGTCCATCTTTAGTGGCGGCGCCCTTGTCTCGTTCCCGGGCTCCGTCCTGTCTGTGGCCTGCAAAAAGAAGCTTGTCTGGTTAGTACTGGACGCGTGTTCGTCTTGTTGTGCTGATACGGGGGAGCAGCCTGCACAGGGAGAAAGCACTTTTCCTTTACCCCCGATATAGCATTGACTGGTCGGAGCCAGCTGCGCGCCACCCGTTGAGGGCGTCGCGGAGCGCGGCAGCTGTTGCCAGCTGTCCAAGGGACAGATGGCATGGCGAGCTGTCCGCGCGGCTCTCTCCTGGGCTAAAGATAGCCCGGGGAGGTACAGTCCTCCCGGTCAAGATCGGGGAAGGCGTGGTTGCTTTGGTTAAGCCCGGGGGTGGCCCCAGCGGGCTAGGTATTCCTCTGGTACGGCCAGGGGCGGCCTTCTGGGCTCCTTCCCGTGCGTCAGGCCGGTACGGATCGGCCCAAGGCCCATCTCGGGGTGGGCCGATTATGGATCACCGACACAAGGGTATTAGGCCCGCAACATTAACTTGGCCCGAGAGATCTAAGCATTGGTACTTTGCTCATGGGGGCACCCTTGACGGCCAAGGCAGATTAGTGTTTGGGGAGGAGCTAGCACAGGTGGCCACAAGGCTTGTACCAGTGATCGCACAATCTTCCGAAGGCAACTTCGTGCCAAATAGAGAGAACGATGAGCTAACAAGGGCCCTCGAAAACCCAGAACACTCGGATGTACACGTGGTGTTGGCGTGGTTCCGTGGAAGTATGGTTTCGCGGATGACATCGAGTCGTGTAGAAGTCGGTGTAGAAGCAAGGCCCGAGAAGCATAGAAGGTGTTTGAGCTTGAAGAACACAAAAAGGAGACACAAGCGAGTATCGTGGAAGAAGTGAGGAGAGCAGTGGAGCTCGCATTGAGCCAATAGCGAGAGGCAGACCAGGGACCTCCTATTGTTCCTGACGTCATCAGCCCTTCTGCGCGGCGGAACAGCTGCGCTTCTGGGGGGGCTGACCGAAGATCATTCGGCCCACTTTCCAGTGGACGACATCACGCAGTGGAGACCATGCGATGTACACGTCCCCATAGGGAACATCACCGTGAAGGCTGCCCACGGCATGGCTTTTCCGATTGAGGCGGGCCAACGCATCCATGGACAAGAGATATAGCCGGAGTACTGCAAGGTCTCGGTGGATGAGGTCTGTCAAGGCTACGAGGATCTGGACCTTGACTATGCCGGAGGTGATGGTGTTACGAAGCTTGGAGAGGCAGTGCACAGCTTCATTCTGTGGCGCAGACAGTTATAATTTTTCCAGATGACATGGACGCTGCGTCTCCAAACAGAGACATGCCCCACTCCGACCACGGTACAGGAAGCCCGACTCCTGCAACACCCCTCGCACACATAAGCGGAGCAAGTCTAGCGCTGCCTCCATTGCCTGAGCCTCAAAGGAGAAGCCCGTCTCCTTAGCCACCCCCGCACAAACAACGCCAGCTCCAACTGTGTCGGCTCCAACCAAGAAGGTGCTGCCATGCCCGTTTCCTCCACCACCCGCCGCATATACAACGCCATCTCCAACAAACGTCGGCTCGACCCAAGAAGGCGCCGACCATGAAAAGCCAGCCTACTCAGGAAGCACCTCCTAAGAAGCTGGCTCCACTGCCTAGGAAGCTGGCTCCATGCCTAAGCGGGCGTATGACTATACTGCCGAGGAGATACACGAGCAAGTGCGCGAGGTGGTTCATAATTTTTTCAAATCCAGGTCACCTCCCAAGCCGATGCAGATTCAGCCGGGTACAGATGAATTTTTAAAAGCGCTTGCTGCTCCAAAGAAAACAATCAAATCGGACTACGATCGCATGCTCTTGAAGGAAATAAAAAAGGGAAAAACGACGAGCCAATCAAAGGAGTCAGCTGAAAGGAAGGCCAGGGCCAAGGGAATGACAGATTTGATGGCCAACACTGGACTTACCCCTCTTCAAATAATGGGGGAGGATGAAATTGAATATGCCCCAACAAGATGGCCATTTAAGATTGGCGCATCATTGGTAAGGCCAGATGAGCTTCCGAGGCTATCAACCCAGATGCGATAATTCCATGATTGGTACATGGCCGCGAGCAGGCAAGCTATTGCCTCGTTCGGCGTAGAATACAGCCAAGAAGAAAATTTTTGCGGCAGCAGCGATTTCTGGGTTGAATTCCAAGTCATAATGTATGACTTGTACCAGGCAGACGCCCTGGACGTCGCCTTGATTACTTGCTGGTGTCTGTAAGTATTTTACTTATGAAAGATTACCTTACATACGTGCACGTTACGTACTAACTAGCTAGCATAACTAATACTTAATTCGATGTAGAATGGAGGCACAAAGATGCAGGAGAGAAAGCAACTTCAAGGCAGGCTTTATCGACCCACTAATTATCAACGAAAAACTCATTAGAGAATTCCCAGATGAAATAGAGAAAAATTTATACAACGCGATAAAGGGACTGAAATGCAAGCCATATATATATCTACCCTACAACTATATGGGTACGTATTTTCAATTCGTATCACCTCGTTTCCTAATTTTATTTATGTAACATTACGGTACAACTCATTAACTACATATTTTTTTCAAAAAAAGAAGCTTTATATTAACGTCCAAGCACAATACATCAAGAAGTTACAAAGTCTTGGCAAAACTTCCGGCTTCTGCAAACGCACATAGCTAGATAACAAGAGAGGCAAACACACTCTAGTGAGCCTCAATTCGGAGACTAGACCGCCACCCATGTGTCTGGGAAAAAATATCCTTGGCCGTACGCACCAAAAGTCGCGATCCCTCCGTAGCCGACTCTTGTAAGTCCGCCCTCTGGAGAATAGCGCAACTGGTAAACCAGTGTGCCGTTGAAAGAATAACCTGCATTGGATAAAAAGAACTCTTTTTTTAAAACACCGAATTATTCCTGCAAATCCAGAGTGACCAACATAACGCGGCAGCTCCTAGCAGAAATATAGGTCTCAGCCTTTTATCAAAGCCCGTTATCCACGAACCAAACATCATATCTACACCAGTTGGTTGCTTAACCCCTGTGGCGGGAAAACAAAACACTCCAAACCGCACGAGCAAAACGGCATTCGAAAAACAAATGCTTAATCGTCTCATTCTTGTGACAAAAGCAGCAAGTCTGACTTCCATTCCAATTTCGTTTGGCTAAATTATCTTTTGTAAGCAAAACCCCACGCCGCAATACTAGAGAAAAATTTTTATCTTCAAAGGAGCCTTTAATTTCCACAAGTTTTTATTTAACTTTGGGATATCCAAAGATATTAACGCAGAATAATGTGATTTTACCGAGAACTGCCCATTTGATGTCAGATTCCAATAAAATAAATAATGTTCATGGGTTAATTCAACTCTGTCTATGTGAGACAATAAATTGTTCCAAGCAATCAGCTTTGGGCCAATGAGATTTTGTCGCCAGGAGAAGGTTGGAGGTGAAGTGCCCAACACTTCCGCTAATGTTATGAATTTTGGTCTGGCAATGTTATAAAGGGAAGGGTATTGATGCATGAGAGGGGATCCTCCCAGCCAAGTGTCCTCCCAAAATCTCACTTGTGATCCGTCTTTCACAATAAAGGATCCAAAACGGAAAAAGTCTCGTTTTACCTTCATTAGACAAGACCAGAAATGAGAATCTCCACTCTTCCATTCCATTTGAGCCAACGGTTTTGACCCCAGGTATTTATTTCGGAGGATTTGCTGCCACAACCCATCTAAAGTAACCAACTTAAACAACCACTTGCTCAGTAAGGCAATATTCTTCGTGTTCAGATCCTGAATCCCCAGACCACCTTGGTCTTTAGGCTGACACAGAATACTCCACTTAGCAAGTCTATATTTCTTCTTATGTTCATCTCCCTGCCAGTAAAATCTAGAGCGAAAATAATCCAATTTCTTTAGGATCCCTTTTGGTAATGAGAAGAAAAACATTATGTACATCGGAAGGCTACTAAGCACCGAATTTATCAAAGTTAAACATCCCCCAATTGAAAGGTGCTTTCCTTTCCAACTACTAAGTCTTTTCTCAAACCGTTCCTCCACCTTTTTCCAATCACAATTTCTGAGTTTCCTAAAATGTATCGGGATGCCCAGATAGCTAATCGGAAAGTCCCCGACTTTACATCCGAATATTCCAATATATTGTTCTAAATGATTCATAGCTTCTCCAAAGCAAAACATTTCACTCTTGTGGAAGTTAATTTTGAGACCCGATACTTGCTCGAACGCATGAAGAAGTAACTTCATGTTATAAGCTTTGTCCAATTCATGATCCAAAAAAAAGAATTGTGTCGTCTGCGTATTGAAGGATCGAAAGTCCCTCGTCAACCAGGTGAAGAACTAGCCCACTAATTGGCCATCTAATTTTGCCCTGTTTATGATCACACAGCATATCAACTATGATGTTAAAGAGCAATGGAGATAGAGGGTCTCCTTGTCGAAGGCCTTTTCGAGTTTGAAAATAATGCCCGACATCATCATTAACATTCACAACCACACTACCTCCCGATATGAATGATTCAACCCAAGAAATCCACTTGGGAGAAACTTGTCGTCCTGAGGACAGGATCCAAGTCGACCACCAAGGTTCTGACCTCCCGCCGGCGCGAGTGAAAGCTATTAAAGAACAACTTGTCGGCTTCATCAACGAAGAGGTCATAAATAAGAATGGTGAATTTCACAGGACAGCAAATAGGCTAGGCCCTTCGCTAGCAACTAACGAATGGCCTACGTCGTCAGCATCTACAAAGAGCGATGCACACAAGAGATCCCGCAAATGACACAGAAACTGGTTATTTCTTTTGGTTGTACGATGATCGATGGAACTGTTGTTTATGTAATTAATTAACGAGGATTAAAGACGTTTGTGTAAGTAAACAAAGGTTATAGATTGCTAATTAATTTCTTACTCAGTTATATATATGTATCATTTCTTATTTATATATGTACATAAAATTAGCTACCATGATTGAATATTTATATATAAGCATTTATATAAGAGGCTGGTTGTGGTGCTCGCACGTGCTGTGCTATGGGACCCTCAGTACCGGTTGGAGATACCGACCGGTACTGAAGGCCCTCTCACGGCCATGGGCACAGAGGTAGACGGCATCATGGGAGGGCCTTCGGTGCTGGTTGGGGAACCGGTACCGAAGTCAGCAGGGCATCAATCCCGCTTGCGTGGTACCGGTTCAAAAACCGGTACCGAAGGCCGTTGCGAACTGGTACTGATGGCCTGGTATATAGTAGTGTGATGGCGCCAAGTCTGGCACTGTTGCATCGGAAAGTGTGGCCATACATCACATCGTGACGTCGCCGATGGGTTGGATGTACAATGTCCATGCATTGGCGCTAGCAGAGGAGGTGGAGGATATGGAGCCAATTGTACCACCGTCGTTGCTATAATCCCCGCTGTATTTTTCCAAGTAATTTTAGGGGCACAGGGGAAGAGATATGGAATATCTAGTAGTATCTGGCTATATTTTTCAACAATGATTATGTTATGAAATACCTATATGTTACACCAAATTGCCATCTTGTCGTCGTAGTATCATGGATGATTTTTAGTGATTATTATTACTCCTATTATGGCTTTATCTGAGATCTTAGTTTACCATGGCGTATTTTTGTTGCATGCTGATTGAACTTTATTTGATTATATATATCCATCCCCAGATTCCAGTTTTTGAGGATATTAAATTAGCCTCTTGGAGAGCGTCGATTACCTTTGTGTTAGGGAATACTTGATAAGCACTATAGCACTACATTATTCATATCTTGATTTTCCTTTTTTTTTTTTCAAGTTTAAGATCAATTAAACTTTGATATACAAATGTGTTGATATCGTGAACAATCTAGTGACATCGTGGGAGTTACAAAAGAAGCTTCAAACTCATATTGTTCATGGGTTGAGAGCGGAAGTCCTCTAGAAGGTCAAATCCTCCCCTGTTCCTCAGTAGCTCAGCGGTAGAATGGTCGGCTGTTAACTGACTGGTCGTAGGTTTGAATCCTACTTGGGGAGATTTGATTAGAAGGTTTTTTCCAACGATGGGATTAGAAGGTGAAACCGGCTAGGCCATAGAGGCTTGCAATTTGCACCACTCTGAAAGCAATTTCCCCCTCATCACCTCCTAGTACCTCAATCCCCTCACTAGCCATACCTACTCATTCTTCTACTCCGGAAGTACCGCCCCTCCTCCCCTTCTCCTACTATGGTGCCGCCCCTCCACATCTTTCTCAAGCTATTGTGCACGCATTCACCGCCATTGCAGCCTCTGTGGGGCCAGCAACCCATGGCTAGTGGCGCCCTCAGCGCCTCGCACTCCGCCCCTATCCTCTCTCCACCTTGTTGATCCCGCCTGCCCTAGCGCCGTCCTCATGGTGCTGGACTTCCTACTAGCTCCACCTAACCACCCTCCACGTCATGTGGCTTTGGGTGATGCCGTAGCCATCTAGCCGTCCCCACCACAACCCGTCCCCTGCTAGGTCCTTATGTCCCCGGCTTCCCTCTAAACTTGTTGATTCATAGCCCTACCCGTACCCTATCTGTCCACTGCTAGTTCCGTGTGTCCTCGGCTTCCCTTCCAACCCGAGGGTCCCCACGCTTACCTATATCCTTGCTTGAATCCCTTACATTATGGCCTTAAAGACCACGACCATTGATGGAGAAGACGTCGGCACAACACGGACCTATCCAATCCTTGCCTCTGCTAAGTAGCATAGAGGCTGAGCCATTCAAACAATGTCTCGGAAACTTAGTCCAATTCATTGTTTAAAGAACTCATCTTGTAAAGAAAACATACACTACATGAAAATACCAGAATTGCGACGGCCAGTAGGTTCTTTATAAAAAATTGAAGCTAAAACATTTAGTTTTTAGTAAGAGGAGTTTAACATCCTTGAAGAGGTACGAGTGTTAAAGATATAAACTCCAAAGATAAGTCATACGAATATCTTGAAGGAGTCCTGAATCAACAAGTCTGCGTATACGTATCTAGCTCCTGTAACATATCTATATACTACGCGTTTTCCGCGTTATCTGTTGTAACCTCCTGTAATCCATATACACTATAAATACACGCCGATGGCCAGATCAATCTGATCGGCTATTGCTTATTTTATCAACGAGAGGTGCCAGATACCGTGAGGTACAAGTTATATATTAGGTATTTAAAAAATATGCTTCTTTTTCTCTCTTTAATTGCTTAGATCTTGCAGGAGTTCACATTGCAGGCTTGCAGCCGCTCGCTGGAGCTCACATAGTTGCCATCCATGTTCACTGAAACTCACGTCACGACTGTAGTTGTCAAAGGTTGGCATGATAGCAATGGTACGCGTGCAACTCAGTGCATTGGCAGGGCAACGATAGTGGCAGAACACCAGAACACGGGGCAGTGGACCCATGGTAGGTGCAGGTGGCACAACGGCGGAATGTAGCATCCTCTCACTACCAGGACAACAGCGATTGGGCACGGGCGGCATGACGACGGTGGGCGTTGGCAGCCAGCGGTTCGTGTAGGGCTAATGGTGGTGTGCATGGTGACGGCGCGCGGCGCCGTGGGACACATCGAAGGCGGTGTTCGGACGCAGCAACAACAGCGGGTGGCGCATGCAGGGTAGGTGGAAACATGTGAGGTGATAGGCTTGGTTAGGTTAGCATTGGTGTGTAGGCTGGCGACGCCTCATGCTAGCGAGATGAGAGATAAGAGTAAGTAAAGGGGGATGATGAAGTTGAAATGTCTTACTTACCCTTTACATTGGAAGGAACAAAAAAAAAAGAAGAAAGGTATCAGAGGTACCACTTTATCATAGACATTGAATTTGAAGTAATCAATGGCTCTGGTGAGAGGGACCAAAAGGTATCAGGAGGTAACAAGGATAATAAAAATTGCTTTTTTATTAACATGAAACTATGGTGTTGGGCACAATTTTACAAGGTATGAGAGTTTTGGGTGCAATTTTACAAGACATTATAGTTGTAAAAACGGCTATGGAAAAACTATTTCCACGAATAAGGTGTAGGACAAAATTTTACAAGGTATCAGACTTGACAAAATATCATTGAATATATAATAACTAACAGAATCAATGATTGCATGCTAGCTATTTGCTGCATCTTTTTTTTTTTGGCTTCCCTGTCTAGGTTTTTTGGGGCCTAAGTGTTGTATAAGTGAATTGTCCTCCCTTCCCCAACAGCTTAGGCTTTTGGGTGAACTGGTTGGTGCATGCAGTTTAATATGGTATCAAAGCCAGAGATCTCGAGTTTAAGTCCTGGCCAGCGCAATTAAATAAGTCGTCCACTCTGTTCCATGTCTGAGGCTTGGGGGAGCCTCCACGTGCGAGGGAGTATTGAAATATAAGTGAATTGCCATGTCTGAGGCCTGGGGGAGCCTCCACATACGGGGGAGTATTGAAATATAAGTGAATTGCCCTCCCTTTCCCATCAGCTTAATTAGGCTTTTGGGTGAACTGGCTGGTGCATGCAGCTTAATATTAAGCTTATCAAATTACATACACATATCGTTTTGTACTGAGTTTGACAAGAATTCAACAATGCAAGTAATAAGTCTAGTACTTGAAAATATAATGTTACGCTGGAAATCGGTATTTGGTGTTCACAATTCCAGCCCATCCATAAAGCAATGTACTGAGTTTGACAAGAATTCAACAATGCAGGTAATAAGTCTAGTACTTAAAAATATAATGTTACGCTGGAAATCGGTATTTAGTGTTTACAATTCCAGCCCATCCATAAAGCAAGCAATCTGAATGTGCAGTTCTCTGTCTAGAGAAACATTCTACACCTCGCTAAACCAGGCCTGCATTGCTACCAAAAAAAAAAATTCATGTTATCTACCAATGCCCTCTCCTTGAAAAATAAAAAGAGAGAAAAATTTACGAACTTGATATCGCTGTTGTTGCTTCAAATATTGCAGCAGAACAGATGTATACTAATGCTATTAATGTGGACAAGTCCTTGGGTTCAAGGTCTCTGTTCTTCATTCTTGTCTGAAAAATGTGGGTTGAAATATGCATGTAGTATACTTGGGGATTTAGTCTGGTGTTTTGGAATATTTCAAAAGTAGGAAATTGAGCTCTTTTTTTTTATGGAGGACCTCTTACCATTGCAGAATGGAAAGCTGGTTTTGATCATTTTATCAATCTACTAGCTTTTAGAGTGCCCGAATTTGGCAGCTTCAATCTTTTGTTGGCATAGTTCCTTTTAGTCCTTTCACTTTGTAAATAGTTTTGCATATCTTTTATTTTATATATACTATAACTTCGTATAATGTATGCTATACGAAGTTATTACGTTACTTACCCTTTACATTGGAAGGAACAAAAAAAAAAGAAGAAAGGTATCAGAGAGATTCTAGGACCAAAACGAAAGATCTGAACCGTCAATCTTGTTCATCTCCATGAAATCAAACTACACGCCAAATTTCAAATTTTTAGAATTTTTTACTATTTATTTTGTATTTTCCAAAATCAACGATCTAAAGTGTTGTGGAGCCTCCGATTAGGCTGATTTTGGAAAATATGAAATAAATAATAAAAAAATTCAAAAAAATATAAAATTTTGTAGATAGTGTGACTTTAACGAGATGAATAAAATGTATGGTTCGGATCGAAGAATTTCACCACGGATTTTCTAGAACAACGTCGCAACTTGTTGCAACTAACCGTAGCCCAACTCTATATATATTTATATATATATATATACACTGCAGGAGTTTTTTCCCCTAAAAAACTACACACATATGGTGATATGGATGTTGTGTCCTGAATGTGGCAGAAGCAAATATGATATCCGTTGTTAGTATTCAGGATCTTATCTTTCAAAAAAAGTATTTAGGATCATCATGTCATTGATTACTTCTTTTATATAGATAATGCAACAAAATTCCAGCCTCTATAAAATACGATATACATAGCCTTTAGTTATAAACAAAAAATGCAACAAAGAGGGCCTAGTGGGCCTAGCAATAAGGATATCATTGTGTATATCACAAACCACTCAATAATCTATTGACAAGAATTATAAAAAATCCCAATATGGAAAGAACTTCCTACTCCCGCTCCTTCCAGCGGGCCTAGCAATACCTCTGTAATACCTTTTCTAGAAAAAGAAAAGTATAATCTCTGTTATACCCTATTAAAAAAAAGGCAACTATCATCGAGCTATCATAAAGGTATCAGTGAGATATCATTGTGTATATCATGTAATATTGAGTATCTTCAAGAATCGGGGCCAAACATCGAAGATCATCAAGTAGCACAAAAGTTGGTGTCCTGTTGAGTATCGGGGATACCAAGTACATGGGTATCGGGTTATATGTTAGAGGCATCCATGAGTGTGGGGATATCGGGTAGAGCTATTAGGTCAATTGTATCAAATTGATTATTAAAGGTGATTGCTGAGCATTGGGAGTATTGTCCTGTTACTTGTGTGTCGTGTTGAGTATGAGAGTTATCGTCGAGTACTAGAAATCATCAAGAGTAGAAAGTTGATATTATCAAATTACAAAGTATCTATTAATCTCTACTATATAAAGCAGCTTGTGGTTGTGGTGGCTTCACCAATTTTAAATCTCAACCGTCCATCTCTTCCCTGTCCGCTGAAATCACAGCCCTCCAAATCCGTTTGCACTCACGCCGCCCTCCCTCCCACCAGTCACGAAACCTTAACCCCGGCCACCCTTCCCTCACGCGCCGCCCCAGCCTTCCTCTCCCTACCCGTCACCTCCTCCCTCTCGCATCGTGTCGCAGCGGCGCAGCCTCGCTCGCATGCCGCCTCTGCCTCCCTCTCGTCCAACTCCTGCGCCTTCTCCTCCCTCCCAGCCTCCTCCTGCGCCGCCGCCTCCTACTTGGGCCGCGCTGCCTTTCATCGGCATCTCCTCCAGCCGCACGGAGCGGCCACCACCCTTCCGCACTGCCTCCCTCCCGCTGTTGTCGTGTCCCTCTCCTCCTCCTGTGCTGCCTCCTCCCTCCCGGGCTGTGCCGCGCCGCACCGCCGACTCCCACTGTGCGCCGCCTCTCCCACATGTCGCAGCCCACCTCCTCCAGCGCTCACTGTTGCCGCCGCCGCTCCCTTCCCCACCGGCGTCGCCTCCTCCCCTGCCGGATCCCGCCACTTCCTCGCCTCCCCTCCTCACCCCGCACCTCTTCCGTCCAAACCCTAGCCACATTTTCGAAGGGATGCCTCCCCATTCCCCAATATGCACACTGGCTCTCCGACCTCCTCCTCTCCATGGCTTTACACTGGCTCCTCAGTCCATCCCTCTGATACAACCCTCACCCACGCAAACTCGGGAATTTTCGTTATTTGACACTCAATTCGTATGCCTCACTTCATTTGACACCTAATTCGTGCGTCTCTCGGTATTTAACACCGGGCACACCAATTTCTTCGGTTTTTGACACTCTTCCCATTTTCCATCCATTTTCTTTTCTTTTCTCCATTTCTCTTAGGATTTGATCAAAATACCCCTGGCTAATTATCCCTTTGCGGTGGGAAACAACATGCTGGCGTCTGGTGGGGGAGATTAAATTATTTGCCCCTATTGAGGGGTCAAAAACTTCATGCGCCTCAATTGGTTCCTCCTTTATTATTTTCCGTTGGTACAACGAATTTCTTTATTTTGCCATTTCACCCCATTTATTACCTTAAAAGTCATAAAAATTTAAAAAACTCTTTAAAAAATCTAAAAAATATAAAAAGTCCAAAAAAAAATCAAAAAATCAAATAATTTAATCTCCCGTTTGGAGAAGGCGGCGACGTGTGGCTTCTGGAGGCGGCATCGATTGCAGCACGAGGGGTGGCGGCGGTGGGCGGCTTGAGGGGAGGCGGGCGGCGCACGGCTTCAGGGAGCGGCAAAGGTGCGTGGCTTGAGGCGGCGGCGCTCAGCTTCAGGGGAGGCGGTGGCACGCGGCTTCAGGGGAGCGGCGGAGACGCGCAGCCTGAGGCGGCGGCCCTCGGGTTCAGGGAGGCGGCGGCGCTCGGCTTGAGGGGCGACGCCAGTCTCGGCTTGAGGGGAGGTGCCGGTGCACGGCCTGATGGACGGCGGAGGCGTGGCTCCCTGTGAATAATTAGCCAGGGGTATTTTGGTCAAATCCTAAAAGAAATGGAGAAAAGAAAAGAAAATGGATGGAAAATGGGAAGAGTGTCAAAAACCGAAGAAATTGGTGTGCCCGGTGTCAAATACCGAGAGGCGCACGAATTGGGTGTCAAATGAAGTGAGGCGTGCGAATTGAGTGTCAAATAACGAAAATTCCCCGCAAACTGTGATCCGTGGCCTTCCTCCTCTTCTTGCCACCTCTCCGTCTTACCTCGAGTGTCTCTGATGGCCACCTCCGCCGGCGTTGACATTCCTGCTGAAGCAAGGTGTGTACGCCCCTGCTCGCGCTGTTGGAATCCCGCACGAAGATGCTGAAACCCTACCTATGTACCACATGGTTTTGGTCGCGGTGGGGCTTCGTCGGTGTTTGTGTTGAATAATGGACTCTGCCGGCTTCAGTTCTGGCCTTTTTTGGTTCGCGTCCTTCCCGGCCGTGCCAACACGCCGGCGCCGCCATCGTCACGGGCGCGGGCGCGGCAAAGGCTCGGAAATCGTCGGCCCGCGCCTTTGCCCCCGCGCACGTTGACTGTAGCAGCCCGCGCCCTCGGTCCCGCGCCCTCGCCGACGGACGGCCGCGCACCAAACAAGCGCCAAATCGCGCGGGCACGCCGTCGGTTGGCAGGGCGCGGACGGACGCGAACCAAACACGCCATCTCCAAGATGCGGTAAGGGTGAGGGGATTTTGGCCGGGAAGTGGCAATGGGGAGGAGGAGGTGGTGTAGGAGGCGGCGGCACAGATGCACAGTGAAGAACCAGCATCACAGAGCGTTCTTAGTCGGACCAGCATCGGGGTGAGCTTGTTCACCTGCTTGTTGTGTTTTATTTGAGAAATTTTATTGTTGGTTTCAAATGCATGATTTAGGTGTAGTCTAGAGATTTTGTGTTGATCATAGTCAATGTGATAAGATAACTGCAAGGTTACTCACTATTTTTGTTCAACAATCAGCACAAGGGTTAACAGTGAGCTGTGAGCAGAAGGCATTAGTAGAAAATATGTTTTGTTTCTTTCTTTCATGTTTATCAAAATATTTTTTATTGAATAAGTGAAGAAGTGCTGGTTAAAATTTTGGTCGGAATTTTAGCATTACTACAGCAAAGTTGGCAATAGAAAAGTGTCAAGTTCACGGTTAGGATAACTATTATCTTAAGCACTGTCCAATTACATAGTTCTAGATATTGTGTAGGCTGTACATAAAGTAGGTGTAATATGCTAATTGATACTTCTTGTTTTTGCTTAGTACATGTGTTGATTGATGTTATTTGATACACACATATGTAAGCATACTGGAGTCATTTTTTTAAGATGCTGGATCATTTTAATGAATTTATACTTTATCAATACACTTCATACTTTTGTTTTTTATATGATCATTTAGCCTATATGGTTTTTTAACTTGTTGACCTTATCAGACTTATATGAGAATTTTTGTAGCAAAGCTATTTACTCTGTTTGACTAAATCTCTTAAGTGCTTAAGTCAAGTTGACTAATGCTTTTTTAGTAATACAGAAAACTATCTCATTTCTCTAATTGAGGTGGAGAATTTGCAATGCCTTGTCTCTAATTGACTGAATAGAATTTGCCAACGCCCAAAGTCAATCTGCCATGGGCACCCTGCTATTTCTGTAATACATGCAGACATTGAAGCTATGTTTGCTTATCTTGGCTATATTTCACCGCTGCATCTATTCAGGGTATGGAAAACTGTATATATAAGTTTCTCAGGCTATATTGGTCTTCTTTTCCCCCATACTCACTCGAGCTCTTTTTCTGCTCGTAGTTGGCTTTTGTTGGTGTTATATGTCCTTGCCTTGTGCTACAATATATTGGCTAGACAATATTTTCCAGAAAAATATCAGTTGTATAACATAACTTTTCTCAAGTCTGTTCCGCGTAAGCATCATAACATTCAGCATATTTGGGAATCAGTGCTTGATTTGTTTCTAAAAATAGCATTTTATCATATCTTTTAAAATCTGCAGGTTGTATTCTGGCCAATGTTTGTCACTCATACCTACTGTTGCTGCAGTAGTGGGCAGCCAAACTTAGTGTGCATACATCAATGTGGATCTATGGACAGATCTATGGACAACTCATTGCCATCACACACATATAATCTCCCTGTTACAATGCTCAACAATTCTATTTTCTATATCTTTGCCCATATCAGTATCTTCTCTTCCAGGTTTGAATAGTATGAAAAACCATGACTCCACCGATGCCAACACTTGCTAAAGGAGTATCTCGAGCGATTATTGATAGCTCTACAATGCGGTTGAGTATGCCTATGAATACAGTTGTTTCCTGAATATTTAGAAGACATGATTATTACATTTGCAAGTTGTCTCAATTTTCTCCAGAAGGTATAGCTCAACCATTGTCGTGACCCCAGTTATCACTAGGATCCACTCACGATCCATTGCTAGTCCCAGAGGTCAATACTAGCAACTCATGAACGATAATTGTTGAACATCTTCATACAATCACATATATCTAATAAAATAACTTGATAACATGTAAAAGAAATTGGTTCAAGTTCAACCACTTATTACAATAATTAAATAATAATAATGTATCAAACTATCAGAGTGCGGAATAAATATAGCAACGGAAAATATATGATGACGCTCCAATCCAATCCTTCTGTGTAAGCTAGTCCTGCGAATAGTCCCGTCCAAAATCTTTTTGGTTGTAGACTGGACTTAGTCTTCTCCTGGATCAAACAATACCCGTTTTGCGTAGTGTACAAGGTACTCAGCCAGGGTCCTTAAAACGATGCAAAGGTATACAAAGGACAGGGTGGCTTATTTCGCATAAACACTATAGTACTATACTAATCAAGTTATTAGTATTGTTGCAAAAACATTAGTTCAGCAATTATAGTTATAGATTCCCAAAGAAACACGCACAGAGCTCGGCTCTATAGCCCCTCTGCAAAATAGACTTCTCTCGCACAACTCAACTCATTCCAACCCATCAATTTATTAAACACATGAGACTACCATGTATGACTTTCCTCCCCTCCCATAATCGTGGGAACGACTATCATGATAGTTTTAACCTCTGCAGAGTATAGCACACTTTACCCATAAGCCAAGTGATACTTTTACGTCTTAGCTCTTCCGTAGGAGCCTAGACCAAGTAACTGTACAAGGCAGTTCATTAGATCCTTCTGCTAACACTGATACCCCTCTAAGGTTTCGACACTACGGGTCCACCACGTGAGCCAACGGACCCCTATGTCCGATCTTTTCAAAGTACCATGTATTAACAGATCTCACTAAGTACTAAGCCAGGACTAGCACATATTGACCTACATGCTTAAGTTAGCACTTTTGGTTGTGCTTATTTGGTTCGGACAGATAAGCACACGTCACGGGTCCTTAGACCAAGGTGACTCCCTCCAACACATACCTCATGCCAAGGTACCACACGACTAGCCACCTTGTGTCAACACATGCCACGTAGGTTTTAGTTGATTAGGTTATTGTCGGTGAAAATGTCACCAGACCAGATCCGTCCGAGGGATTACGAGATTTGTTCGGCTGAGAGGGTTTTCGTGGCTAAGCTCGCACTCCTCTCCCGCCGATGAACTGAGCAAGAACACTCAGGAACGTACCAGGTTTACCCAGGTTCAGGCCCTCAGTGTGGGTAATAACCCTACTCCTGCATGAGTTCCTGCTGTATGTATCTGTGTCTCCACGGAGAGTCCGCCCCCCCTTACAAATGCACCCCAGCCCTTATATACTCTCAGGCTGGTTAGGGCAAAGGGAAAGAGAAAATAGGTATATTAATTAGTTCGGTCACTGTAGCCATCAATCCTCCCGGTCTCTTTGTCCGCGCCGCCGTCCACCCCTGCCCTCGCTCTGACCGAGGGACAAGATGGATGGGACAATGCAACCCTCCTACCCGAGCGTTCTCTGTCTCTGCACCTTCGCTCGTGTGAACCGTACGACTACAGTGTAGTTGACGACACTAATGAGGCGGGGGTAACCATGCTGTCAGACGTCCCACGCGCGCCCGTCAGACTTGTTTCTTCGCATTGAATAATCTAGATTCGGTGTATCCCATCGAAATCCTTAGCAAGGAAGCTTCCTTGCACCTTCGTCCTGTATCCCTGACAGTGGGGCCCACGCACCCCCTGCTGCCACTGTGCGCGCGCCCGTCCGCCTACTCGTCAGGCCATCACGCGTCTAGGTCGTCCGCCTGCTCGCTGGGACGCCACGGTCCAGGTCGTCCTGCGCCTGGGGCCTAGATGCCCACCTGCTCGCCGGGACGCCACGCGTCCAGCTCGCCCGACGCTAGGGCCTGAACGCCCGCCTGCTCGTCGAGGCACCGCATGGCTTGCTCACTCGGTGCTGGGGCCTTAACGCCCGTCTGCTCACCGAGGCGCCGCGCGGCCTGCTCGCCCGGCACTGGGGCCTGAACACCCGCTCGCCGAGCTGCCGCGTTAAGTCTTGTGGGAACTTTCTTCTGATCAGGGCCTCAGGGCCCATATGGAAGCGGTGGAGAGGGCACCCCGGTGTAGAATACTTCGACAGTAGCCCCCGGGCCCGTCCTGGGACGTGGGATAGCGGAGAACTTAAAAATGCCTTTCTTGAATCCGACGCGGCCCTAGACGGGACCCACTACTCACGCAAGCAGCGGTACATGCCCTTCTCCACCCGGGCTGTGATTCCCATCGGCATCCTTGGTGAGTCCTTTCTGCACGCCTGCCCCTTCGCGCCTCCGAGCATGACAGGGACGGGTTCTTTCGGCACCGCTTGCCCTGCGTTCAAAGATTACCATTCTCCGCACAAGCGAGGGTCAAACACACTCACACCAAAGAAGCGAGAGGGAAACGCCTGAGACTTCGCCGCGATGCTACCAGCGAGCGCATACTGGGTTGTCGCTTTCCCGCCACCATCCGGGCTTGAACCCTCGCAGTCCCCTAGGACCAGACCACAGCACCGCGCGGTTAAGGCTGAAGGTTCTCAGAGGTGGCAGGCTAGCGGTGCTCGCGTTGGCATGGGGTGTCCAGACCGCATTGAGCACCGTGCCAGACACGCCCTCTGATCGCCCCTCCCTGCCCGGCACGGACGCTGGGCGTCTAGGCTTACTGCCAAGGGGCTGTCAGGAGATAGGTACACACAACAACCATATGAGACTAGCACTGGTAGCATCCGGACTAGACAACCACAACAGGCATAGAGGGAGAAAGGAAACAACCAGACGTGCAAACCGAACAAGCCCTGGGCGGAGAACGTGTGGCACCCGACACCGCACTGAGAATGGCGCTGCCCGCCTGAACCCCGGCTCATGGACCAAGCTGAAGGGAGCGGGTCCCTGGTCCGACGGAAATCGGAGGAGGTCTCCTCCTTCTTGCCATAGTCAGGGTCGCTCGAGCTAGAGAAGTCGCCGTCGTCGGGGGCCGTCCGCGCAAATGGCTCACACGAGCCCCGGGCACTTAGCTTTATGTCGCCTTCCCTGCGCTCAAAGATCACCACTTCCCCACACGAGCGGGGGTGAAACCACACTTGCACACAAAAAAAGGGAGAGGAAACCAACGAAGCTGACCGCTAGCCGCGATAACACCAGTTGGCACGAGTTCGGCTGTCGCTTCCCCGCCACCACCCGTGGCTTTATACCCTTGTAGTCTCTTGAGACGAGACCACAACACCACGTGGTTAAGGCTGCAGGTCCTCGGAGGTGATAGGCCAGCGGTACTCGCGTTGGCACAGGGTGCCCAGACCGCATTGAGCACCGTGCCTAGCTCGCCCTCCGATCGCCCTTCCTGGCACGACACGGATGTTGGGCGTCCGCTTTTACCGCCAAGGGGCCATCGGGCTATAGGTATACACGACAACCAAAACCAGACCAACGCTGGCGGTATCCGACCAGGCAACTACAGCACGCACAAAAGAAGAAGGGAAAAGGAACCATACGTACACACGGAGGTTGATGGTTTTCGCGGGTTGGCCCTCGCTCATGGAGACCATCAATAACCTCGTCGGACAAACCGGGCAAGGCACGGGTCTTCGCATGAGGAGCCCCCGGGAAGGTGGTGCTGGTCAGACACGCACAGACGGCAGCAGCCAAGAACAGGGCCGGTTCGCCGCAGCGAACAGACCCCGGCCTTTCCATCCTGACGACGGCGGGCCGGCGAAGCCACGCTCATGGCCATCCACCACCAGGCCAGTAGCCCTCCCCCGCAACGAGCACATCACCGTCCTCTTGCGAGGCTGGAGCCTCACTGCAGCGGTCATCCTCTGTCCCCCCGGTGGCCGCTCGGGTCCTGGCTCCGAACGCCCAACCAGGGGATGTCTTCTGGATCGCAGCCGGGTCCCTCCGTCGAGAAAGGGAGCTCGTGACCGCCAACCACCGGGTCGACGAAGTTGCACGGAGAAGATCTACTGATGGAGAAAAGAGTGGTAAACCAACCACTACCCCCCTACCTGGCGCGCCACTCACTACAAGAAAAGAGATTATGCATGACAAAAACATCTTGACGATATCAACTTCTGTCATGGAAAACTAGTTTTTCGTGACGATTTTGTTTTAGTCGTCATAACAAGCATGACGTGCCGGTTTGTCCTGTTTTTTTTAGTGACAAATGTTGAAATTTCGTCATTACAAAACATACGAATCGTCATTGAAAATCATAAATCATGTTTGTAGCAGTTAAATGAGGTTCCGGGTTAGATATCCTAATATTTTAAGATTTTATCACTATAAACCTTTCCGGGTTCGATCTCCTAACATTTTAAGTTGTTATCATTATAAATTAGGTTATGTCCCCCTAACAAGTTAATTTTTTCTCACTTTTAATTCATAATATTGATTGAAATTTGTTGGACAACATCTGCTATTAAACTTTAAAACTTTTAAAAGTGATTATGGCAAAAAATATTTGAAATCTAAAACTTTAAATATAATTATGTTACATGCAAACTAAAAATACTTTTAACCTTAATTCGATTGAAATATAAAAAACTAATTAAAATAAAAGTTGCATGAGTATTTTATTTTAAGGAAAAAATAACTTAAATTAGTTTTGAAATATTTGAGAAGAGACATTACAATCTTCGAAAATGACCACAGAACACCAAAACGGTTTGACTTGTTTATAAAAGTAATAAATATCCAACTTATAAACAAAATTATATATTATTTAGGCGTATTTTGTTCCTAGCCGGCTGGCCCAATAGCTCAGGGCACGAGGCCCATCAATTAACCTGAAGGCATCAGCTCTACAAGACAGGGCACGCTGCACAGCTCTCCTGCCCGCCGCCTCCCTCTGCGGACCGCCGCCTCCCTCTGTGCACTACTCTTCGTGTATTGCTAATGCTACTCACTATGCAGGAACACACATCGATCTAAAAATTGGAAGGCACATCGATCTACAATTACAGTACTATTTATCCGACACACATCGATCTCCAGGAAAAGAAACACAGCAGAAAACTGACCTTTGCATCTGGAGAGACGAGATGGACATGTTGCAAACGGGACGCACTACACGTTGAGGTGGGAGGGAGACACTGCAGACAGGATGATCTCGTCGCCCCGTGCGCATGGCCGACGGGCGGTGGGTCGGTGGGCGGAGGAGGGAGGCTGCGCCGAGCGCCGGCGCGCCTTGGCGGTGCCTCGGGCGACGGCGGTCCGCAGAGGGAGGCGGCGGGCAGGAGAGCTGTGCAGCGTGCCCTGTCTTGTAGAGCTGATGCCTTCAGGTTAATTGATGGGCCTCGTGCCCTGAGCTATTGGGCCAGCCGGCTAGGAACAAAATACGCCTAAATAATATATAATTTTGTTTATAAGTTGGATATTTATTACTTTTATAAACAAGTCAAACCGTTTTGGTGTTCTGTGGTCATTTTCGAAGATTGTAATGTCTCTTCTCAAATATTTCAAAACTAATTTAAGTTATTTTTTCCTTAAAATAAAATACTCATGCAACTTTTATTTTAATTAGTTTTTTATATTTCAATCGAATTAAGGTTAAAAGTATTTTTAGTTTGCATGTAACATAATTATATTTAAAGTTTTAGATTTCAAATATTTTTTGCCATAATCACTTTTAAAAGCTTTAAAGTTTAATAGCAGATGTTGTCCAACAAATTTCAATCAATATTATGAATTAAAAGTGAGAAAAAATTAACTTGTTAGTGGGACATAACCTAATTTATAATGATAACAACTTAAAATGTTAGGAGATCGAACCCGGAAAGGTTTATAGTGATAAAATCTTAAAATATTAGGATATCTAACCCAGAACCTCATTTAACTACTACAAACATGATTTATGATTTTCAATGACGATTTGTATGTTTTGTAATGATGAAATTTCAACGTTTGTCACTAAAAAAAAAAGGACAAACCGGCACGTCATGTTTGTTATGACGACTAAAACAAAATCGTCACGAAAAACTCGTTTTCCATGACAGATTTGACATCGTCAAGATGTTTTTGTCATGCATAATCTCTTTTCTTGTAGTGAAAGCTTCTAGAGGCATCTTTTCATCATCCACTCTTACACATCTCCTAAGTTGCGATACATGGAAGACATTGTGAACTCCTGCCAGTCGTTCAGGTAACTTCAACTAGTATGCAACTTCTTCCCTCCTTCCGATTATTGGAAACGGTCCAATATATCTCGGCGATAACTTTCCCAACACATGGAATCGACGTAGGCCTTTCAATGGTGAAACTTTCAGATACACACGATCACCGATTTCGAACTCTTCTGCCTAGTTTGTGCGGCCTTCATCTTTTGTTGAATCATTTTGACTTGCTCTTCGGACTCTTTCAGAATCTTAGGACCAAATAGCTTTCACTCTGCTGTCTCATTCATACAAAGTTTCAAACGGTATCATTTTGAATAGTTGTCTGGTAGTTGTTATTGTACGAAAACTCGGCATAAGGTAATGCATTATCCCAACTTTTCGAATCTGTCAAAGCTATCGACCGAAGCATATCTTCCAATATTTGATTTGTACTCTCGGTCTGCCCATCAGTCTGCGGATTATAAGCACTACTGAAAGCTAGATGCGTGCCTAACAGAGAATGAATCTTATTCCAAAACTTTGATGTAAACCGAGTTCCTCTGTCTGACACAATCCTCTTTGGTACTGCATGGAAACAAACAATTCTTGACATGTAGATCTCCGCCAACTTAGCACTATCATACCTTGTCTTCACCGGTATGAATTAAGCTACCTTTGTTAATCGATCAATAATCACCCATATCGAATCATAACCTTTTTGCGTCCTTGGCAGATCTACTATAAAGTCCATACCGACTTCTTCCCACTTCCATTCTGGTACTCGCAAAGGCTGTAGCAATCCTGCCGGTCTCTGATGTTCGGCCTTGACTCTTTGACATATATCACACAATGCAACATATTCTTCTATATCCTTCTTCATTCCCGACCACCAATATCTTTCTTTCAGATCCATATACATCTTGGTACTTCCCGGGTGAATAGAATACACAGAAGAATGTGCTTCCTTCATGATTAACTCTCTTAAATCCTTCTTTGCTGGCACGGCTATTCTTTTACCAAACCATACTATTCCTTCCTTATCCATGTTGAATCTGGCCCTTTCTCTAGAAATATTCTTGCGATAATATCAAGAATGGCTTCATCCTCATCTTGCGCCTGCTTGATTTGCTCCTGAAGGACTTGTTGCACCTCCATTGCATCCAACATACTCTTCACATATCCTCTCGGTACAATCATCAGATTCAACTTTTCAGCCTCTCATTGAATGTACTCATTCTTCGGCTTCCGACTTAATGCATCGGCTACCACATTAGCTTTGCCTTCATGGTAATGAATACCAACATCATAGTCTGCAATTGTTCTAACCAGCTCCTTTGCCTCATAGTCAGATCTGGTTGGGTGAATATATACTTGAGACTCTTATGGTCGGTATATATCTCTGTGCGATTCCCGATTAAATAATGCCTCCATAACTTCAATGCACTAGTAGAGAAATGATTTTCAGTGACACTATGAATTCGTCAGCATAAGTCAGCAAAACGTCACCACATATCTTTTGTGACGATCTTATGACGAAATCAGACTCGTCATCGAAGGTGCGTCATAGAAAATCCTTACTGACGATTTGTATTATTTCGTCATAAAAAACTCTATTTTCTATGACGCTACAACTATTCGTCATAGAATATTTATTTTCTATGACGATAACGATCGTCGTTAAAAGTATGAAAAATGTCATGCAAAATCATCAATTCGTCATAAAAAACAGTGCCGTGGGCTGTGAAGAGCGTTGACCTGATCTTTCGTGACGAAAAATTTCGTCATAATATGACACATGGACAGATATTTCGTCACTAAATATTGTAGTGCCACCGTAGCGGCCAACATCTCAAATGACGTGGCATATGTTCCACGTCGTCATATTCGTTGGATGATGACGTGTCACATTTGCCACGTCATTTTTTATTTTTTTTATTGGTTTTAGCTATTAATGCAAACCCAAGATCGACCCAATATTTATAGCCCAATTAGTTTTTCTGCCCTTTAATTCCAAGCCATTTTTTGGGCTACATTTTTCAGTCCATTTGCCATGGCATTATCACATTCACCCAATTAATTTCAAGATCAATCCACATAAATATTACACAACAAAAATATTCAACAAAATGATATGTAATTGAAAAACAGGTATACAATAATAGTTCCAGCACAATTTCAACCACTTCATAAATTGGGTGAAAGTTCTTTCTGTTGTCGCTCAGCGGTAGCTCGAAGTGCAGCTGATTCTTGTCTCTCGCTCAAGTTCTTCCTAAAGAACTTTTTCCTTTGATGTATTTATAGTCTTCTCAATGGTTGATTGTAAGCTAACATTCTTCAGGAATTTGCTGCTAGCACTACTCTGAGTGAGAACCTTAGAAACAATCTTTGTTCTAGATATTGATGTCTGATCATTTGCATTAGTCCCCTTAATAGCTTCCATCTCAGCCTATGTAATTGACCAACAAAAAATTCAATGCATAAAGAAGACAAGTAGAATGCTAACCGAAAAGAAATCAATTAAAATTTAGATGCTTTATAAAGTCATGCTTTAATATAAACTGAAAGGAAGCCATAAAGTAGGGTCTGCACATCTCAACTCCTTCCAATCCAGGATTGGTATTGACTTGCCTAACTGTATTAGAGCTTTTACATGGCACATTAATTATATGTTTGGATTCATTTTCGGTTAAAAAAAAACTGAGCAGCTGCAGCAATATAAAATATGATAGTCTATGCAAAACATAGCTTGACCATGGCAATAGAGCACAATTCGTTAATAAAATTCAGATTTAGCACCTCACTCGCACTCTGCAATTTCAGATACTGTAGCTCATATGGCAATGAACAATGAGAGTTTTATACGAGGAAATAACTAACCTTTAGCTTTTCTGCGTCGTGTTTTCATTGGCTGCTCCTAATTAGATTGTGTTAAGTGATGAAAGATATGATCTGCTAAGTACAAATAATTCCAAGTCAAGCACTTAACTGCCATGCCATAAAAATTACAAAAGTAAATACTGCATATTCTTAATTATAGTCATACAAGTAGCCAATACAAACAATGATATATAATAGCAACATACATAGAGGATTGCAGAAGTGGACATTTAACACTTAGTGAGCACTTAATAAAATTAGATAACTATAAACAAACTAGATAGGCATAGGCAAGTGACCACAGTTTATTTCTAACAAAACTGTAGCAAAATTCATGAGGTCCATTTAATTACTGTAATTTTACTTCTGCTACTACTGAATTCGTAGCAGCTCCCCTGTTAGTTGCTCTAAAAAAGTATTGTAGAATCATGCTAAAGACATATATCAATGCCTAGTGCAGTCCAAAATCATACATAAACTTGGATTGACAATCATACTTTTTAGATTAAGATATCTAATGTGAGGTTTATTTTAATTTTTTGCCATACCACGTGTTGGATGATTACTTAGGCATTGATTATTCGAGAGACAAGAATGTTTTGTTTATCTATGTAATCAAAGATTATGAAAGATTCAAAGTGTCAGCATTAAACTATTGAATGTTAAGACTTTTAGTACTAAGCAATTGCTTGTTGGCTGTATGATAACAAAACAGATCCAAATAATAGCAAAGGATAGGGCACAAGAGTAAGAAAACTACTGTAAGACAGCGTTAAAGAGCAAATCATGTTGAGGAGAACCACATCTATGCTGGCCAAATCTTCAAGCGCATCAGTTCCCCGGGTAGGAATCCCCAACAAGCAAAGCCTTATAGGCTGTTTGGTTGGCTGCATTTATAGAGATTTGCATCTATAGATGCAGAATCTTGCTTTTTTCTTGTGTTTGGTTGTCTGCATCTGGTTTTGAGCCTGGCTCTGTGGATGCAAGATTCTCTATACAGCCTGGCTCTGAAGAAACACAGAAAGTGAGCGTTTCTCTAGATGCAACGCATGGCGGCCTCGTGTTCTGTGCATGGGGCCATAGTCAGTCACCATATCAAGCCATCCATGGACTGCTAACGTGGAAGGTAAGTTTTATTTTTTCTTTTTTGTTTGTATCTTTTTATTAACATATCCGATTACCGAACCAATCCCAAAAATGGATTTTTGACATTTTTTCGAACAAAACTAGACCACACTCGCTATATAAAATTTAAAAAATTAAATTTCAAAATATTTGTCTACTAAACACTCAACCAAACACTGTCTCTGCATCTGCACATCCCGTATCTCGCCAGCCTGGCTGAGTCGGACAGGCCAGGCTCGTGAGAGAAGGCAACCAAACAGCCTATTAGAGACCCCAACTACAGCAGTCCCTTGTCCACAGGAGCCCGCTAGACGCCGCCGTCGCGGGCACAGTAGTTCCGCCACTAACCTCCCCCTTTCACTAGTGCACCGAAATGGTACATCCTCCACTGGCGAAAGGGGGTGGAGAATAACGGAGAGGAATTGTACAAACCTGTAGCTACTGAGCACGATTCAACGATGGGTAGCGAGGTGGTGAAGAAGAAGGCACGGAGCAGCTCCCACTGAAGGCCTTCACCGGCTTCGGTCTTTAAGATAGGAGGTCGCCGGCTCGCCGCCCCTCCCCTGAGGATATGTTGATTTAGGGTTTAGTGGAAACGTGGATGAAGTAGGAGGCTATTTGGGGGAACCAGAGCGTGTCTCTGGATGTGGGCCTTTTCAATTTCATGGGAGGAGACGGCGGGTATTTCGCAATTTTGTGGAGGGAAAACTTAGCGCCCAATTTTATTGTTGATTTTATTCCGTTAAATGGTAACAAATACTCACTCCGGCCTTAAATGTTTGAGACTATTGACTTTTTTTCTTCCTTTGACTATTAATCTTTTTTGTAAATATTTGTGCAAATAGATAGACATAGAAAGCACGTTTAAAATACTTTTGATGACAGATCTAATGGTACTCATATCACTTTGGCCTTGTTTGTTTCAGATTAAATTAAATTAAATTAAATAAAAATTTGTGATTTTTGTATAGGCCAAATGCTGTAATATTTTGTATTTATTTTTATGGGGTTTTAAATAGTTCTTCTTAAAATTCACAAAATAATTTTTTCATAATTTTTTGAATTTTTTAAAACATCTTTCGAGTGGGTCGCAAATTTGCTACAGTAAAATGCAACTCAACAAACCATGTGCGCAGTGGTTGTGCCGCGGTGTGATGCGGCAGCGAACGGCGATGGTCGGCGGGGCGGCACACGGACGAGCAGCGGTGGCCGGCGGTGCCCGAGGCAGCCATGGGGCTTTAGAGCCAAAGAAATCGGGCAGCGGCGGCCGTGGCGGCCGTGGCGTGCGGCGCGGGCGTCCAGCTTGACTACGGCAACATCAATGGCAGGGGCCGGTGGCAGTTTGTAGCTGAACGGTGCGAGAAAGACATAGCTAGGACGGCGGCGGCCCGGCATACACGGCCGGTGTGGCGTGCAGCGTTTGACGAGGTGCCCATGGCCGGCGTGGAAGTAGATCAATTGTATGTAAAAAACAATCCAACCTATATTGGTTTTCAGTTTGGCCTCTAAAAACTGCAATTTCGCCGGCAAAACAAACAATGCAATACAATTCAATACCTTGCGGTCTTCCGATCCTCTCTCCCGCAATTCATAATCTATCGTGTATGATCTCTCCCACAATTCGTATGTTCTCACGTAGGGAGATTTTGGCAAAACAGAGCAGTATTCGGCGTGATTGTGAGTCGATTGCAGACCGTTCCGATGCCTTTTTCTCCTCGCGGATAGATCTTCGAGAACTAGCGTGCTGATAACCGTTGTAAAACCTTCCTATGTCTATTTATAGAGCTAGATAGATTAGGGATTAGTCTAGTCCAATACGGGTTAGAGTTCTAGTGTTACACATCTTGCACCGATGGATCAGCCATAACGTTTCTGTAACATAAATCTGCAAGAAAGGATAAAACATCTATCGTGACGGAAACATATCGTCACAATAAACATATGCATGACTTTACCTGATGTCTGGTTTTCTATGACGGTGCTTATAATTTTTTTGTGACACAATTTCAACTTTCGTCACTAAAAAATAGGGCTGACCGACGTGCGGTGCGTGTTATGACGACCGAAACAAAATCGTCACAAAATAGTAGTTTTCTGTGACGCCAGTTGACATCGTCAAGGAGTTTTCGTCATAGATAATCCCTTTTCTAGTAGTGATGCATGCATTACCGCTGCTAACTCCAAATCATGAGTAGCATAGTTTAATTCATGTGGCCTCAATTGTCGGGAAGCGTATGCAACAACTCTGCCTTCTTACATTAGCACACATCCAATACCTAACTTCGAAGCATCACAGTATACTTCAAAGTCTTTGTGAATATTTGGTAGAATCAACACCGGCGGTGATGTTAGCTTACTCTTTAATAGCTCGAAGCTATCCTGACACTAAGCTGTCCATCTGAACTTAACATCCTTCTTT
Source organism: Raddia distichophylla (assembly GCA_005191435.1). Taxonomy (NCBI): domain Eukaryota; kingdom Viridiplantae; phylum Streptophyta; class Magnoliopsida; order Poales; family Poaceae; genus Raddia; species Raddia distichophylla. Next base: position 42,341 of record SPJY01000075.1, read on the forward strand.
AGCAACTATGTAAGTGGTCTTGTAATCTTCGAGAATCCCTCAATGAAACGACGGTAATATTCCACAATTCCAAAAAAATCCTCTAACCTTTTTCACTGATTTGGGTACCTTCCAATCAGGAATTTCACTGACCTTTAATGGATTCATAGAAACACTATCCTCAGAGATAATATGTCTAAGGAATGCTACTACTTTGACCCAAAATCACACTTCGAATACTTTGCATATACCTGATGCTCTCTCAACTTCTCTAACACAAGCCTCAGGTGTTCGGCATGCTCTTCCTCATTCCTCGAATAAATGAGTATATCATATATGAACACCACTACAAACTTATCCAAATACTCCATCAACACTTTGTTCATGAGCATCATAAAGTGTGCTGGGGCATTAGTGAGTCCAAACGACATTACAGTATATTCATACAATCCATTACGTGTAGTGAATGCAGTCTTTGGTATATCTTTAGCTCGTAACTTGATATGATGGTAACCTAACCTCAAATGTGATAGGCCAAGTGGGTATTCGAGAACAAGCAAGATGAGTTTGGAGTGGTGGTGCGCAACAAGGCTAGACTTGTGGCTCAGGGGTTCACTCAGGTCGAGGGCATTGACTGTGGTGACACATATGCATCTGTGGCTCGGTTGGATGCTATCCGGTTGCTTGTGGCCTTCTCTATTTGCCACAAATCACTCTCAAACAGATGGATGTGAAGAGTGCCTTTCTGAATGGCTACAGTTGATGTATGTGGAGCAACCCCTAGGCTTCGAAGACCCCAAGCATCCTGATTACATCTACAAATTGTCCAAGGCACTGTATGGGCTCAAGCAGGCTCCCCGGGCATGGTATGAGAGATTGAGAAACTTTCTCACCGAGAAGGGCTTCAAGGTTGGCAGAGTTGATTCCACTCTTTTCACCAAGGTAACAGACTGTGACTTGTTCCTCTACCAAGTCTATGTGGATGACATAATCTTTGGGAGCTTCAATAAGGCTTTGTGCTCCGAGTTTGAGGAGATGATGGCAAAGGAGTTTGAGATGTTCATGATCGGGAGTTGACCTTCTTCTTGGGTTTCCAAATCAAGCAATTAAAGACCGGCACATTCATATCCAAAGAGAAGTACATCCAGGATCTTCTGAAGCGATTTGATATGCTGCATTGCAAGCCGATCCGAACTCCCATGGCGACTAATGGATATTTGGACCTCAACACCGAAGGTACGTTCGTCGACCCCAAGATTTACCGCTCTATGATTGGTGCACTTCTATATCTCATTGCATCTATACCAGATATCATGTTTAGTGTGTGCATGTGTGCGAGATATCAAGCCTGCCCTAGAGAATCTCATTTAGCTGCTGTGAAACGAATCTTGAGGTACTTGAAACACACTCCTAGCATAGGTTTTTGGTTCTCGAAGGGTGCGCGATTTGAGTTCCTTGGCTATTCTGACTCAGATTATGCCGGGTGCAAGATTGATCGCAAGAGCACTTTCGGGGCATGCCATTTCTTAGGGAGATGTCTTGTGTCATGGGTTTCCAAGAAACAAAACTCCGTGGCGTTATCTACCGCTGAGGCAGAGTACATAGCGGCAGGGAGTAGTTGTGCACAATTGCTATTCTTGACACAATCACTGTAAGATTATGGCATTAAACTTGACCACGTGCCTCTCTTGTGTGATAATGAGAGTGCGGTAAAGATTGCCAACAATCCGGTTCTAGGGATGAAAACGGTTCGGATTCGATTGGATAGTAGGTCATACCGTATCCTATCCTTAAATTTTTTATCGGATACCGGTTCGGATACGGTTAGCATAAAAATCGGTTCGGATGCGGATGCGGAAACGGTTATTTTCGGACGGGTAGAAAACGGATATCGGTTATTTTACGGTCGGATTAAAAACGGATACCGGATACTAAATCGGTTAGCACATAATTTATATGCAATTAAAACATGCGATAAGAATAATCTAACTAACACATGTTTATAACACATAATTCATTACAATAGTGGGAGAGGTGAAACCAAGGTTATTAATACGTAATACGAACACGATACGACCGACTACCTTGTTGACTTTATAACGATAAAACGACCTTGATAACGTCTTGATACACGGATAATAAAACGACCATGGGAGCAAATATATATGACATATGTACCTTGATGTTGTAGTCTTCTTCCATGTAATTTGAGACCATACACCTTGCATTTACCATAGTACCTCTAGGTCTTGCCGGACTAGTCTTAGGTGCCTTTTGCTTCAAGAAAGAAGAGAATGTGTGCTGAAAACAGAGATATCATAAATCAAGTGTCAGGGACTCCATTTATAACAATGAGAAAGTTTTGCCCGTTAAACGAATTATTGACAAGAATATCCATAAGAGATTACTGAGCTAGCAGAGCTAGTGAAAACCCCCCAGGTGAGACAAACAAAACATGATGTCCTTGATGAACAACACTAAGTTTCCTAGGCAAACATTTCTCTGAGAGCAACACGATAGCAAAAGCCTAAGATTTTGCCATAATAAAGGCAAATGGCGTCTTCCCATACAATTAACTGTTTGGTAATTGCTAGACCTGATGGTACATCCTTTTTCAGTATCAACATCCAGTCTGCAGCAACGCCTATATCTCAAAACATCCCACCCAGGTTTTAACAGAGCTGTTTCAATCAGAACAAACTTCCCAACTGCCGCACGACGAACGAGGCACCAAGCAGCTTCTCCCAATCACCTCCAAGCAGCGTCCGGCGGGTGGAGGCGGAGGCACCCCGCGCGGCGCCGGCGGCGAGGGGGGAGCGGAGGCGCCCGGCAGGGGGAGGCGGCGTCGGGGCTCCGGCGGGGAAGGCGGCGAGGCGGCTCGCGGGCGCGGCGTCGGGGCGCACGCGCGGCGCCGGCGGCGAGGGGGGAGCGGAGGCGCCCGGCGGGGGGAGGCGGAGGCGCCCCGCGCGGCGCCGGCGGGGAGCCGGCGGGGAGGCGTCGGGGGGCGGCGGTGGGGGACGGCTGGGTTCACGGGACGGGAGTGGGAGCTAGCAGCTAGGGTTGGAGTTGGATGGGGGGTGGGGGAGACACAGGTATTGGGCTGGCAGTTGCCCGGTTGGGCCTTGTTGCCTTGTTGGGCTGTGGGGTATGCGGATATCCGATTCTATCCGAAGTGCGGATATCCGAATCCGATCCGAATCCGTCGTATATCTTCCATACCATAACCGATCCGAATCCGACAAAAGAATATTGGATACTATCCGAATCCGAAACCGAATCCGACAAAAGAATATTGGATACTATCCGAATCCGAAACCGAATCCGAAAAATCCGAATCCGCAGCAAACCGTTTTCACAAAATGGCACTTCGGATCGGATATCCGTCGGGTACTATCCGACCCGTTTTCACCCCTATCCGGTTCAACATTCTCGCACCAAGCACATTGATATCCGTCATCACTTCCTTTGGGATCATGTGGCGAAGGGTGACATTGTGCTTGCTCATGTGCGGACTGAGGACCGATAGGTCTAACTCTGCCTAGTTGGCGTCATTGGACCATATGTGTGAACCTTGTATATATTTGTGTTGAGAATCTAGAGTTTTGTTTGTTATACTTCTCTCATGTGTGCTCAATTGTTCCTAATTTGATCATGAGAATCATTGCTAGAGTTTAGTGTCATTTTGCTCAACACGTGCTTAACTCAATTCATGATCTAAATTGCTTGCTTGAAACGTGTACTAGGTCTTTTAGAGCCTTTTGTATCATTTGGATTGCTTTACTTCTAGTTGGATGACCTTATACATTTAGAGCTAGTTTAGGCCATCTATTCATTCCTATTCATTACCTTGCTAGAAATCGAGCAAATTTGAGAAATGTTGAGCTAATTTGAGAGAATATGCTAAAATGCAAAATTAGCCTAAAAGAGCCTTAGCATGTCTCACCAATATCTCCTCAATGAGATGGCTTGTCATTGCACTAGGCATGAACTCAGAGGGAGTGTTGGACGACCAAGATACCCATCTTCAGTGTCATGCTGGGTGGTGTCGACTAAGACTTGAGACATGCAAATTTGAGAAAATGTGCAAAATTGATAAATCTTTGAAAACCATGCTCAACTAGAATGTTTTAGTCTCATATTTTGGTTTGGTCTTGATTATGGGTGACTGTTGACACTAATTTTGTCAGATATATTTAAAATAAATAAATTATCATAACGGCTAAATCTCTGTTATAAAATAAAATCATGAGACATCGGAAACGGCTAAAAAAAATAATAGACTAAATATACCGAATAACCATGTGGTGTAAAAAAAAAATCATGCATGCATGGTGTTGTATATGGTTATGTGTTTAATTTGCTAGATAATTAGCAAAATGATTAACAAGCTCGTTAATTAATTGTAAGACTAATTCTACGAGCTGTGAAAGAAATGCCTCCAAGCTCACACTTCACGTGTATGTTCACAGGATCACGGATAAGTTTATACATGCATGGATTTATTGACCAATCCAAAAATTGGTTAGCACAATGGACTGCCCACTAAGTTTGGCCTATACGTAAGATTTCATGCATGGTCGGTCTTCGATTATGCGGCTGCAGGCTGCACCCGGCGCCAGACGACGTAGCCGTCAATGTTTGAATACCGCGCGCGAGCGCGCGCGAGCAGTTGAGTCTACGCTGCACACGCTCCATCGTGCGGTTCCGTGGAACCGTCGAAGACCTGCGGCGCGCGAGTCCCTGCATCGTCTATAAATACAGACGCGAGAGCGCAGAGGTGGGGGGAGGAAAAAAAAGGAAGGTTTGGGCGGAGAGACGCTGGAATAGGCGAGCAGAGGCGAGAAGGCAACGCGAGAAAGGGAGAGCCTGAACATCTGAGCGATCGAAGTAGTGCTGTGAGGCCTGTTCATCGGAGGCCGCTGCCTGCTACGAGTTCGCCAATCACAGCGCGCGAGCCAAAATCAGGAAGGTAAGAAGGTGAGATCATGGTTCTCAAATGCTCCTTCATCCTTCCCTGCATCATCCCCTCCTTTCTCCATCCATAGCATTCATCCTCATGCGCTTGATTGGTCTGTCGACGAATCAAGGGTTTGTGAGGGTAAAATACAAATAAAAATACATATGCAATGTCCATCCCTCATACGCTTGATTGGTCCGTTGATGAATCAAGGGGGTGTGAGGGTAAAATAATATAAAAATGCATATGCAATGTCCATCCTCATGCGCTTGATTGGTCCGTTGATGAATCAAGGGGGTGTGAGAGTAAAATCCATATAAAAAATGCATATATAGCATGCATAGGAAAATCATCTCTCCTAAGCTTGATGTGCCTTTTTTTTGGTTCACATCAAGAGCAATGGGAGGGTTAACTCCCTATAATTGCACAAGTCAAATGCATGAGGCACGTGTTAAGTTCTTAAAAATGAACCCGCTTGCGGACTAGCATTGGTTAATCACATGAAAAAAGATTTAACTTCTGCTAATCAACGAGAGCGTCATAAGAAACGTGTACATAGTCATATCGCATCACAGTGTGTGTGCGCGCATACGCATGCAAACTCCAGATATATATATACATCCATGCTGCAGTTAGCGCGGCGCATGGTTGTTCCGAGATAAATTCGAACTGCATGCACATCATCACATATGTCCATTTGGCTGAGAAACATAGCGCTAGCTAAGTAGATTTTCATACGCGAAATTAAATATGATCCATGAGTTAAGTTGGCTCGGTACCAGCGTGCATACATGGCTAGCGCGAGAAATTAGCGTGGCGTGCGGATTCACTTGAAAGAAAATGTGTTAATTAGTACTTCTACGTCGCCAATGCATCCGTCATGCGTGCAACCAAATTATTGATCGGCGCGCTATTAAAACAAAGCGCAATTATTAAAATTTTGCTCTACATGAACTTGGAGGTATGATACTCCCTCCGTTCTGAAATGTAAGGCGTGCATGTATTTTAAAAAGTCAATGTTTAGAACGTTTGACTAATAATTATGTTATGAAGATATATATTTAATGTTACGCATGTGATATAGTTAGATTTGTATTTGAAAGTAATTTGATATGATGCTAATTTTATAGTTATTGATGATATATAATATGAAAGAAATTAATGGTCAAAGTTTACATTTGTTGACTTCATCAAAAAATTATATGCCTTACATTTCAGAACGGAGGGAGTATTAGCTAGCCGCGGAAGTCCAAAATGCAAACGGAACGGGCGTTCAGTCCCGGTTTGGAACAGGCTTCAGTCCCGGTTCTTGAACCTGGACAGCCCTTGGAGACTGATGCCTGCTGGGCATCAGTCCAGGTTACAGGAACCGGGACTAAATCTCTCCTCGATAGGCCGGCCCGAATACACGTGGAGCGCCAGTTACGCTATTAGTCCCGGTTTTACCTACCAACCGGAACTAAGATGTGCGCACGTGGCGATCGTGGCGATCAGGAGTAACCGCTGGGGATAGTACTGGTCCTGGTTGGTTGCTCCAACCGGAACTGAGGTCTTTGTATTAGTCCCGGTTTTACCTACCAACCGGGACTGAGACGCTCACACGTGGTGACCAGGAGTGCCGCTGGGGATACTATTGGTCCCGGTTGGTTGTTCCAACCGGGACTGAGCAGTATTTTTTGAATGTTATGCTTATTTAGTCACTAATTAAACCACATTTAACACAATTAGCAGATGCACAGCTGGTTGATAACTAAAATCGAAATAGCATTAAATATTACAAATATGTATTACGTCAGACCGGCTCTGGGCACGGTCAAACACTCTAAAGGAAATCATCCAGCCATACTATGCAATTACAAATATTCAGAGTTTACAAACATGTATTACAACTATTACACTTTCTCCTAATTTGGCAAGATCAGCTAGTATTACATTCACGGTGGCACCCATTTTTAACTTTGATTTCAGATTTCCGCTAACACCTTCATTGGACAGCATCATCAAACAATCTTGGGCTACTGACACTATGTCCCACTGTGTCACACCAAGCCACTTTGAGACGTTGTCGAACTCATCGTTGTCACTTTCTGAGATCATTGTCTTGTATCATGCAACCAGCGTTGACCCTAGCAGCCTCCTCCTACAATCCAAATTAAACACTATTATTTATCAAAAACAGTAGAAATGGCAACATGCTAGTATTTAAAATTTGCGGCGCCACATGAATAACACCACCAAGCCCACAACAGAACAGATATATAAATTTGATCTTTACCTTCTATCTTCCAGATTTCCTCAAGAACATAAGCAGGGGAAGCAAGTCAAAGGCGACTCTCTCCTGGTCATCAACCAGGCGAGGAAGGAATTCACCTGTTCAGATCCCGTCATGGCGGCCTACCTGGCGGAGGTGCGCCGGTTGGAGTGGTTTTTCGAGGGGCTGGGCTTCGTGCACATCCCTCGACGCGACAACTACATGGCGGATGAGCTGTCCCAGATTGCCTCGTCAAGGGCACCTGTTCCAGCTGGGGTCTTTGAAGAAAGACTCACGCGGCCGTCGGCCGCAGCCCCCGATTCTGGTAGAGACGGCATGATTCTCGACGCAGCTCCCACATCCGGTGGAGACGTCAGCATTCCCGCAGCAGCTCCCCAGCTGGAGGGAGGATACGGAAGAACTGCTGCGGCGGTTGAGGCGGAAATGCTGGGCCAGGCAGAGTACGTCGGCGACCATCCTAACGTCGTCGCACCCGTCCGGGAAGGTCAGTGGATGGATCCTATCCTAGCCTACCTGCGGGACAGAGTGATCCCCGACGATGACGTGTCGGCTGAGAAGATAGCGCGCAAGGCCAAGCGCTACGCCCTGGTAGGTGCGGACCTGTATTGCCAGGGCGCCAACGGAGTTCTACTGAAGTGCGTCACTCGGGAAGTGGGGAGCAAAATCCTCTCTGAGATCCATGGAGGCGTGTGCGGGAGCCACTCTGGGAGCCGAGCATTGGTCGGAAAGGTCTTCTGCCACGGCTTCTACTGGCCTACTGCCCTCCATGATGCCTTCGAGCTGGTAAGGAGATGCGAAGCGTGCCAATTTCATGCTAAGCAGATCCACCGACCGGCCCAGGCGCTGCAAACCATTTTGCTCTCCTGGCCGTTCGCGGTCTGGGGGCTGGATATCCTGGGCCCGTTCCCGCGGGCGACCGGGGGCTACACGCATCTGTTCGTCGCCATCGACAAGTTCACCAGGTGGGTTGAAGCCTCGTCGGTCCCGGCGATCACCTCTGCTGCAGCCATAAAATTCATAAGAAGCATCTTCGTCCGCTTTGGTGTTGCCAGCAGAATCATCACCGACAACGGCGCTCAGTTCAACAGCGCTGACTTTCAAGACTGGTGTGAAGAGCTGGGCACCAAGCTGTGCTTTGCCTCTGTTGCACAACCGAAGAGCAATGGGCAGGTGGAGCGGGCGAACGCAGAGGTACTCAAGGAACTCAAGACAAGGGCGTTCGATCGTCTGGAGAAGCGTGGCAGGCGCTGGGCTGAGGAAGTCCCCATCGTGCTTTGGGCACTAAGGACGACCCCCAACAGAGCCACCGGTGAAACTCTCTTCTTCCTGGTGTATGGTTCTGAGGCGGTGCTCCCGTCTAAGCTCGCCTTCAGATCCCCAAGGGTGGCGGCGTACAGCGAAGATAGAGACCCTGACCGGCGTCAGGATGAAGTAAATCTCCTGGAGGAGATTAAAGACAGGGCGGCAATCCGGGCCGCTAGGTATCAGCAATCCCTACGTCGTTATCAAGCGAGAAGGGTGTGTGAGAGAACACTGGCAGTGGGACGACCTCGTCTTGCGAAAAATTCGGGCGCAGGCATGCCGCAACAAGCTGTCTCCCCTGTGGGAGGGCCCCTTCAAGGTGGTCTCAGTATCCCGCCCAGGCTCAGTCAGGCTCGCTTTCGACGATGGTCGCGAACTGGCGAACACCTGGAACGTCGAGCAGCTGAGGAAGTTCTACCCGTAGGTAGCTGTTTCAGATGCTTTTTTGCCTTCCCTTGGAGCCGAGCGGCGAGGTCTTCCTTCTTCTCCGCTCGCCTCGGGGGCTGTGATGTACAAAGCCATCTTCTGCAATATAAAGATAAGTTCTGTTTCTCTGTGAGCATCTGCTTTCTGCCTTAAAAAGTCTGTTAGAAAACATTCTGTTGAAAGCTGGAAGCAAAAAGTACTTAAGGCTGATGGCCCTTTACTTGCAAAGACGAACGCTTATAACTTGCGCTGGGCGAGGCGAAGCGGATGGAAGGCGTATTGTAGCCTGTTGTGTCAGCTCGGTCTGGGCCCCTGCGCCAACGACGCCACCGGCGACTAGACCATTTCCGGAAGCTAAGTGCTCGCCATGTAACGTTTAACGTCGGTTCGCAAAGAGGCCATAAGGGTTGAAGTAACCAGAAGCCTAAGAAAAAAGCGCTCACTTTTAGCAGAAAGTTCTGTCTAAAGCTTTTGGCGGTCGGTTGCCTAAGTTCTTCTTTTTCGCAAAAGTGAGAAATTGCATTAAATGAGCACAATACGATTGCATTAAACAGGTTTTATGTACAAGACGAGACGGGCAGAGGAGTTCGACTACTCCTCGTCGTCGTTGTCTTCTTCCGGTGCAGCTCCGCCCATCATGGACACGCGGTTCGCGGCGACTCCTACCCGAGATTGTTCGTCCCGGTCCAGCTGACGCGAAGGCTCCCCGGTGGCGGCGTCAAGATCGAACGCGGCATTTTGGGCAAGGCAGTTGCCAAGACGAACCGCGCTGCTTCAAAGGCGCCGTGGCGACCGACTTCGATCGCCCGCGCCCGCATCAGCACCGGCAGATCGCTCAGAGCCTCGGCGGAGCGTCCCACTGCGCTGGCGTACTGCGCAGTCGTCTCCTCCAGCGGGGCGTAAAGGGTAACCCCCAGTGAATCAAGGACGTCAGCGAAGCCGCGATAAGCAGTCCGCAGCATGGCGGTGATGGCCCGGAGGTGTTCGGAGTGCGCCGCGCGGAGATTCGAGGTCTCCTGGGTGGCAGTGGCGGCGGTGGCCAGCGCCGTCATAGCCTGGCGCATCGCCGCCTGCTTCGAGGCAGTCTCCTGTTCCAGGACTCGCCGCAGCTTACCGACGGCCTGGGTGGCTGCGGTCAAGGCGCCTTCCCGCACTGCCCAAGTGCGGGCGAGGGCGCGGAGCGCTTTGAAGGAGCGCCCGATGTTGGTGGCAATGGTGGAAACGGCATCGGTGTCGGCAGCACCGGCGTCCGGAAGGTTCACCGGCCCCGGCGGCGGTGCATTCTCCACCACGGGCGGTGCCGCCCCTGTCGAAGAGACCGGGAGCGAGCCGGGGGCTGGTGGAGAGCGCGGGCGGGAGCTGGAGGTCCCAGGATCCGCCCAGGAGAAGAACCAGAAAAGGGTTAAGGTATGCGAAAAGCGTGTAGCATGCTAACCCTAACGCCAAAATGCATGTGTGCAGAAAACTACCTAACGCGGCGCGCCCCAAAGGCGAAGGAAGAAGGGGGCAGCCGTAGGCCGCCGGGCTAAGGAGCCGGCGTGGCTGTTTCCCCTCCCGTTGTGGGAGGCGGCGGCGGGATCATCGAGGGTGCCGACGCGGAAGGCGCCGTCGCGATGGGCGCCGGCACAGGAAGCACCAGCGCGAAAGAAACCGGAGCTGGAGGCGCCGACTCCAGAAGAGTCGCCGCGCTCCCGCCAGGAGGCGGAGCGTCGACGGCTGTAGCAGCGCCCCTGTCGGAGGGGACCAAGGACAGCGGAGGCAGCCCTGGGCTCGCGGGGCGAGGCCTCTTTGGGCTTGTTCTATCCTCATCGTCGTCTTCGGAGAGGAGGAGGCGGCGCTTCCCAAGTACGCGGTCGGCGTCGGCTGGGGCAGGAAGCGCGACGGCCACAGAAGGAGAGGCGGCCGTAGGAGCTTGTGCGGTCGTCGAAGGTTGGTCGCGGATCTGCAGGGGTCGCTGGACCACCTGGACTACGGGACCGGAAACTTCCATGGGAGGCAGCGCACGAAGGTACGGGTTGCGCTCCCGTGGGTCCCAGTCGCAGAGGGGGCGGACGTTCGCAGTCAGAGGGGCATCGCCGGTGGGCGCGGGCAGGAAGCCCGCCAGCCATTGGCGGAGCACCTCATCTGACACGTTCCCCACGGCTGGGCAGCAGAAAAAGGAAAGCCGCGAATCAGTAAAAAGCCAAGAAGGAAAAGGAGTTCCCAAAGGCTAGAAGATCCAAAAGAAAGTCAGAATCCTTACCACCAGGAGCAATGCGGGTCCCATCATCATCGCCGTAGTACTGCCAGGCGGGGCGCGCCCTCATGCGAAGCTGACGGAGGCGGTGCCGCAAGAAGTCCGCCACCACGTGGGTTCCGGTGAGCCCATTGTGGCGGAGCTCAGCGAGGCGCGCCAGCATCGCCTCCGTCTCCACAGCGTCGTCGGGCGGAGACCCCCAGCTGGCGAGGGATTCCGCAGGGCCCTCAGGGAGGGTGAGTTCGTCGCAGCCGCTGGAACCCTCCACGTAAAGCCATTGCCGCGCCCAGTCCTTACAGTTGGACTTCAGCGCGACAGGGATGAAGGCGGCGGAGTCGCAGAGCGAGAAGTAGCAGCTTCCGACGGTCCCGCTCGAGCGTGAGCTTGCGTGCAGCACGAAGAGCCGGTGCCAGAGCGGGAGGCTTGGCATCGCCCCCACGAACATTTCGCAGAGGTGGGCGAAGATAGCTAGCATCACGATGGAGTTGGGGGGAAGGTGCGCTGCCTGGATCTCGTAGAAGGCGAGCACCCCCAGGAAGAACTCGGAGTATGGCGGGACAAGCCCCGCCAGCACCGCCCAGGTAAAGGTGATGATTTCCCCGTCGCGGTGGCTTGGCGCCATGGTGCCGGCGCGGAACCGAGCGGCAGACGGCGTCACGTGCCGCTGGAGCCGCACCACCGTCTCCTCATCGGCAACGGAGGCGGGCAGGACTGTGTCAGGTGGCGGCACGGCTGGGGCGGCGTCCCCACGACGACCCTTGCTGCGCTTAGGGGCCATTGGAAGGTGGCGGAAGAGTGGTGGCGAGAAAGCTAAGTATGAAGACTAAAGAAGCTCTGCCGCAACGGCAAAGAAGGCAGAGGGTGGCTCAAGGCTCTTTGGCGCGCAGAAGGATTCGCCGTGGCGCTAAGGAATGAAGTATTTATAGGCGAAAGCGACGGTTTGGATTCCGTTTGCACTCGCGCGTGGCGTCATTATGCCCCGCGCGCCTAGGCTTCCCGCGAAAAGCGGAACAGTTCCCCAAGGAAGATCGTGCGCAAATGGAGAATCGGGCGTACGGCCGCCGCAGATGGTGGGCCCCCACGATTCGTCTCCCCCCGCACAAAAGATGGCAAAATATCGGCGCGACGGTTCGCGTATCATAGTGGACCCGGGGGCTACTATCGGTACAGTAAATACCAGGGTATGAAGAGTCCTTAGGAAGACCAGCGGGCCCCACGCGTCAGGCGGGCGACCAGGCCCCAACGCGTGGGCGAGCCCCTCAGCGTGCCAGGCAGATTCCACGCGTCGGGCGGGCGACCAGGCCCCAACGTGTGGGCGAGCCCCTCAACGCGTTAGGCGGGACCCATGCGTCAGGCGGGCGACCAGGCCCCAGCGCGTGGGCCAGCCCCTCAACGCGTCAGGTAGGCCCCACTTGTCAGGCGGGCGACCAGGCCCTAGCGCGTGGGCGAGCCCCTCAGCCCGTCAGGCGGGCCCCACGTGTCAGGCGGGCGACGAGGCCAGAGCGCGTGGGCCACCCCCTCAGCGGGCGACTAGACCCCGGCGTGCGGGCGAGCGAAAGAGGCCCCCTCACTGTCAGGTGGGGCCCGCGCGGTAGGAAGCGTCCCGAGGGGAGTCTTTCGGGCGAAGGCTCTCCCCTGCTGTGAAGGACAGGAGCATTTAATGAGACGTCACGCGTAGACGGACCGAAGAAGAGATGATTACCGCGACAGTGACCTCTGCCTGTCTGATCAATTGTCACTGTGGCCCTGCGGAATTGACCGGCAGAGAGAGCAGCCGTCGTCAGGATGGCCGCCCGCGTCAGGCGGCGCAAGCTAGGCCCCGCCTTTTCCCTCACCGGCATGTTCATCCAGATCAGAGGCCACTTGCGGAGCACGCACGGGCGACGCCGCCTGGCACAGTAGCAGCACGTTTTCCTTTCTCCTGTCTAGTCCCTCACGTCTTATCAGTGTACTCAGTGTACTTAGCGCACTATTTGGCGCACCTCCTCGCCCTCTGCGCCTATCCGCAGCTTGTATAAAAGGCAGAGAGAGAGAAAGGGAGGAGGAGGAGGTATTCTGCATTCGGAGCAGACATTCTGTAATTATTCCCACACAACCACAACAAGGAAAGAGCTAAGGCTCGGCAGGAGTAGGACTATTACCCGCGAGGGGGTCCGAACCTGGGTAATCGCTGCGTGTCGCTCCTCGCCGCGTCCGACGCTCGAATCGGATCGAGCTAGGGCTGATTGGCTAGCAGAAGCAGAGGTCTGATAGGGGTGTGATTCGCCGGTGGTTCGGTGAAAAACACGCCGTCAACAGGGTTGGTGAATTAGTAGGCGAAGTGGGGGAACAGTCTTGTACCATCTCTCCCCAAGGATCGAGATGGGACTAGTGGGTAAAGTGCACACACTCTACAGAGTTAGAACTGTCATGGTAGCCATGTCCACGGTTATGGACGGGGCTAGAGGTTTGCACAGGTAGTCCCATCATTTTCTAAATAATTAACTTGACTAGAGGGTAGGTGGTTGGCTTGGTGTTGTTACACCTTCATTTGTGTTCTTGGGTTTATGAGTGCATGCATTCACTCACAATACTTAATAATTAAAATTTGTTTAGACAATAGGCTTTTGTGTATAAGAACCATCCCTACCTTGCCCTTGCATTACATTTAAGGACGTGCTTGCTAGGGAGCCACATCCTCATTAGACAAGTATTGTGGATAATTTTGTTCAGGAGACGAGCGAGGACCTCAGGAGCACTGAAGATGCGAGGCGACTAGCTGGGGCATTCTAGATGGGCGTTGGATCCCATCGCATACTTTATTAGCTTTCCGCTACTCTGATTCTGGTATAAGATATTTCAATATTTGTATTGTTTAAGCGGGAATGCCCGTGAATTTTTGTAAGATAGATGATTGTCACCATTAAATGTTACTTTGTTAGCTAATATTGTGTGCGATGATATCCCCTAATTGTCCGTCTTGCGATACTATCCTGCGCGTATCGTCTGGACGTTGGATTCCTTGTGCCTAGCACCGGGGTCATGACAAAAGTGGTATCAGAGGACGCTCACTCTAGGATACCGTAGCTAGATGACCTTTTGAACCTTAACGACTTATTTTAAATCGAAAGTTTTAAAACTTCTTTGCTACTCTCACTTATCTTATCTATTCCCAAAGTCTAGTACTCCTTTCCTATATAGGAATTATTTGCTTTCACCCTTGTCTACTCACCTACTAGATTCCATCTAACTCTTGTCTATTCTTCCATCTTGGGAATTTATTCTACTCATCTCTCATACTTCAAAGTTTAGCCTTTACCCATTCGAGAAGATGAAGATATACTACTTCAATCAACGTCAATAACTGAAGAAGCATATCGAAGAAGAAAGATCATCGTTGAAGAAGAGAAGAAATAGAAGACTACCCAACGAAGATGAAGAACTAATCGCTTTTCCGAAGATTACATGTGACCCGTATATATAAAATATTTTTGTGTGGAGTATGCCGTATCAATTTTTGGTTTTCTTATTGAGATGCGGATATTCATTAACTAGGGTAATATAAATAGCTAGTTATTTAGTAGTAAATTGTTAGGTGTATTGTTTGTTTTAATTCTTGCAATGACGAGAAGATCGAAGCTAGATGGTAAGAACCGCCACTACGACATGATTGAACGAAGATGGTGTCAAACCGCCGCTACACCAAAATCGAAGAAAGACGATGCATGAAAATCATGGTAAGCCTGATCTGCGAAGACCGAGGTAAGCTGAAAAGGTTTTTGAAAAGAAAATAAAATAATCAGTGTTCTTTTTTAAAAAAAGAGTTTTGCAAAAGGTGTTAAAAAAGGATTGTGCGACACTTTTTGTGTTTGTACAGTTGAAAAATTTATTTGTCTTCTTTATTTTAAAAGAATTTATTATTCACTAAATGAAACTTTATACTCCCTAGGAATGGAGAGTAAATAGTTGATAATGACAATAGTATTATAACAACTAATTTGTTGGTGGTTGTATAAGTCATTGCTGGAGTTGGTTCTTAATTGTGTCTTGTAACGCTTTCGTGCGTGTGCAAGATAGAAGAGTGTTGGATCTTATTCATTTGGATCTTTGCACTGAGTGTCAAAATCAAATTTCCAAAATTATTTTAAATTAATTGGGATGTTTCTTAGCCTCTCATCTTTCTCAACCGTTTCAGAGCATCAAGAAGGAAGCAATGTATGAAAAAGAAGACGACGTGCAAGACTACAAGCTGTTTGTGGACCAAGATCTGATTCTACTTTCTTTGTCCCATTCTCTCCATTCTTCCCCTGTTCATTACTTACCTATTTCCGTCGGAAGTTCGAATCAAGAATGCTACCAAAGACAGAGAACCATCGGAAGATAGCCACTCAAAGTGTTGTAACGGATGGGATTACCAATTAAGAAGAAAGTTATTGTGACAAAGAAGCAATCAGCAAGTTAAGGATCCTGCCTAAAGGATATCGACATGACATGAAGTTACGGACGAGTACTACGAGAGGATCCGACAAAGTCAACTTATTTTGATGGTGGAGTTAGTGATGGCACAGGACATCATGGAAAAAAAAATACCAAGGATTCTCGAAGGGGAAAGAAAGTATCATTAGTATTGGAATCAAGTTTAAAAGGAGATATCAGAGTGTGCAACTAAAGCGTAATGGGTCTAACCCACAGGCCCCAAGAACAACAATATGATCGATCAGTTGAAAGGAGTATGTCAATGTTTCGAGGAACTGATCTAATATTAGGATACAACCAAATTAAAACTAAGAAGGATGTCTCAAAAAGCAACGTTCATCACTCGTTATGGACTGTAGGAGTTCCTAATGATGTCACTTGGACTGACGACCGTCTAACGCAGTCATGGTAGTGTTCATGGATGACATATTGAATTACTCAAAGAACGAGGAGGAGCACACATAACATATCACGATTGTATCTGAAGTGCCAAGACAATGGGAGTTATATGCTAAGTGTATCAAGTATGATTTGTGCATGAAGGGAATGTCACCTTAGGGCCACTACATATCAAAAAGGAATGTCCATTGATCTGGACAAGGTGAAGGAGACACTCGAGCAGAAGAAACCGAACATTGTTACAATACAAGAATTCTTTGAAATGGCAGAATACTATAGAAGGTGTATTGAGAGTTGTCGAAGCTTACTAGGTTGTTAACAGAGTTATTAAAGAAGGATGAGGTGTTTAAATGGATGCTGTCATGTCGAGGAAATTTTCAACATCTAAAGAAGAGGTGGACCATGGAGCTCAACCCTAGTGCGGGTGTTGTCAATGTTAAAGAAGACTTCGAGGTGTGTCGTCATATAACTAAGGTTGGTTTGGAATGTATAGTGATCAAAAAGGAAGATTAGCATCTTGTATTTTGTGACAAGGCAACATGAACTCAAGTATCTAGCCCATGACATAGAGCTTGCAATGGTCATGCATCAAGTTGAAGATTCTGAGGCATTACCTGTTGGGAGGTTGAATCGAAGTTTATTCCAACTGCAAGAGTGTGAAGTATATATCTACCAATCTGATTCAATCATGAGATAAAAGAGATGGTTAGAACAGATGGCTAGATGATTCCGTTGTCTCGGGATTTGTTAGCATCTTGGGAAAGTGCAAGTTCAGTGGTCAATAACCTAAGTCGAAGCCTAAGATGTGACATGATGATCACCGACATGAGGCAGTAGAGTTTTGTGGTGAATTTGGAAGGGATCTCACAAGGATAGTGGTTGTCATGGAAGTGCAACTCACTCGAGTGAAGAAAATCTACGTGACATAACATGGTGAGGCAGAGATTTCTGAAATCATCGCAAGAAATAGGTGCCAACAAAGCTCCAAGGTTTAGAATGGATGAAGCTGGAATCGTTGGTTCAATGAATGTATAGTGGTGCCGGATAAGGAAGTACTTAGGGAGTTAATAATGAAGAAACACCATTGGTTGCGTACCTGATTCACCAGAGAAACACTAAAGGCACTCAGATTTGGAGGAAAGTTGTCGGTGGTCTGGTATGAAGCATGATAGGGCTGCATTTGTGGCAAATTTGTGATGTGTGCCAGCATGCGAAGGAAGAGCATCAGAAACCTACAAGTTTGCTAAAACCATTGAAGATCCAACGATAGTAGCAGAAGGGGTTGGTATGGAGTTTAAAGTCAGGTTGCCAACAACCTTGGAGAGATATGATTCCATAGGTGTCGTCATTGACCGACGGACGAAGGTAGCATGGTTGAAGTTGGGTAGGACGAAGTATAAGAGTGATGGAGCTGGCAGAGATAAATATATGTGTGCATGTGTTGCAAACCCGCATTTGGGATGAGATCAGTGAAAGAACGGTGTTCGATCCTGAAATATTACAAAAGGCTAAGGAGCAAGTTAGGATGATATGAGAAAGGTCGAAAGCAGCTTGGTCGAGGCAGAGAGCTATGCCACTAGCCGACGAACGGAGTGGCATTCTCAAGAGGGTGACCATGACAATCTGAAGGTGTCACTTGTGAAGATCCAGGAAGGTGGATAGTGTTGAGGGAGCTATCACCGAGGTACGATAGTTTGTTTCAAGCGCCAAGAGGTGTGGAGAAGTTGTTTATCTGTTGGAGCTACCCCCACGGTGGTCGGCCATGCATAATGTAATCTACGTCTCTCAAGTCGAGAAGTGTTATGAGCATCTGAGGGGCAAGTGCTGATCGATGTCGTGTAGCTACAAGAGGATTTGACATGTTAAACAAGGCTTGTGAAAATATTTGAAGGGGTACAACAATGCATACAACCAGAATATCAAGTCCACAACATTCAGTGGGCCAAGCAGTCATAATTTGAGGCTACGTAGGACCAGGAAGAGTACCAGCAAATGAGAGATTCCGAAGTTGTTCGAAGACCCCCTCCTCAGATCAGATGGACAAGCAAGGTTTTGTTAAGGGGGGAGGACACCCGCCGTACCCTTCTCCAAATCTCGGGGACGAGATTCCGTTAAGGGGGGAGGTTTTGTGACATCCTAATAAATATTAGAATGTCCCATGTCTTATTTAAAAGCTATAAATTATAATTATTATATAAAAAACCTAGAATTTCAAACGAATATATTTTACTAGGGATTATTTTACATTTGGATTTACAAAATACAAATATGTTCATTTCCGTTCTCTCTCTATTCTGTCTGATGGTCAAAACCCTAATTTTGACTATCGTCCTTGTATCCTTCATCTTATCGAATCGACTTACTTGGTAACCCTAATCAGCTAAATTCTTCTCTCGAGTCGAGATCCTAATATCTCTGCTCTCGACCGAGCCAATCCTTGGCTCGACCCAAATCCTAACTTTCCCGACCAAGCCAAGCTCCTCGGTTGATCAACCAAAACCCGAATCATGTCGACCCTTCCTTCCTAAACCTGCTAATAGTTTGGGCCGGAGCTGGATTCAACGGCTTGGTTTTTCATTTGGGCTCGTTTGGTTTGGTGGAAAATGGACTAAGCTCACTAATGGGCTGGTTCGGTTTGGGGTAGTAGGTAAAATGGGCTGGTTCGGTTCGGTTCACTGGCCCGTACCTAACAACAAACCGTGGTCTCAAACCGTGGTCTCAAACCATTGGGGGCGCAGGGAGTCGGGGCTAGGGTTCCTCCGGGCATCGGGGGAGGAGCCTCCGCCGCCGTCGGACCGGGCTTCGGGGGAGGAGCCGCCGCTGCCGCCAGACCGGGCTTCGGGGAAGGAGCCGCCGCTGCCGCCGGACCGGGCTTCGGGGGAGGCGCCGCGGCCACCGCGCGGAGCCAGGACGAGCTCGCCGCCGCCGTCGACCGGCTGAACGCAGGTCAGCCCTTGTCTCATGTTTGCTGCGAAGCAAGCTGTTCGGTAGCTTCCATTGGGATGTTGCTGCTCTATGATCGATTGGTTGATACAAGTGCGTTGATGCAGAAAGGCTTGTGCTTTCCTCCTCTGCTTGATATTTAGTGATAAAATGCGATGAGATCTGTGAGCTAAGAAGTAACAAATGTGAAATGTTGCTTCTTATTCTTATCGGGGCATCTCTCCTACCATTTTTGAACCTTTTGATGCTCATACCGGCTGCTTGTTTAATCAATAGGGGTGTGCTTTATTGTAGAGATTCGAAGCGAAGATCTGTCTGTTTGTCAAATGGATGCTCATGTTAGTATCCAGGAGAGAGTTTTTTTGTTATGCATAATTCAGATCAAAATTCAAGTGGCGCAATTGATCTGACGATAATTTTATCTACTTGGGGATATTGGCAATGCTAATCAAGTTGATATGGGGATATTTGGAAGAGGAGACCGAGGAGGACAATGAAGGCTTTGATGTTTTAGCCTGGTGGAAGGGTAAAGCTGAAAAATTCCCTATACTATCATTTATGGCCCGTGACTTCCTCGCAATTCCTCTTAGCACTGTGTCATCAGAATCTGCATTCAGTTGCGGAGGTAGAATAATTGGGGATACAAGAAGCTCGCTAGCACCGAAGATGCTCGAGGCTCTTGTTTGTGCAAAAGACTGGCTTTATAAGGGCAAAGATCTCGATAGTGAAGGTATAACAAATTTTCACTTGGTAAATTTATATTTGTTCCATTTGCATAAATGTTCTATTTGTTTTATTTTCTTATAAACCGAGCACAATGTAATTTGCAGGTCACTGTGCAACTTCAGAGCCATGAGGATTATTGTGCAACTTCAGAGCCACGAGGATTATTGTGTAAAATCATTTCTGAATGATTGACCTGGATGCCAAATGCTGAATTTTGAAGCTGAGAATTCACTGCTACCGTTGAAGCATTCGTCTGAATTTCACCAGAGGATACACATGCACCACACTGTGTAATTGGTTGATTTGTGCATAGGCATAGGCACAGTGTAGCTGACATGGTTCTTACAGAAAAATTAATTTATGACCTGTCTTATGGTAAATCGGCAAATCGAGACTTCCTGGGCATATTGTCTGACTTGGTTCACCTGTCGTCGTGCCCTATTGCTTTTGAGCAAGTGACATTCCCTATGAATCTACTCTAAATCTTTTAGTGCTATATGATATGAACTTAATATGCATGGTATATTGCTGTCAGAATTTTAATTTGTAAGGGTGAATTCAGATTTGGGTAGGAGATTTGTGAGACAGTACTTGTCGATCATTCATTCGTGTGTATTTTTCTAATTGAAATTTTGGAGATGGTCGTACTATTCTGTCAATGGGTAGAGCCATAGGCCATATAGATCTTTTCTCTTGAGTCTTGACGGATTATTTTGTCAATGAAATTTGGAGTTGCCAGTATCATTCTATTAATTTTTTAATATATTAAATCGAGCGAGCGAGCGTGCATCAAGCGTACAGCAAATCCATTCTTCCTGCGAGGCAGCGAGCTAGTGTCTGCGTACAGCAAGCAAACCGAAACCAAATGGATTAAAACCGGATGCTTTAATGGGTTGGAACCAGAAGTACGGGACGGTTTGGACTGGTTTGGGGGGCAAAGCACATGTGGTTTGGATTGGTTTGGCTTTTCCTAGTAAGGCTCGTGGGTTGGTTTGGTGGTCCACAGCTGTTTATTTTTTGATGGATCGGTCTAGATACGGTTTGGATTGTGAACCATTAGCAGGTTTATTCCTTACAGGTCGATCGAACCTCTGTATCGACCAAGCTTCTCGCAACCTCGACCCAACCATCCAAAATTCCAAACCCTGCTGACGCCGTTGTACCTGCATCAAACTTTGCCACGCCATAGACCAGTTCAATCCCACACCCCGAACCAAACGTCAAACTCCATCTCACAGCCCAATTCCAAAATGAAACTGCAAAAGCCCAAATCCCAATTCTCCAAACCCTAGACCACATATTCGCCTCCGCATCACTGTACAGCAGTCGCCTCCACCCTCGCCGTGCCCCGCGCCCTCGACGCCATGGCCGAGCCGAGGCCGCGCCACCTGCCGTGCAGCAGCCCCGCGCCGCCATCGCAAGCCGAGCCGCCGTGCCGCCTCGACCGGAGCTCCGTCCAGCCTCGCGACGCCTCGCCGCCAGCCCAGCTGCGTCGCAGCAGCCACCTCCATCACCCCGCGCCATTGCCGCCGGCAGAGACGCCGTGCGCCGCCGCCAGCCCTGCTCTGCCGTCGCCGGAGCCGCCCCTCACCGGAGCCCGCCGCCGCCGGACCGACCCCACGCCCTGCCTCTCTCACCCCTTGCTCCTCTGCGCCCAAGGGAGAAGAAGAGGTTGAGGATGAGCCCGATCCCCTTTTGGCTCGGTGGTCTGAAGGTAGAAGAAGAGTATTGATTCTGTTCAGCTAGCTGCACGATGTATACATACATGTGTATGCACAGTGTTTCTTTGCCATTTTCGTTCTCCTAAACTGTAAGTCGGATTCCATCCAAATCAATTTTGTTAGTCTTTATTTAATCTATATTAGCTACTGGGTTTATTTGGTAAATTTATAAATTTATTTGACTGCTGTCTGTTTGTCTGTGTCTCGTTTTGCGAGAATGTCATTCCGGCATTTTTGTCGGTGTCGTGAGTGCCGCCACAGCCCGAAGAGGCCGAAGCACAAGAACATAAGTGGTGAAAGTCATCGGGCAAAAGGGCCCTAAAAAGGCCAAATCACGCAAAACAATGTGCCAAGAGCCATCGGGCAGAAGAACCTAAGTCGCCGGTGCGCGCAATCGATGTAACATAGTCGCTGGACAGGAAAGACCCCTAGATGCCTAAGGGCGGAACTGAACAAAACCTGAGACAACAGAATATACGACCCGGGCTGGCTATGCATTGGTTTTGTTATGACATGTGGAGCAGTAAACATGAGTGTGACATCTCCCTCTATCGTTGTTCTTGGCGATTCCCTTGTTACTCCATCTGTCTCTTCGTTCCTCCATGGATTTCATGCCTAGAAGATCCGCAGCATCTTTATCTTGGGTATGGATCCTCCTGACATTCCAATTTCCTGGGATTTTGATCGGGGAAAAAGCTTTCTCGATCTATCTTGCATTGGTTAGGTTCTTCAGTTTGTTTTGGCTCTCGTTCCCAATTGTTGGCTACGTTTTCTTGGTTCTCTTTTCGTCTCTCGGAGGATCGTGTTGCTTGGGTCCTAAGTTCCTGTTTGGGTGGTGATCGACTGATTGTCATGTCTCAAAATGCTATGACTATGGATTTAGCTTCCTGGTGGCTTCCAGTAAGGTTGGTCATGCAGTTCATGCTCTTCGTTCATGTCCCACAAAAGATTTCAATGTCCACTTCTTCCTTTGGAGAGATGGAGGGCCTGATTATTTGAAAGAATATCATAATTGGTTGTCTGAGCATCAAAATCAATGGCCAGTAATCTCTTCACGGGACAAACGCCATCATCATTCTGCCAAAAGAGTCTTTTAATCCAGCAAATCAAGTTCGCACAATCATTTCAGATCAACATTATTCAGTTCCTATTGGTGATATTTTTCTTCGTCTGAAAAATGATCTTCAGCCTGCCTCGGTTTTTTCTTCCAAGAAAACTATGGAGGTTTCAAATTCAAATGATAAGATTCTGAATTCTGGTGATCCGTTTTTGAAGGAGAATTTAGCGCAAGCGGTTTCCTCAAAGCGCGAAAACAATAATTTTCAAACTGCTTCCTTTCAGCAGGCAGGTTGTTCCAATTGCCTCCGTTTGGGCCACTCTTACTGTGATTGTTCTTTTTCGGCCCGCTGCTCACTGTCACAATTATGGTCATTTTGCTTCTGCGTGCTTGAAATCGCACCGTTCTCTTGGGCTGGTGTGGAGGCCCAAAGCTAAAGATTTTGTTTTGCCCCGTCAGTGGTTCCCGGATCCTCTGCCTCTGTACCTGCCACTATTCCATCTACGCGTCTTGCCTCTTCACCTTCCTTCCCAGGACTCGAGCTACTGCATTGCAACGAAGAAGGGGTACATTTACCCCACGTTACAATATATTACATTAAAAGAGAAAATAAAGCTAAAAGACTAAAAGCCTCAAGCGGTGCCCTTGCCCTTCGAATCCCGAGCGTCCATCCCGTCACCAGAATCCTTCGGAGCCTTGGAGTTCTTCACTGCACTCCCAGAGCTGGAAGTGGACTGAGCTCGCCTCTGAGCATCCCGCATCACATCGTCCTTGAATTCTCACGAGAAGTTAGCACCGTGTTCCAGCCAAAACTTGGTAACAAACTCTTTCACGGCTTGGCGGTACATTTTTTCAAGACCTCCAGCATATGTCGAGGGGTATGGGGGAGCAGAAGAAGGGTCCCCTCGCCAATGTAGGTAGCCCGAAAACTTCAACTTCATCATATGCGCGAGGAACGCTCCGTGGGCACAGTTGTCTCCATAGCGATGGGCAACCTTCACCACGGCCTGTGCAGCATCCTTCAAATTATCCACCACTTGGGAAGGAGCCAAAGGAGGCGTCAACACTTTGATGGTTCCGATACGCCCGATCTCCTTGGCAAAGACTTGCGCAAGAGAAAGGAGCTCACCATTAAGCCTTTTTTGGTCGTCGAGGGTCTTCGCGAGTGACTCGTCCATCTTGGTAATTTCTTCTCCACGATGACCAAGCTGCTCGCGAAGATTAGAGACCTCCTTCTTCGAAGTCTCCAGCTCTTCGCCTAACTTCGCGTTGGAGCCCTCCAGCTCTTTAGCCCTCGCTTCTGATTGGGACGATTGACCAAGGGCAGCTTCAAGGTCAACCTTTGTATTAGCGAGGACTTCCGCCTCCTTATCACAAAGGCTTTGAAGGAGCGAGTTCTCCTTCTCAAGATCGAGGACGCGCCCCAGAAGAGCGGTCACCCTCGTTGCAGACCATGGTGTATTGAGCCAACAAAAAGGACTACAAAAAAGAAAAGAAAATGTTCAAGCGAAGGAGCCAAGGAACAAAAATAAAAATAGACTAAAGAAAGCAAAGCTTATCTCCAAAATACAAGATTTAGTGCTCAAGTGCAACTCCTCGGGGGCAAGGCCCAAACACTCCTCGCGGACGGCCCGCGGTATCAAAGCACACACCGAATCCACGAAGGACTCGAGCGGCCAAACCACTGACGGCTCAAGTGCAACTCATCGCAGGAAACGCCCAAACACTCCTCGCGGACGACCCGCGGTATCAAAGCACACACCGAATCCACGAAGGACTCGGGCGGCTGAACCACCGACGGCTTAGACGGATGGGCCTCCGTAGAGGCAACGGGAAGACACGCCGCAGCCTCAACACGAGGGTTCAACATCTCCTCTAAACCACCGCCAACAGTTGTGGCGGCAGGAGACGATGTAGAAGGACCAGCAGGGGGCGGCGACAACCCGACCGCCACGTCAGCAGGAAGGCCAGTGCCAGAGCAGGAGCCGCGCCGGGGAGTTCAACCCCGCGGGAACAATAGCCAAAGCGTCCCCCGAAGGGTCCACTTCAACAGGTACATCAGCAACAAGTACTAGCTGATCCTCCAAAGGATCTGTGAAAACATAAAAAGATCTATCAAAGTATTCACTATGGAAAAAAAGCAACGGAAGAGCAAACAAGAAGTACCTTCGTTGACCGGCGAGTCCGGCAGCATCCAGTCATCATGATCAACTGTAAAACCCACGCTGGTGGGCTGGACACGCGAGGGGTGGCGATCGAGGCATCCTCCAGCGGAGAGTTAACGCCTCGTCGCGAAGGCAGAGTGCCCCACCAGGACTCTTTTGGGGGTCATTGGAGCCATGTCCGTCATCAGCCGGACCGGAAGGGTTGTGGCTAATGAGGACGTCGAAAACATCCTCACTACCAGGAGTCTAGATGCCACCGGCAGAACTCCAAATGTCCACCTCAGCAGACTGATGCTCCTCTTCCTGATGCTCCTCTTCCTCGTGCTCCTCGGACCCCTCGCTACTTACTTCAACATCAAAAGTATAACTAGAGTTAGCGCAATGGCGCGAAGGGGAACAACATGAGTAATAATCAACCCATCGCGAGCCCGCTTAGCGGCAGCGCCTGAAGCCGAAGGATTAGCA
This sequence comes from Raddia distichophylla, assembly GCA_005191435.1. Classification (NCBI taxonomy): domain Eukaryota; kingdom Viridiplantae; phylum Streptophyta; class Magnoliopsida; order Poales; family Poaceae; genus Raddia; species Raddia distichophylla. The sequence continues at coordinate 67,444 of SPJY01000075.1, forward strand.
CCCTTCCAGTTCCTCTTCCTCTTCGCAGCGCCTTCTCCCAAGGAGAGTTGACGCCCAAAATCCAGTTCACCCATTGCTCAACGCCAAAGGACAGGGCACGGTCAACCTCTTCGCTGACCAGCTGTCCGAAGACCCTATCGGCACACTTCGTCTCCTGTTTCAAGGTATGGAGCGAATGCCCACCTCCGAGGCGTAGACCAACCCCCTCTTTGGAAACAGCCAATTGCCCCTCCCATGAATGCTTCAGGGGCCATATACGGGTGGCCAGAAACTCCTCTCCGAAGGACCGCATGTTGAACCTTTTGCTGATGTGACGGAGAAGGAAGAGCTGCTCCTCCTCATATGCATCCAGTTGGATCTTCGGGTTCAAAATGACTTCGGCTTTACCACGACGGAAGGATAGCCGAGAGTCTTCGTCTATCTTCTGATAGAACCACATTACCTTCCAAGAAAGGGACCGGGGACCACACCATCGCGTATTTGTCGACAGAGCAGGAAAGCTGGACACGAGGGATGACATCACGATGAAATTCACACGGCCAAAAGCACTACCAGTGCTCTTCAACTGCTAGCATGTGTCGTGGAGATAGGCGAAGACTCTGGCAAACGGGCGGGCGTCGTGACTTCGCATTGCCCACTCGAAGGCGCCAAGGCGGGAAATGGCGTTGGGCGACAAGAGCACAAGTTGGGCGCCATAGAGTTCCAGCACTTCGCCCAGGAGAGGAACCGAAGGTATCCGAAGACCGGCATCAATTTGTGCGGCGAAGACAACGGTTTCATTGGCCCTCAGGTAAGGGGGAGTATCCTTCCCTCCGGTGCGAAGGTCCCCGACATCTACTCCGCAGATCTTCGCAATGTCGTCCAAATGACCAGCATCAATTCACGATACGCCAAGCTCCCAAGACAGGCTGGCCTTCTCTGCGGCGGGGAGAAGCTTCTTGGGAGGAGCCATTCAAAATGGATCTGCAAAGGAAAAATCCACTGTTTAATATTTCGACACCCCTCTTGGAGGCTCCTGCGACCCGGCTCCTGCGACTCCACCGAACCGTAACCCTAGCCACCCCCGGCGGCGGCGGCGACGCTCGCCACCGGCCAGCCTGCCGCCGCCGGCGGGCCTCCCGGCGCCTTCCTTCCCCCGCCGGCGCCATCTCCACCGGGGTGGAGGCAAGAGGCAGGGGTTTTTGCTTTTCTTCTGCTCCTTTTCGTCGCGACGGCAGTGACCGGCATCAAGTGGTGGCGGCCGGCCTGCGGCGGCGGCGGCGGCTCTACGTCTCCCCCTCCCCCGCCGCCAAGCCCCCGTTGTCCCGTCGTGCTGTCCCCCTGTGCTGCCAGATCTGGAGACTCCCCCTTCCTCCGGGGCATAGTGGGGGCGGCTTGCGCGACGGCGCGGGGTTGGCCTGCTCCGGCGAAGGTGCCGGCTAGGCGCGGTGGCGCGACCAGGGCCGGCGCGCGGCGGCGCGGCCCGGCCAGGCGTGGCCAGGGCCGACACGTGGCGGCGCGGCTCGGGCAGGCGCGGCTTGGTCCGAAGCGTGGCCCAGCTCCGGCTTCGGCGACGACAGCCGGATCAGCAGCCATATGTCGGCACCCGATTTACAATATCGGATTCCACCTGCGTAAACACGTACTAGTCCCAAGGATCATGGCTAGTACACACAGATATACAGAAACGGAACAGTGCCAACGATATTATTACACAAACGGGAACATAGTCCGATACAAGCACATACAACGGCTCGCAGGCCGCACATCAGAGTACACTGAGATACAAGCCTAATACAACATCTATATACTTATCTATCCCACAGGCACGAGGGCTGTAGGAACGCGCAACCCTAGTCTTCAAACTCTTCATCGGACAACGCCTCCTCGACGTAATCCGGGTCCTCCTCCTCGGAAGGCGGGCCATACTCAGATGGACCGGCTGCAGAAATTTTGAAAAGGGAGAGGAGAAAAGGAGAGTGAGTACAAATTGTACTCGCAAGTCCGGAATTATGCAAATGGGGTTTAGTACAAGGAGGGCTTAGGACATTTTGCGGAAATGCATTTATTAGCCTAGTTTTGCCAAAGCAGTTTTAGAAACATTTAATCTCAATAATCTCTTTGGGCTCTTCTCAAACGGTCCTCGCCACTTGGCCTCAGTGCCATGGCGAGAACAATCCTTTCTCATTTTCTTCTTCTCAAACCGGCTAGGTCCATTCCGCACGACACTTCCCGATAGGCCGTCGCCCAATTCGGAATATCGCCGGTGGCCCCTAGCTCAAACTTCTTTCTTCTTTTCTTTTCTCAAATCTGCTGGTTCCGGTTTTCCGCACGACACTTTCCGATAGGCCGTCACCCAATTCGGAATATCGCCGGTGGCTGCCAGCTCAAACGAAATCTTTCTCAAATCCTTTCTCAACGTAATAACTTCGTATAGCATACATTATACGAAGTTATACGAAGGTGAAAACCTAGCCCGTTCGGGTCGGCGATGGCAACACCGTTTTTGGTGCCGCTCCCCTCGTTGGAGGCATCGTCGTGTGCGTCCCCCTTCCTGTTGAAGCCTTGGGGTGCAAACCCGATTCTTCTGATCAGGCGATGGCGGCGTGCTTGGCGTCGTTCCCTTGTTGAAGGCTTCATCTTCAAGGCTTTGGTAGGCTTGGCTCAGCGGAGGTGGTCTCTTGGGTGGCCTCGCTTGGTGGCGGCGGCTGCGTCTTCCCTTCGTTTGTCTTATGGTGCAGGCATCCTCTGGCGGCTCATTGTGGTCACGCATCCTGACCGATGGTGGCGGTGGTCTTCTTCCGTGCATCCCACTCGGCGGTGGCGGTTCTTGTCCGCGCTTGCCGTGTGGTGGTGGCAAGAGTCTTCGTCCGTGCATCTCGTTCGGCGGTGGCGATCACGGTCTTGTCGTGATTGGGCGTCTGCCCTGTTGCTGGCAGCGTTGTGTTGTTTGTAGCCTTGCATCCCTCGCGTTGATGGTGGTGCTGGTCGCCTCCTCCCCCTCTTCTCTCCCCCCCTCTATTTCTCTTCTCTTTTGTACAGTGCTGTTCTCTTCTACTTAATGAAATGGCAGAGCACCTGCCCCTTTAGCTCAAAAAAAAATATTCCGACACCCGAAGGGTACACAGGCGAAACTGGCAAACCCAAACTACAAAAACACACCGCGGTCAAGCCAAAGTGGATCAAAAATCACAAGAAAATCAACAAAACATTCGAGCAAAATTTGCTAAAAATCAAGAACATGAAGAACTTCTACAGTACCGCAATAGAGGAAGATCCAAAAAAGTAGAGTATTATCGAGTTTTCAAGCACTAACCTGCAGGAAAGTGGACGCGTGTTGAAGGAGGCGCCGGAGAACAGCACTGGAAAACGACGAGGGCGACTATCGATGGCGTGAGACGGCACAGCAGAGCGGCAGAAGCGCAACGGCAAGAGCAAGAGCAATGGGGATTTCAAAACAAGAGCGCGTGAAGCGGAACTGGCGGTGGCAGCGCCTTATATAGAGGAAGATGAATGGACGGGCGTAACGTGTCACCACCTACAGCCACGATCGACGCGGTTAAAAGGAGAAGGCGCGGCAAAAAGAAATCAAAACGAAAAAGAAATAACAAAAGACGCAACTCATGGATGATGGACACGTGTCCGGATCAACGGTCGCATACACGCATGCGAATCGATGCGTCAGATGTGTCAGACGCCGGCCAAATCAAAGTCATTTAAATCGAAGGCACCCTCCCGAGTCCCCACCACAACATGGCGAAGGGGGGAGGGCCACAATATATGGCCAGACACAACGAAGAGGTGGCGACGTGACCGTAAGGGGCTTCTGTTGTAGGGAAGACCCTTCCCTACACCGGGGACCCGCGAGGACGTCCGAAGTGGTCAAGGAAGCAAAAAACAAGCAAATGGCCAAACGAGGCAACGCGAAGGGTATCGAGGGATTGGCTAGGATCTGGCGGAGACTCCAGTACCCTTCGGGCACGCAGAAAGGACCAAAGGCAAAGCAAAGTGATGTGAAAGGCTCCGGTATCCTTCGCGTACGTGGGAGAGGCCGTCGAGACCACCCGAGGAACCATCAACCCTTCGGGTGGGAGCAGGAAGAATAAAGGCTCACATGACGATGCCCTAGACCTTCGAGAAGAGGTGTCGAGGGCGAAGAGACCCTTCGGGTGAGCAGCAGCACTTAGGCGCGGTGTGCCCATAGCCCCTCCGTGCCAACCCAGGGGGGCAAGGAGTTTGTTATAGGGGACACAGCCCCGACAAGGCAAAACGGCTGGGCCAACAACGTGTCAGAAGGAGCGCCTAGGGGCATGATAGGCTTAGGAACAACGTATGGTGTAAGTAATACATGTGGACCGATGGATCAAAGATCTGCGACCACGAGAGGAGAGCAAAAGGGACCTTTCCCATGTTTGTAACCCTAGTCCTCCTATGTATAAATGGGCCCAAGGCCGCTTTGTAAAGACAGGTTAATTCCAATTATTCACTTTCGCCCCCCACTCTCTTTCCCAAGATCTACCACAACCACATGTGTCCTCTCCAATAACATGGAGAGGCACCAACCTTGTTGTCGAAGGGCAGGGCCCCTTCGACAACACCCAACTAGCCCGTTTGCCTTGTTGAACATTCTGAAGGTCTGTGATCTCGAAGCATAGCCTAGAAAGAAGCCTTCATCGCACCAACTCTGGAATTTGCCCAAGCCCTGGCGCTTCTTGTAGATGTACACCTTCCAGCCAAAAACTCTGAAGTAGCTCACATTCAGCCGCCTCCCAATCTGTCGCTCATAAGAAGTCTTTTTGAGGAGCCGATGCAAATACAACTTATTGATACCGTGAGCTGTTGTGTTGATTGTTTGTTCCCAGAACTCATCCGGTGTCTTGTATTCATTGAGCATGATCCATGCCATCCCGATCAATGTCATGTTCTTCCGCTCCACAATGCCATTCTACTCAGCAGTATATTTGCCGGAGAACTGATGCCCAATACCTAACTTATTACAATAATTGTGCACATTAGTTTTTAGGAACTTAGTCCCATTATCACTTCTCACCCTTTTTTTGGACATTCAAATTCATTTTGGGCTCTTGTTGCAAATCTTTTGAAAACATCCCTGACAGCGTATTTCTTGCGGCTAGTCTAGAAGATTTAGAGATTCGGCCAGGGGTAGCACTGTTGCACCTCGATCGACCCTCGATCTCCCAAGAACGCCAAGAACACGAAGATGTACCCAGGTTCGGGCCCCCGAGGTGGGTAATAGCCCTACTCTTGCTAAGCCTGAGCTCTATGTGTATTGCTCGTATATGAATGAGGAGGGAGTGGAAAGTCCTCTTCCCAAGGTGGCTTGGTTCCCCTTATATAGACGTGGGGATGGGCCAGGCCGCTGGGGAAAGAGAAAGATACGCGTCGCGTCGCGTCGCCCGTCCATCGCGCTGCTATACTTAGTATAGATAATAAATGTCGTGCTGTCTAGCCTCCTACTGCGCACGTCTTGTCTCGTGTCCCGCTCCCGTCCCGTCTATTCTGACATAGCGGGGGAGAGGATAATGATGCCGTCGGGCGTGTCTCACCCCTCATCGCGTCCCATCGGTGGCAGGTGGGGCCCGAAGTCCTGCCAGCCTGCCATCTGCTCACGGGGTCGCCGGTATGGCGCGAGGCGTGATCGCCCGCCTGCTCGCCTGGCACCGCGTGTCCTGGCCGAGGGGTGCTTGCCCGTGTGATGGGGCCTGGTCGCCCGCCAGGCACGTGGAGGGCTCGCCCGCGTGTTAGGGCTGGTCGCTCGCCTGGCACGTGGGGTCCGGTCTCCCGGCGCAGGGGTCTGGCCGTCCCCGCCTGCCGAGACGCCTCGGTGACCAGTTCCGAGTGATGGGCCCGCGTGCCCGCCAGTCCACTCGGGACCAGACCCGGTCATCTCGATTCTCCTGGATGACTCGGTCTTCTGCTCCCCTCTGGATGAGGTGGAGAGGATATCCCGGTATCCTATGTACCGACAATCCTTGACCGAGGTTTTGTCTAGCAAAATGAAGACCCAAGTGTAACGGGGAAAGTCATCGACAACCACTAAGCAATGCAAGTTCCCACCTAGACTAACATATGAGGTAGGACGAAAGAGATCCATGTGCAACAACTCTAGGAGGTGTGAGGTGGACATGACACTCTTTGCTGGGTATGAATTAGCTACCTGATTCCCCGCTCGGCAAGCACTACACAACCTAATCTTCTCAAAGGTAACGTCCTTGACACCCCGAATGAAATCATTTTTCACCAACTTTTTCAAATTGGCCATTCACACATGCCCAAGACGCCTATGCGAAAGCCATCCATGCTCGACTTTGGCGAGTAGGCATGTTGAGTCACATGTGGGAGGCAACTCAAATTTTGCAATAAAGAGACTGGAATCGAAAAGATTTGAAAGCCAATTTTTCATTTTGATCCAAAAATCTCATTTTAGTTTGCGAGATGTGACAATGGAAGCCTAGGTCAATCAACTGAGCCACAGAGATCAAGTTATAATTTAAAAAGCTCAACAAGGAGAACATTCTGAATTGAAAGCTCCGGAGAAATGTATACCTCCCCTGTACCAATGACTCGACTCTGGCTCCTATATCCAAATTTGACCTTCTTTGGGAAGCATCCTTCTTTCCCAAGAGAGGTGAACAAGCGTGGGTTGTCGGTCATGTGTTGCGTACATCCGCTGTCCATCACCCAATGCTGTCGTCGTTCAGGTAGTTCACCTACACTCACCACCACACAAGAGAGTCACTTTGATGACACAAGAACCCATTTGATGGGTCCTAGAGGGTTAGTCTTTGCAACACCAAAAGCATCAATCAAGTCTTCCTGACCCACACTTGTGCTCTATTCTCATTCTCCCATGAGGGGCCAATAAACCTAGCTATAATTTTTCCTTGTCCATTTCTCTTGAGCAAATAATCCCCATCATGCTATGTTTTGTTTTTAGGAAGGTTGGGATTGGGTGTAGTCCATGTGTAAGGTCTCTGTGGTGACCTAGGTAGTGCTCGCCTACCTATGTTGCCCCTAGGTGCTCCATCATACCCACATGGCTCAAAGAATGGTCTAGCAGGTCGAGAAGTTATACCTTATTCATACCCATAGCCATTCCACCCAAACTGTCTAGCAACAGTTCTAGCCCAATTGTTGGTCCTATAGCCGTTCCAACCACTAGTGTTCTATGTGTTTTGCCTATAGTTCACCCATGGTCTAGTAGTCCAAGTGCTAGGCCTAGAGTTCTCCCATTGCCCACAATCATTCCAATTCCCCCAAGCTCTAGGTTGCCAAGTGTTAGGTGTTTGTCTCCTAGAATAAGCATGCCCAGTGTATTGCCAAGAGTGATAGTAGTTGCTCCCCCTAGGAGTGGCATAAGAGGTGTTGGCACCATTGGTAGATGCATGAGGACCACGACCCTTCCTCTTTTTCCCAGCTTCTTCTCGCGGGTGAACCCCAATCCGCCCTTCTCTGAGATAGGTCATTTGTCCTTGAGCATCTTATCCAAGGCCATACTCCCCACATAGCTCCTCATCTCAAACTTAGCCAACTTGGCCCTAAGCTCAACATTTTCTCTGGCTAGCTCCCATTTTCTTTGGCTAGCTCTCTAGCTGCTAAAGCACCCCTGCAATGGTTGAATCACATAAGCCAACATGACTAGTAGAACCATTAGAGCAAGAAGCAATCATTGAAGGACCACAAGCACAAGCATTTGCATTGGAAGGCATAGATAAATTTGAATCAATAGCTGGAGCAATGGACTTTTGCTTATCACAAGCAACAGGTATAGAAACCGGCAATGGAGCGGGTAAAGCAAGAAAAGAAGAATGTGAACCAGGCACAATAGCAACACAGCTCGCACAAGGTAAAGCATTGCATCATAGCATCAAGTGCAGTGGGTGAAGCAATTGTGACAAAATCTGAAGCATTTGCTGGTACCAAGTCATCATCAGAAGCATTGCAATCAATAATAGGAAAGCATTTATCGCATTATCTAGAGCATTCTCAGCCAAAAGTAATTCATGGTCATCCCTAAGCTTATGGAGATTAGAAAGCAAACCATCAACAGATTCTTTATAAACATCACGCTCTAGCTCAACTACACTAGTTTGCTTAGCCATAGCATTGTATTTAGTTTCGAGCTTCTCATGCTTATCATGCAAGATGTTGTACCTGAGCTCTAGTTTACGCACCACATTCTCCATTTGATTCATAGTCTCAACTGTCTTCTCAACAAACTCAATAGTCATCTCAGGACAGGAAGAAGAGTTACTCACCTTATCATCGGTGGACTTGGAGGACTGCTCCATGAGGCAATGTGAAGGAAGTACGGGTGCTGCGGCAACCTCGATGTCGGACTCCCATCCACCATAATCACCAGACGTGGCCGCCAAGCTCACCGGTGGGAGAGCGGGAGGTGGAGGCACCGACTCGGTCACTGTGAGGTCGATCAATGCCTTGGGATTTCTCTTGCTCTTCTCCTTGGAACCTTCATCACTTGAGGAAGAGGAGGATCCACTTGAGCTATTGTCAGTCTCCCACTCGTTGACGAACGCTTGCTTCTTGCCGTTCTTGTCGGTATGGCGAAAGCCGGACTTGTACCTCCTTCCCTTCTTCTTGTTCTTGTCCTCATCTCTGCTTGCCTTCTCCTTGCCCTAGGACTTGCTCTTGGAATTGTTCTTGCCTAGGCACACGGAGGCGATGTGGCCTAGCTCATTGCACTCATAGCAACGGATGGAAGCGAGTGCCCTCTTGTCCTTGAAGTTCGTAGACTTGAACCTCTTGAGTTCCTTGTTGGTGCCCTTGACCATGAGTGAGAGCTTCCCCCATCTCCTTCATCACCCTTGAGATTCGTTCACCTTCATAGCTTAACTTGTCGGAGCTTGCCTTGGAGCTCGGCTTGGACTCCTTGGCCTTGAGAGCGATCATCTTCTCCTTAGCCTTTGGTGCTTAATCATCCTTGGCCTCATTCAACAACATGTCATGAGCGGAGATGCAGCCCAAGAGTTGTATGGGCGTCATAGTCTTCAGCTTGGCACTCCATGAGGTTAAGATGAGGAAGTCCCTGTACTCAGCTTGAGGAAGGACTCGAAGCATCTTCCTGCATACATCCAGGTCAGTGATAGCAAATCTGAGCCCCTTGAGATCGTTGATTAGTGGGTTAAGTTGAGCAAACATAGCATTACCATCCTTCCCGGGAAGCATCCTAAAGCGATCGAAGCGCTCCTTCAACACTACAAGTTTCTCTTCCTTTACCGCACTAGTGCCCTCGTCGATTTCATTTAGAGTGGTCCATATGTTGTGAGTGGTGGTAAGGTTGCTAACAATATCAAAAGCCTCTATGCCCAAGCCAGATAAGAGTGCATTCATAGCTTTTGCATTCAAGTCTAACTTATCGGTTTGATCGGCTGTGGGACTGGTCTCCTTGTTCACCTCAAAGCCTAAGGGAGACTCTACCAATTTCCACACCTCATGCCCAAGTGACTGGATGTAAGGGGTCATTCTAATCTTCTAAAAGGAAAAGTTAGTGCCGGTGAAGACTGGGATCCTATTGCCTGCTACGCTACCCCCGTCGGCCATTTTACTCTAATGCGGTTAAGCACAAAAACAGAGCCATATCCGCTGATAACAATTGAAGGATCGAGCAACCATGAGGGGGTGAAACAGGTGCAAATTTTAGTTTATTTTTTATTTTTCTTTTACTTACTCAAATTTAGGGACCCAAATACAGATTAGGCCAAAAAAACTACGTACCGAAACGACAAAGTGTGCGGAAGCTAAGACTAACAATTATAGCCGTTGAAAAACACAGAATGCAAAAATACAGAAAGTAAATGAGCAAGGGGATGCAAACTGGTTTTTAACGTCGTTCGGTGCAAGCACCTACTCCACGACGAGGAACTTCCCAAAGGGAAGTAGAGACCCTCTTGTTTCGTGCCTTCAAACCAGTCGGGAGGCTTTTTAGGGCTAGATCCCAAGGCTAGCACTCAACCTTCACACCGAGGATGAGCTCTCCCACAACTTTGAAGCTTCTCATCACCCCGGCACCACCGAAGCGGCACTGACCTTCGCGGAGAAGGTGTTTGTACAGTTCACCCATGAAGACCCTTGAACGTAGACGTAGTCGACGTGCGACTCCGGTTGAAGACGGCATCCCGGCACCTTGGACCGCTCCGGCGCCCCGGAGGTGTATACGTAGACGGCTTCAACGGATGAAGACGAAGCACACTGGACACGAGCCATCGGTGGCCTTGCACCCCTCAAGGGATTTGTGTTGGTGAAGATGAAGTAGAGGTACGGGTCGGTGACGAACTCAACGATGAAGCACTTTGACGTGGCGGTGAAGTCCAACTCTAGTAAGGAGATCGCAAAGAGCACTCGAAACAATGGGACTCAACAACACCACGTACCGAGGATGAAGGGGAACGGCTCTTCTCCACACCTTCTCCCCTCTCTCCCTCTCTTCTCCCACTCTCTCAAGCAAACCCTAGGCGAACGGAAGCCATGCACAAGGGGGAACCCATGGGGAGGAGCTATCTAAAAGACTTGGACCAAAGGGTGGCTACAATTGAGCTCTCTCAAGTGATTCCCGTGCACCTACCCCTCCTTATATAGACCCCACATGAGAATCATCCAAACTGGTGATATTTTGGGCCTCATCGGACGCGTCCGATGGCGCACTCGTCTGCGTCGTGCACAGTACTCACCACCAGTTTGTGCTCGTGTGCTGCTGCCGTCAAACGTGTTCGACACGCCCATCAGACGGGTCCGACAGAGCCACTATCGAATCGTAGGAAGAATACTTAGCTGCTGGGGAGACCGGCCCAACGCATCGGACATTTTCAACGCGCGTCGGACACGTCCGACAAGGGTTCCTATCGTGGTACTTAGCCGATGTGTGCTAAGCGAGTCACGGCTGCCCTGTTACTGAGGCTTGGTCGGACGCATCCGATGGCCTGAAAACTTCAGGCCATTGGACAAGTCTCTCCTCTATCTCTGTCTCTGTCTCTCTCTCTCTCTCTCAGCTACCGGTTGGTTTGTTGGTATTTTTGGCACTATTTGGACTCAGATAAGGATCAACTAGGTTTAGGCGGGAAGTTTCGCACCGAAAACATTTGGCTTTGGGCATGGCGGCTATGAAACCCTCCCAGACATGTGGAAAGTTGCCTCAGATCCTTCCGGGCACTTCCGATTCCTTCTACCCAAAGCAAGCTACTTCGGAGACACCTGGCACTCGCGAATCCTCTCGACACAGCTCAGAAGAGATAAGGACTAGACTTTAGTGCTCATTGAGAACTGCCTACGAGATAAGGACCTGCACTTGATGTTCAAATGCCCCAACACACACGTAACCAAAGTCATTTAAAGAAACTAGGAAAATAATGCCCTTAGCCTTGTGTGGTTGTACATGTGATACATCTTGTTGGACCATGTGGAGAGTCTTGTTGTGTTGAGTATATTGTTAAGAGCGTTAGAGCGTTTTAGAGTGAGTTTTGAAGTGTTTGCATGAAGATGAGAGAGAGCGCTGGCCTGGAATCGGTGCCACAGCAAATTCAGGGGCACCGGGCGCGTCCGGTGAAGTGAGCGCTGGAGCAATTAGGGAGTGCTCTCCTATCTCTGGAGCGTGCTCTCCTGCCTTTGGGAGTGTTCTCCATGCTCTCCCATATGTTCTCCGTGCTCTCCCACCTTTAGGGAATTTTCTTCGTGCTCTCCCATATGTTCTCCGTGCTTTCCCGTATGTTCTCCGTGCTCTCCCTTATGTTCTCTGTGCTCTCCCGCCTTTGGGGAGTGTTCTCCGTGCTCTCCCATATGTTCTCCGTGCTCTCCCGCCTTTGGAGAGTGTTCTCTGTGCTCTCATGTCTCTGGGGAGTGCTCTCCCATCTCTGGGACGTGATCTCCGGGATGTCCTCATCAAGAATTTTTTGGCCTGGAGCTGACCGAACGCGTCCGGCGGGCTTCGGACGCGTCCGGAGAAGGATTTCTGGTAGACCCGAAAGGGGTGAGTTTGGGGAGAAGCAAGGGATAGGCTTGTCAGTTTACTTTGGCATGTTGCACGGAGGTTATCTATGATGTTTTAAAGCTAGCCATGTAGGTGGAAGGTAAGTGTTGTGTACACACTAACCCAAATGGTTTAGGTGGAGCGGCTAGTTGTCGGCAACGACTCGGGACGCAAAGTGGAGGATCGGGGGTCTGGGACGTGAGGTTGCGCGAGATAGTCGGGCTTCGACCTATGACCAAGAAGGTTGATGCGGAAGAACACGGACTTGGAGGTGGACTCGAGGATCGCCTGGAGGTCGAGGGCGTTCGAAAAATCCGGAGTCTTGTCGAACCAGCTGCGTCCGGTGTGTGTGTGGGCCCAAGAGGGGCATGTATCAGGAATGTGTGGGGCATGTTCTAGGGGCGAAAGATTCACTTCCCATGTGGGAAGGGCTGTGGAAGGTGTGAGTTAATCTCAGCCCTCCGATATGATCCAAAGGTGGAGTGGGAGATGCCTTAAGGGCCACTCCACGTTGGGCTATAAAAGGAGGGGAGGATGAAGGTTTCCAGTATCGTTTTGGAGCTGAGGTTGTTGGTGTGTTTGAGGTGCACTAGACAAGTGCTTGCAGCCCCTTGGGGTGGTTGATGTAATCCCTACACTTCAAAGCAATAGACACCAAAGTTTGTTTCATGTTCTTCATGTCCTTGAGCTAGTTCCCTTTTCGATCTTCCCTTGCTTTGGTTCTTATGTGATGTGACATCCTAATACTTATTAGTATGTCCCATGCTCTTTTCAAAAACAAATAAAGGTATTATTCAACTTTACTAATTAAAAATTAGCCCAAATAGTGTCATTTTATGCCTAGAAAGGTCAATTAAGGATTGTGGGACACACCTGAGGCCCCAAGGTCGACCCATGGTTGTTCAAGACCTTCCCCAAGCCAACATCCACGTCCTTGGACTTCCCTAAAGCTTTCCTAAGACAAATTCTCCTTGGATCAGACTTCTGGGAGCCCGTTTTGACCCGTGGTCGAATTCTATCCCAAGAGGACTTCCCTTGGCCGACCACTGCATCCCAAGCTCTATAAATACCTTCTAAGACCTGCCCCGCGCGACCATAGCCACCCCACACCAAAACCCAAGCCGTCGCAGTAAGTTCCGATCTCTCCCGAAGCTTTCCCGAGGTATCCTACTTGTTCCAGAGCCCAAACATTAGGTTAGATGATTCGATTGTGTAGTGCTCGTCGAGACTATCGATTTGAGTATATGGAAGACCTATTTTGGTAGAGTTTTGAGGAAGAACTCGTACTCGCGAGCATCAGTCGAAATCCTAGCTCCACTCTTCCTCGCTTTGCGCACCATTAGCCTCGTCAGCCACCGCAACTCCGCCCTGCCCCGTCACCGGCGCCAGCCAGCCAGGGTGCAGCACACGTCCCCGTGGGCCCTGCCACCTGCCGCGCTGCCCGCCTCCACCCGACCGCCCCGTGCTGCCGCCCTGTCCCGCGGAGCCACGCCTCCCGCATGGGTCCCGCCTCTGCCACGCCGCGCCTCGCTAGCTGGCCGCATGCATGCGCACGCCTGGCCCCGGTTGCCGCGTGTCTCGTGAGGGACCCGCCTGTCCCCCAGGCGTCACACTCCCCCGCCTCGCCTCCCGCGCGCATCTGCACCGCCCGCCGCCCCCGCTCAGCCGCTTACCGCCGGGACCCACCCACCGAGGCCCGCATATCAGCAGGCCACCACCGTTGCTGCTGCTGCTGTGCGCCGCGCCCGCTCGTGGGCTGGGCAGCATAGAGCCGACAAAGCAGAGGAAACATGCCGAATTGGTTTGCCGAGCCAAAAGGGGGTTTAATCCCCTCTGTAAATGGGGATTGTGCCCAATTTCGCTCCAAACGTCAAGGAATTGTTTAGAGCCAACCGTAGCTCCAAACTTAGCGATTCCAGATCCTATAGTTTCACAAATTTTCTCTAGTATTTTAATATATTTTTGTTTTATATACTCACTATACTAAAACATGGTTGATTGGGTTGTTTTATTATTATTGTGTTTATGTGCCCATTGCAAGTAGACACCGGTTATGACGACTAGCAAGACAACCTTTTCGATGAAGGCAAGCACTAGTGTTTGCATGTTTTACATATTGATGCCTAGTTTAACGAACTCCGTTAAAGGTGAAATGGCCTCTTTACTCTGTTAGGACAGGAGTCGTTAACAGGGGGATTCACCTTACTTCACTATCAAAACTTACATTTGTGCACAACATTTAGACTTAGGATGTGTGTTCCTTGTCGTGTTAGTGATTCACTAGCATGATTAGTCATTCCGTTGAAAGCCCGTTATTTATTCCGAGGCTATCCTTTGACTAGTTGTAGGAGGTTTTACACTATAAAAGCTTAATTGACGAAGCCATGACTTCGTGGTGGATTATGGGGAATAACTAAATAAACAACTAAAAGCAACATGTCAGGGGAGGCCCAGCAAGGCTGTTATGGGATTGTTCCTATGGTTTTGGGAGCCTCCTCTATTAAGGACTGGAACTTGTGGCATGCTAGACCAAACCCAACCGGACAGCCGCAGGCGCCTTCCTGTCCTGGCTAGGTGTCCTATGGAGCCCACTAACCGCTTGCTTGTAGGAGGTCCGATCGCGCGTTGGTGCGGTGCTCTAGGAAAGGGGTCGCGCCCTCGATCAACGAGTAGGTACGAGCCTGCGACCGAATGGCTTCAGTGGAGAACGACCCAGGGTGGCATCCTGGTTCACTAAGTTGGTACCCTATTTTGGGGGATCCAACCGAGCCGGGGAAACCTAAAGGGAGGGCGGGTGAAGTGGTGGGCACAGTAGGGTGGAAGGCATTGTACCGTATCTCCCTCCTTTGGGATGAGATGGGACCTGACGGGAAACATGTCCACACTATGCAGAGTTAAAACTATCATGATAGCAGTGTCCACGGTCATGGACGGGGAGTGGTGTTTCCACAATGTAGTCCCACAGTTTTATTAATAATTAAACTTGACTAGTGGGTAGGTGGATTTGGACTGGTGCATGTCGGCACCTTCACTTGTTATTAATGGGAAATATGACAGCATGCATTCACCCAATGTAATTAATAATTAAAACTTGTTTAGATGATAGGTTTTTGTGTAAAAGAACCATCCCTATCCTTTGCCATTGCATTGCATATAACGATGTGCTTGCTGGGGAGCCACATCCTCATTAGACAAGTATTGTGGATATTTTTGGTTAGGAAGTGAGAAAAGACTTCAGGAGCCCTGAAGGTGCAGAGCTAGCTGCGGTGTTCATGCTGGACGTTTGGATACCTTTACCTGCGTCATTAGTTGTTATCTATTATTTACTTCCACTAATCTGAATGTTTGGCTCTTATTGTCACTTTGTAGTGTTTTGATGGGAATGCCCATCATTTACCAGTAAGACATAATTGTTGCATGTTAAAATATTTAATTCTCTTAGCTAATGTCGTGTGCACTGGTATCATAATTGTCCGCCTTGCGATACTTGTCCTACGCGTATCGTCTGGGCGTTTGGTCTCGGTGCCTGGCACCGGGGTTGCAACATGTGAATGATGTTTGTGAGATGTATAAGATGTCTTTGAATGTACTCGATCTTACCTTCCTCTCCATCTAGTTTTCGCGCTCTGTACCTTCTTTTTTCTATTTTCCATGATTTTCGCAAGAATTTCTGGACTGATTTTTGGAGGAAGGTTTTTGGGGGGTTTGGAGTGTCCTAAGATGTGATCTAGCCATCTAAACCATGAAGAATCCATTGGGGCTCATCCAGACCATCTTCCACCCCTTGGTTGGCTCATAGATTGACTTCTTGCACAGCTGCTTACCAAGTGTTTGAGAGGTGGTTTGCAAGGAAGTGTATTTTGGATCTTGCCAGGAACCGAACGGTGTTGGTCTTAGGAGCATCAAGAAATCGAAAAGATTAATTTGGCTCCTTTCAACCCCCCTTCTGTCGCCTTAGCTTGAGTTCACACATCTGGCCCAGGAGTGGTTGGCCGAGGCCCAGCAAATTAAGGCCGCGCGGACCCCAACAGTTCCTTAGCACACCCTTTCGGGGAAGGTCCAATTGCCCCAAAAGACTAGTCCAATGGGGAAAGAGTGGCTCTCCCTTTTAAGGTGGCTTCCTCCTCTCAAGTTAAGCGAGGTGTGATTATTTAGAGGCTCCACGGTCGCCGCCCGACTACAACTGGGCCAACAGGGCCGTTGCGTCTTTGCCAGCGGTTATTGGTGGAGGATGTCCTCATCAACATGCGTCATCCAATGCCCATAACCTTGGCCAAGGGATCCTTGGGATTACACCATTCTTGTTCTCTGAGCCTCTAAAGTTTCCTCTTTGACTTGGTCAAACCACTGGGACAACACTGTGGATTTCGCACCTTTGATTTCTGAAGTTGTTCCAGTTGAATTGGCCTTGAAAGCATCAACTTTTGTTCATCAAGATACTATAGCCGATGTTTCACTGGGACACCACTGGACAATTCCCCAATGTAGGCAGCGTCATATTCTCCCCCAACAGAATTTAAAGAACGGACAGCTCCAATGATCGTCTTGAACATTAACTTCTTTTTGCCGCTGGAACTACCTCCGCTTGAACTCCTCATATTTAGCTTGCTCATGATAGGATATCTGCTCATACATACCGAAAAGCTTATTGAATGTTACCTTTGGTTTGATGATCGACCTTCCGTTTCTTCCTGGCTTGATATTGCACCATCGGTTAGGTCCAATTCGCCTCAAGGTTTGATAGCCTGAAATTTCAATTTTGGCTTTTTCCAGAAGATTGATACTTGTCTTGCTAATCACGATATTTGTATTGCTGGCACTGCTCTCAGGAACATCGACTATGTCTTTATGGTTCAAGCCGCCATTGACCATGCCCACCATGCCAATCGGAAAAGGATCTCTTTCTACTTGCATAGCAGATTTCTCTTCAAATTTGAGCCTCCCTTCCTCAATAACTTTCTAAATACCCTGCTTGAAGACATTGCACTCATTAGTGGAATGTGTATATGAGTTATGCCACTTGCAATATCTCCGTTTCTTGAACTCTTCAGCAGGAGGTAGCATCTGTCCTTTTGGTAGCATGATCTGTTTCTCTTGTAGCAGGAAGTCAAAAATCCGATCACACTTGGTCACATCAAATGAGTATCTGGTGTTATCAGATTTGTTCTTCGACTTCAACCAAGTACAATATGACTGCTTCTTGCTGTTTCTGTCCCATTCGGCAGCACAAATTTCGGCTTCCTCGTCAAAGTCATCGGAATCAGGACATGTGAAGTTGATGTTTCCTCTGTTCCGATAAGTTCTCTGATTCTTCTCTTCAGGAAATCAGCTATTGTAAAGCTATATTTTGTTAGCAAGCTAAGCAAGGTCAGCAAACTCTTGGTAACCCAACTTCTGGTCACAGCTGGCAATAATCCTTTGAATGTCAACTCAGCTATCTGATTGTCAGGCATAAGCTGGAACATCTGTTTCTAACCGCCCTGAATTGGCGAATATATTGTTTAACATCTTCACCATAGCCTTTCCTGATTGCAGTTAGGTCAGAAATCCTGTACTCCATGTCACCAACATAGAAATATTCATGAAACTTCTTCTCCAAGTCTTCCCAAGACATCACTGAATTTGGTGGCAGTGTCGTGAACCATGTAAAAGCTGATCCCGATAGTGACAATGGGAACAATCGACACTTCAGAACACCATGCTCTGATGCTTCACCACACTGAGCAACAAACCTTGTGATACACTCCCTTGTAGTAGTTGTACCATCTCCGTGGAACTTGGTGAAATCTGGAACATTGAATTTTGGAGGGTATTGGAACGTATCGAATGCATAGGGATAGGGCTTGGTGTAGCATGTAGACATCTTTGGAGTACTGATACCAAACTGGCGCACCAAATTCACCATCACCTTCTTCATCTCCTCGTTAGGATTCAGCCTTGGACTTTCTAGAGGAAGATTCTGATTCTGATTCGGATGAGGATGAGCTTGTTTTGTCGATGGCCTTATTGGAAGCTAATTTGTTACTTGAGTAGCACATAATTCTCCGGCCAATGAAGTCTCTGGCACATCTTTATTCTGATAAGGACTCGATTGTTCATACACATGAGGATGGTAATCTAGTACAGGCACAATCTTCCTCATTGCATTGCTCTAGTGTTGACGAGTTTGTCCTTTAGCCTGAGCCTTATTAATTTCAACTATCATCTCCCTGCATGTGTTTTGAGTAGCCATTTGCATGACTTGTGCTAAAGGTGATTTCTGATCGAGCATGGAGTGATAAACTGAAGAGTGGGTGTTGTCACTGATCAAAGAATAAGCCGAAGTGAATGAATCTGCAATTATCATTAGGTTCCAGTCTTCGGTTCTCCAGACATTGCCTCCTCGGGTCTTCTTGTAACCAACGAGATACCTCTGCATAATCTTAAGATTAACTGCAGCTAATGCATCCTATAGGGCTAGAAAAATAGCTCGTTGCTCGCAACTCGGCTCGGGCTGGAACAAATTTGGCTCGGCTCGGACCTCTAAACGGCTCGAGCCAAGCCTAGTTTTGGGGCTCGTTAAAAAGCGAGCTGGCTCGGGCTTGGGCTCGTTTCTGACTTGGCTCGGCTTGGTTCGGCTTGTTTACAAATTTTGAATTCAAAAATGCCTGTGGCTCGTGGCTCGGCTCGGGCTCGGATAAATTTGGCTCGGCTCGGACCTCTAACTGGCTTGAGCCAAGCCTACTTTTGGGGCACGTTAAAATAGCAAGCCGGCTCGGGCTCGGCTCGTTTTTTGATCGAGCTTTGCCGAGCTTGGCTCAGCTCGGTCCGGCTTGTCTCGTTTCCACCCTAGCATCCTCCAACTCTTTCTTCTATTAAAGTGTTACAGGTAGTCCAGCGTCTCCAGCAACATTTTTCCCTTCAGTGATCGCCTTGTTGATGAGGACATCACTAGCTCGCCCGTAGAAGATTCATTAAACATGCAAGGCCCAATGACACGAGCTCGTACACGACGTCTTGGACAACAGGTGAATTCATTTCTTAAACAAACAAATTATTTAATTACAGAACAAATGATATTGCCTAATGATTGTTGTTTACTTGTTACATGTCACGGCATTTCAGAAGAACATGATCAGAGAGACAAAAGGCTTTATGAACAAAGACAAAGGAGCACTACGCACACTTGATTCTGCAATCAAAGAGAGAGGCTAAACAATGGCGTGGACAAAAATTGCTGTTTTATTGGGAGTATGAATGCAAGGAAGGTCATTTATTTCTTTCAGCCGTGAGGGAAAAATCTTCCTGATTTTTGGTACCAACGTGGAGACATGCACCATGGTGCACAACAGC
>SPJY01000075.1:98354-115213 GCA_005191435.1 Raddia distichophylla
TGTTCGTTGCCGACCCCTTCTGCTAGAAATCATCAATTTTGTTTTTAGGAAAATTATTACGCTCTCCTCGTTGCCTGCCTCGCTAGTCCCCACGCAATCTATCGATCCGCCCTGCTCTGCTCCTGAGAACACGGCGAAGCCGGCGTCCCCTCCCCTCTAGCGACCGCTGCCCCGTCGTATAACTTCGTATAATGTATGCTATACGAAGTTATTACGATAACATGCAGGTCCCACACGTATTTTGTCTCATATTTTATTTTTATATGTGCTGAAAATCCTCTGAAATGTGCCGCGATGGCACGAGTGAAATTAGACGGCAAAAGGAATGACATCAATAACAATATGCGTTTTGTAGGCAGCCACATCATGTTCTAAACTGCACCGATGCTCATGGGTTATGTTATGGATCAGGTAGATATGTTTTAATGCTAATTTAAACTCTTGGCCTGAAATGAGTTCACATATGATGTCTTTTCTGTAAATCACCCTTCATGCTTCTATATTGTCTATAAATTATGTTTTCTTTCATCCTTTTTTGGTCCGTGGCAGAGCACGGGCATTGTACTAGTAAAAATAGACGCGGGCCGCCATCTAGACAGGCGATCCATGGCAATCGCCCTAGCGACCGGACGGTGTTTCGAGGACGGTGCAGCTGGTGCGGGAACAATCGCCTATTGGACGGGCGAGAGGACTGGGTCGAACGAGCGACACGCAGATGGATGCATCCAAGGCACATGGATGCATGCATACAAGGCAGCAAGCGTACAGGCAACAAGCTGCCTCCCATGCAATTTATTTTTTGTACGCAGCAAGCTACCTCCCATGCAATTTATTTTTTCCTATATCTTTTGATTACTATTTTTGGTTACAGAACCAATTTTAAAAATAGTTTTCTGACTTTTTTTCAAACAAAACTATACCATATTTGGCATATAAATTTTGAAAGGTTCATTTTTTATTTTTTGAATTTTTTATTATCTATTGTATGTTTTAATTTTTAATTTTCGTTTTAATCTATAATTTTTTTAAAAACTAAATAAATTTTGAAAAGGGTTCCTAACAATTTTTAAAACGAAAATCTATAAATTTAAAACAAAAATAAAACATACAATAGATAATCAAAATTTTAAAATAAAAAATTTAATTTTAAAAAATTTATATGGCATATGTGATATAGTTTTGTTAAAAAAGTGTAAGAAACCCATTTTTTAAATCGGTTCGGTAATCGAAGATACTAATTAAAAGATATAGAAAAATTAATAAATTACGTGGGAGTTAGCTCCTTGCCTTGCTGCCTCTAGGCATGCATACAGCTGTGTGTCGCCTGTTGGACGGGCGACCCAGTGCTCTCACCCATTCAAAAGGGATTTGGATGAGCAATGTCAGAGATGGATAGTGTTGGTTGCATTGATAGAATCTTCACCGTCCGATCTAAATCCGATGGATGAGATGTGTTGCTATAGTATTTTGTTACATTGATTTTGCTACAGGAACATTGCTACAGCATTTTTCTACTTTATTTTTACTGTTGCTGCAGTGCACCTCTGACATTCCCTCTCACATGGTTTCCGGTCGACCTACGTCTATTTTTGCTTGATCTTCGAATCACTGGTCATTTTTGTGTAAAAGGTTTTTGAAAAATGTAAAAAAAATCGGTTCGTTTGTATAGCAAACCGGGCCTTTACCAGGCCGACCCGGTTGTTCGTTGCCGACCCCTTCTGCTAGAAATCATCAATTTTGTTTTTAGGAAAATTATTACGCTCTCCTCGTTGCCTGCCTCGCTAGTCCCCACGCAATCTATCGATCCGCCCTGCTCTGCTCCTGAGAACACGGCGAAGCCGGCGTCCCCTCCCCTCTAGCGACCGCTGCCCCGCCCCATCCTGCGGATCCAGACCCAGTGCCATGGTGCTTCTCTCCCTCCCTCTCCCTCTATGATTTTCCCCAATTTTTTGAGCTCGGATTTGAACCAAATTCCACCGAATAATTTTTTTTTTCAAAAAAGAATGTCCACGACGAACGCTTTAAACATCGGTACTATTTTTAGATTTTTTTGGGAATTTCCCCCGATTTTGAATTTGAAACCCTAGTTTGTTCGATGATCCTGGCACGTCCACGGGAGCCCCCGGGCGGTGGATACGTCACTGAGATAGCGGTATAAATCGAGTTTCTTTGCGCCTGTCGTGAGTTGTGACCTCCTGCAGTGACTGCAGTAGAAAAATTCTACTGAGGATCATTGGAGAGCGGCCGCGAGCCATACGAACTCTGACCTATCCTCGCCTTGCAGGGCTTGTAATTTCTTGAGCGCACGAGAAATTTAGTGCCTACATGTGCTCTTTTCTGAATTTTTAATCAATTGGCTTGCGTCTGTCCATCATCAGGTATGCAGGCAATTTTTTTGTACGGCTGGCATACTAAAGTGTTTGTTTTTGTTTCCTTTATTTTTCAGATCACTGATGACCATGGCAGCCTGTAGAGAAGTTTCTTCGTATCATCCGCTGCCTGCACCAGGAGTGGACAACAGTCTCAAAGATGAGATTCAGTCGAAGGTTATGGGCACAATAGGGAATGTGATGAGCTCGTTTGATCCAAAGTCATTGCCGCAGCAGCTAGAAGGGGCACTCGGTACAGCTGGAAACATCATCAACACCTTCGAGTCAAAATTGTCTGGGCAAAAGGAGTTTGATTTCAGTGGCAGAACTGATTTTCTTGATGGATATGAATGTCCTGATGAATATTGGGCCTCTGCACCGGTGAAGACTCAAAAGCCTGTGAACATCAAAAACCTGCTGGGTGGTATGATTGCAATTATTGGTCGCAGTTGCAAAAATGATGAAGTTCAATCACCAAAGGACTCTAAGAGTAGTGTCTCATTCTTGGGTTCAAATAGCAATGGGGATACCTTCTTGCATTCCTCGGTCTATGCACCAAGTGCTCCACCATTGCTCAATGAAGAAGCCTTGGATTACAATATTTATAGGGTGGTCTTAGAAGCAGAACCTCCAGAATGGCTGCCCGATAGTTATGCGAATTCATGCATGCAGTGTGGTGCTCCTTTCACCGCTGTCACTCGTGGAAGGCATCATTGTCGATTCTGTGGAGGGATATTCTGTAGGGCATGCTCAAAAGGCCGGTGTCTATTGCCAGTCAAGTTTCGTGAGCGGAGCCCACAAAGGGTTTGTGATGCGTGTTATGATAGGCTTGATCCGTTGCAGAACTTACTGGTTACTTCCATCAGCAATGCATCACAAACTGCCAAGCATGATGTTACGGATTGGACTTGTGCAAGGGGGTGGTTAAATTTGCCTATTGGATTAACAATGGAACATGAGATATACAAGGCAGCAAATTCCCTGAGGAGCTATAGTCAGGTCCTTAGTTCTGATTTTATTTTTGATTGTGTCTATATATGTTGTTTAATGTCAATGCTTGAGATCTTCCATGACTAATAAACTATAAAAAAATTTAATGCAGGTGGCAAGGATAAACCCTGAAAAGTCTATTCCTCATGCAGTCCTTAGTGGAGCAAGTGGGCTGGCCATCTTGACTGTTGTAAAAGCTGGTGCACTTATCACTTACAAACTTGGAACTGGCCTAGTAGTTGCTCGAAGATCAGATGGGTCATGGTCACCTCCTTCTGCTATAGTTTCAACTGGATTAGGATGGGGAGCACAGGTATGTTGCTAATTATATCCGTATATCTTTTTACGAGGTCAATTTCTAATTCATGTATTGATGAATAGCACTATGTTTGTTGTTAGGCTTCAGATGTGGTAGAAATTGTTTACTTGCTGTTGCATTTTCTGTGATGTTGGAAAAAACATGCATAACTTATTATTTGCGTGTTACAGGGCTAATCGTGTTATATGAGACATAATACTTGTCATTGCTATCTGGATGTCAAAACAGCTCCATGCTCTTAAAACTGGAAGAACACATGCATTATTCTTTCTCTTTTCATGTTTCTTGTTTAGTGAATCTCCCAACACTGAACTTATCTTTAGGTGGAAACAGTCACTTGTTTTGTTACCTGAGGCTTTGTATGTTTTAGTTTCAAAGACAAAACATCCAGAATAAGTTGCTACTATTCTAGAAAATAGTACAACTACGTTCTTGGGAGTTCTATTAAGCAGAAGTGTGTTTTATGTTGGCTGTTATTGACAAAAAAATACAATATACCATTTATTCGTTTTGGCCATATTTCATGGACTTTACTATTAATTTTGATATCCAGATGTATGATCCCTTGCATTACATACTTGCATATCTTTAAACATACAGGTTGGTGGTGAGCTGATGGATTTCATTATAGTGCTTCGTGGTCCAGAAGCTGTCAAGACTTTCTGCAGCCGGATGCATTTTTCACTCGGGGCAGGTTTAAGTGCTGCAGCAGGACCTGTTGGCAGAGTATTGGAAGCTGATCTGAGAGCGGGTGATAAAGGCTCGGGTGTTTGTTATACATATAGTTGTAGCAAAGGTAATGATTCTGTTCAACCGTCCTTTAGGCTCTTTATAATATGCGAGTCTTTTTCTTTCTATAAATGAGGGTATGAATTATGAAGTAACAACTATAGCAGTGAGTTACATTGCCACACATGCGGTGCATTATCATCTTGGAAAAGATTAAATATGACATGACCAAAAAATATTTTGGAATACAGGCAATCATTATTATAGTTTTTCATTATTAGATATGCGTGTAGTCTTTTTATCTGGGTAACTCCAATGTTTCGTGCTCAGGTGAGTCTTCAGTTTAGGTAACTCTTTTTAGTTTCATTTGAGTACTAAGTTGAGTGCATGTCAGAACACATACGCACACTACCTCATGTGCATCCCATCAAATTTGGTGGATTTATTTTATTCTTCCCGGTGTTCTTATTATTAATTTTTATTTCTCAAAATGAATTCTGATCAGAATAAGGCCATCCTGACATAGGTTAGTGACAAATTGTTTCAGAAAGAAACAAATGCGTATTCAATCTTCAACTATTGCCTGAGTCCACTTTCTGTGATTGTTTCACACCTTTTTTAATGATATTAATTTCAAAAGGGAGTTCATTTAGAAATCTTAATCTCCTGCTAGTGCTAATGTTTGTAGCATTCCATCATGCTCATGCATGGATCTGTGTGACTGTAACTACAACTTTTTTTGTTTTTTGGTTTCTTCGCAGGTGCATTCATCGGTGTTTCATTAGAAGGGAACTTTGTTGCCACCCGGATGGATACCAATCTCCAATTTTATGGCGACCCCTATCTAACCACCAGCGATATTCTTATGGGGAATGTGGAGCAACCGAATGCTGCTAAATTTCTGTACAATGCACTGGACGATCTTTACTTGAACCTTGAATGTTAACACAATGTAAAGTTCGACTGTACATATTTAATTTGATTTCAACTGTGGTTATCAGTGTTGTTTCTCATAATGCATTTGTCATTTTAGCTGCACAAGTTTTAGCACAATGTTACGATTAACTGCGCATATTTAATTTGATTTTGACTGTAGCTGCCGGTATTGATTCTGAACATGCTTTTGTCATATAAGCGGGCAGAGTTTGCTCCCTTGATATGAAACCAAATGTCATATAGACAGCTGCAGCGTGCTCTCTCAGATTGAAAGTTTGTAAAGCAGGTGACTCCAGCGGTGGGACTTTGACCCCAATACTGACATGTTTCTGAGTAGAGAGAGATGAGTTAACTGAATATTGTTGAGTACACAGCATTGTGAAATAGAGGCAGGTTTAAGTGTTTTACATGGAGCGCAAACAATCCAAAATTGTAAGAGGATGAAAAGTGTTGCGGAACCATTGTGCGGGCTTCATTCAAATTCTGTTTGGGTTGTTCGAGAAGCTTTGGCTTTCCAATGGATCTGGCCTCACCCTCAATTTTCTATGTGTTGGGTGGTGTGCCACAATCATGTTTGGCCCTTATGCTTTGTGATGCGACTTGGGTTTATCCAACACACCTTTTGCCTTCCTCCCTACTCTTGTTATATGTAGGTGGCCCCCTAGTGTTTAGGTTAGACTTTGACCATTTAAAACAAAAACAGATCTACTGTATACATGTTCTTGAGTATTCTAGCCATCTGTTAAATTATCTATGAGATTGTGCATTCCTTCTTGTTGTTCTTGCGAACTCTTTGCGATTGCAATGAGAATTGTAATCTGCTTGACTTGGTTGAGTGGACAATGTGGTGCTACAGGATGTAGCGCTTGCAACTGATGTACGTACAAAATTCATCAGGTTTCACGAGTATCTTTGATTCTACGCTGTAAAGGTCGGGTCTCCTTCATACCATTGTCCCTATTGGCAACATCAACTATCATTTCCATTATGAGTCCAGCTTATATAGAGCCATAATGGAGGACGAGCAGTTTGATCTAGGTGGCGCCTAAATAAAGTACATCTTAATTATAGTAATAGTTGTGCAACACTTCCGTAGCCTCATTATATGGCTAAAGGCCGCATGTGTGTCTTGTAAACATTTTGGTGTGATTTTGGTGATGACGAGCATATCTAATGCCATATAACTAGATGAATAGTGTTGGTCTTAAAAAGGTTTCAAATATATAGTTTGATCTCAAAAAGGTTTTAAAAAAGATATGGCATTAAACATGCCCAAAGCCAGGGAGTTAGACGCGTAGGAGGCCTTGTGAATGACAAAGATATGAAATCAAGGTTAAGGACAAGTTAGAATAAACTCAGGCAACGAGAAAAGTTTATTTAGACTTGTTTACGGTTTTATATTCTTGCTTCGTTTTCTAAGAGTTTAAGATGTTTTTGATCTCATTGAATCTTATCCATTGAAGCACACTTGTCTTGGTGGCCCTAGTGAGTATGTCCTATTCATAGGATGATAGGAGTGTCAGGGGCTAGCCCTGCATGGTTACCATATGATGTAACATATTAGATGACACACATTCATATTGTGTCCAGTACATTATTTGCTTTTCTATCTATGAGGAGATGTGGATGATGCAACTGTGTATCTTGGACATAAAATTAGAGGTGGCCAATCTTGCATTCGCTAAGTTTGGAGGGGTCAAATAGTTAAATGATACTAAAATCTTCATGAACAATGACAACTAACAGTAGATCATTAAGAAAAACAATTTTTATGGGGCTAGGGCCCACTTTGACAAAGGAAGCTCCACCCTAGGGATGATATATGATACACTTTTATTCTATTAGGGTTCCCAGGTAAACTCACAGGTGTTAGGCGTTGTATGATATGGGCTACTAGACAACACTCCGTTGGTTATTTCCAAAGAGAGTGTTGGATTGGCTCTAGTCCATCGTATGTTACATGCTAGCAGATTGCATGTCATCAAGTTGTTTTTCAGAAGGGTGCTAGAGAGGCCCCTGTTTGGTTTTGAGGTGCGACATATCATATGGTACAACATCGCATTTTTTCAAGTAGGGTTTGGCGCCACCAAACCCCACTTGCATTCTGAAATGTACCATAGTGTGGCGCCACCAAGCAGGATCTTTTTTTGTTTATTCATGAGAAAAACTTAGCATTTGTTTTTTAGTCAATGATGAGTCCAAATGGTATATATAAGATGGAATGCAAAATTTAAAAAGTGTCACCGGCTTAAATGTTTTGAGAATTTTTTACATGATTCATAGGGCTACTGGGCTAGATAGAAGTATCAAATAGTTTGAAAAGAAAACAAGCATGTAATAATAAATTGACCATCTTTAATAGCGCCTCTATATCTCCCTCTAAAACACCATTAGGTTCGGTTTGTTTGAGATGCAGCTTCTCTGAAATCTGTTTGTAACTTTTGACAATGAGAAGCTAGTTTTTACAACACGCAAAAACTAAAAAGACCATACAAAACTTGCTTCTCATGTCATAATACAATTTGGTTTTCTGGGAGCTTTTGGCTTTTTGGAGAGGGTTGCAAAACTGGTTGTTTGTTTAGACTTCTGGCTTCTAAGACCACCTCCAAGGAAAGTCCCTTCAGGGGCCAAATTCCCTTTCGCGAAGAAATTCTGATGTTTCAACAGAATCTTGTTGTGGTTCTCGTTAGAAAAAATTTCTTCATCCATTCTCTTTAGAACGAGATTCTTTGTCCATTTTCTTCGTAAATTTTTTCGAAGGGACGCTGATAGAGATGGTAGGAAATGAAAGGAATAAATGTGGAGAAGGGAATAAAATGAAAGGAATATGGTCGAAGATGGTTTAAATGTTAGAAGCTGGCTAGATGTTAAAACAAATAGAACCTTGGAGGAAGGTACAGAGGGGTCATCGGGAAGTATCCGAATAATCCCTCTGTATCCCTCTAAAATACATGTATACTGCTAGAGGGCGTAAATATGGAACGAAGTTAGGCCTTGTTCTTTTCAGCGTATCGTTGCGTTGGCGTATTACTGTAGCAAATTTGAGAGCTCTCGAAATGAGGTCCAAAGATTATAAAAAAAAATAATAAAAAAATAGTTTTAGGATCTTTGAAAGGAGTACTAAAAGTCACAAAAAAATCATTATAAATTATCACTACATATAGGCTATATAAAAATAACAAAATTTGTTACGGTAATACGCAACGGTACGATACGCTGAAAATAACGAGGCCTTAATACATAGTGCTGTGGGAGATTCTTTCCTACCCCGCCGACCCGAGCCCTAGGGTTTGCCTCGCTCACTCCATTTTGATTTGCTATCCACCTCCACTCTCAAACCTCTCCACATCTCCTCTCCAGTGCGGTGGCCGGCGAGCGACGCGGGAGCAAGCGCGACGGCCGGCGGGCGGCACGGGAGCAGGCTCGGTGGCGGCGGGGCTGGGCGGGAGCAGGTGCTGCGTCCGGTGGGCAGCGCAGGAGGCGGCGGCGCGGGAGCAGGTGCGGCGGCGCGGCTTGGACCGGTTGGTTCTCCTCCCACCCCATCTCTTCATCAGCATCGAAATTGTATGGGACCCCGTTGGGTCATCGCCATCCGAATGGGGACGGGGATGGGGGAGAATTCATTCCTGATTTCAGGGACGGGGAAATCTTTGCGTCGCTGGGACGGGTATAGAATAGCTCTCCTCTTGGGGAATTTGAATACAGATTCAAAGCATCAAGATAGGTTGTTCGATCATTAGTTGGCCAGTCATAACAATTTTAGTACAAAGCTAGCTTCGGGATCAGATCATTCAACTAAAGCTGTCAGGCCGGGTAGGTTTTGAGGAACATTGCTTTGGGGGGTTCCTTATGTTTTGACTGAGCAGATATGCCTATTGTGCCCGGCAAAAACAGATTTTCAAGGAGTTTGTCAAAGACTTTCTCATTCGGAAAAACAATTTAAAGTTTATTTCCCTTCTCCATTCTCTGCTCGGATCATTGCCGCTTCTGTTTCTCGTGTGCGGTCGGCGACGGCATACGGGCAGTCGACGGTTGTCTTCCTCGCCGCGATCCCCACTCCCCGGTTTCTCTCGCCTCGTCGTCAGGCCGCCGATCTCCACCACGTTGCCGGTCTCCCCCACCTCGGGCGCGTGAGGGCGAGGAATCGCCGAGGCCGCCGTCGCTTATCTCCCACAACTGCTCCATACGGTTTAAATCGATAACCGAATTAATCCATTCTTACACTGCTGAACCATCGCCGCCACCCACACTTTCTTGCGTTAACCGCGGTTAACCGACCTCCGCAGGCGGCCGGTTAGCGAAACCGGCCATCAAACCGTTTGAAATTTATTAAAATGAAATTTCAAATGAAACCTTCTACTCCCTCTGCTTTTTTTGACTTTTTGGCACGTCTTTGACCATTCATCTTATTCAAAAAAATAGTGCAAAGATGTAAAAAAAAGAGTCATATTTAAAGTATCTCTATTGATAAAACAAATCACAACAAAATAAATGATATTTGCAAAACAATTTTGAATAAGACGAATGGTCAAAGACGTGTGCAAAAGTCAAAGGCGCCAAACAAAAAAAAACGGAGGTAGTATAAAACTTGCTAGACGTGCCACCGCCCTCAGCCTCTTCCTCCCCGCTGCTGCCTCGTACCGCGTTGAGCCACTACCCCTGTGTGTTGCACCACCCTCTGTCCTGTTCCTCCCCTGTGCAGACGGCCTCCAAATCGTCCCGCCCCGTCCACTGCCACACCTGTTCTTTGTTTCTTACCACCATGCCGCTTCCATCTGGCCTCAGCGGTTGCAGTGCATCCCCTCATCCCCCTCTTCCCCGGGCTTCACGGCTATACCTAGGCAGGTGCTCACCTTCCCCCCTTCCTAATCCTTCATGTTCTGTTGCTTCTTTTGACTCATGCTTTCATTTCAAGACATCGTGGAATTACTCTTTCAGCGTATTTTGTGGTCTACTGAATAAATCAGAGAATTTGAGAGGTTTTGGCGTCTGTATAGATTTGGCCGCATCAACTGTGCCTTCACCCCAAAACATAGAATCTGTGGCGTGTACAATATCTAGTGCTTCTGCTAATCAAAGAACCAGAGTACCAATTTATGTTGGGCATTGGAGCTATCGAATTTATCTTCTGTCTGAACACAGCTGTCTTACAACATTTTTTGATTCTAGGTAATAATATACTTCTGTTTGTTATACACGCATTAGATGTGCAACAGAAATTAACCTAGATTAGATTAATCTACAAATATATGATCTTGGGTTTCAAAAATACTTTATATCTATAAAATGAATAGGCATGGATAAAATATTTATGAAAACCTCCTCTTATGCAAGACAACAAAAGGGATCCAACTTTCTAAAAGTATTTGCTTTCTGTTTTAGTCATGAGCCCATTTAGTTTTAACACTATAACCTTGTGTTTTGATTCATCTTTATTCTTTAAATTATATATCCTACATCCTTTCTAAAAGAGTAGAATGTAAATCTTATTTTCTATTTATTGTCATATCATGTATAATCACGGATTGGATGCACAGTTAGTTTCGTCAATTGGGCTCGGTTTTTAGAGTTTATTTTTGGAAAGTAGGGTTCTTAGCTTGCAAAATTCAAAACAAAGAACCGTAAGAAACTGACTAAAAAATTTTAACGGAATGGCCGCTGCTAGTCCTAGACTTTGGTCACCTCTCTTGGGAAGCTAGGGTCATATATTGGAAATCAAGCATCATAATGGTTAAGATCATGGTTAGAATTGATGGTGATTGGTGTCAATTGACATCATCAACTCTACTGCAAACCCGCCCTTGCTTAGGTTTGTTATTCGCAACAATGTAATTGACTTGTTTGCTGGGAAAAAAAACTAATGGGAGCCGAATTTGAGGTAATTCTTTCTAATTACAAGACTTACTTGGCACTTTATATTATGCGCTTTATATTACACGTGGCTAGATGCTAGTGCTTCCAGGTTGCAGATGGGATCTGAACTACATGTAATCTTGCATCTTGTTTTTTCCAGTCTCCTTTGGGCGCAGCTCACTGGATTAAGGCCTCATTCTCTTCGCCTTATCTAACTTATTGAGGCCTAAATTATTCATTTTGTTTTGCAAAGCTACCAGTCTTCCATGACCGTTTTCTCTAACACCCATTCAGTTACAAAGTGTGTGAACTGTGAACTATGAGGAAGTGAAACCCTCAGCCTTCTCCTTCTCCCCTTCCACTATTACAGAGCACAATCTTTTTTCCTGCACTGGCTAAGGAGCAAGGACCAGATGCCATTTTTATGCAGTCATATTCTATTTTTTTAATAAAAAAGTTATGCTCTTTGCCACAAATATCATTTTTCTGCTGTGGTTAAAACTCATGAGTTCTTATCAGAACAGGCTAGATTTAATTATAAAGATGGGACAATGTGGAGCATACCAAACTAGACACACTGTTGATAGGTTTTAATTTTAGACAATGGGTAAATGGTGAACTTTTTTGTTTTCCCAAAAATTCAAATTTGGTGGTACTTCATATGGTAAATCATTATATTATGGCAAAAGCGCAATTTGTGGTAAACACTATCTTGTGTATGAATCATCATTCCTCATCATAAGATTTAAATAGGAGAACCAGAGCATTCCATTTTGATTATGCCTTTTTTCATAGCACTGTGTTGGTGTTGGGCACACCCTGACAAAATATGGTGTAAAGTCTATTTTACACTCAGAACTATCATACCTCGTTTACATAACCCCCTAAATTATAAAACCTGGTATTCTAGCCCGTGAAACATTGAAATTGGTGCAAATACTCCCCGGGGTGGTATTAGAGGTGGTTTTGCCATTGTGGTTATGACGTGTCATGTGACATGGCAATGGAACAGCCACTTTCTCCACCTCACCTCTTGCTGACAATCCAGGCCCACATGGAAGTGTCTTATTACCTTCTACGACCTCGCTTCCAGCCCTCCACACCAATTTCTCTCTCCTACCTTCTTCAACAGGTCAACCTTCCACTGGCCTTCCCTCCACCGTCGTCCAAGTCCTGCTACACTTCCCTTCTCTCCCATTGGCTACCTTAAGGTCCGTCTTAGCAGCAGCTTGCCAACAACGATGCAAGGCGGCAACAGAGAGGCAACAAGGCAAGCAGCAAAAGGAGCAGCCAGAACAAATGTCATCCACGACTCAAGCAAAATTTCTTGGTGATAATGGGTGCAATTGATTCATAGTCACATGAGAAAGCTTCATGTGGCTTGAATTTGGAAATGACGGCTTGCAGCTTGTGAATTTTGGAAAGAGACAGGAGCATCCAGAATTGGGGAAAATCATGGGAGATGCTAGGGCCATCGCCGCCTCTTCTTAGCACCAAAGCAGCATCCTTTGCCGTTGAGTCGTGCGTCGTTGGACTTGGTCGTCGTCGACAGGGCACCATTGAGCCTTTTCTCGCCGCCCTGCCCAGATCGGCGTCGTGCCACTCTCCCTTTTTTCAGCACCACCAAAGCCACGGGCGTGCCTCCCGCTTTCTCAGCATATTGTCACTGTGCATCGCCGGACTTTGCAGTCGTGAGCTTCTCCTCGCTGGCTTGCCTAGATCGGTGTCATGCCGCTCCCTCTCTCCTTAGCGCCGCTCCAGCCACACGCGTGCAACCCTCATGCCGTTGGATTATGCCGACGTTGCCGAGCTCCTCGCCGGCTTGCCTAGATCTGCCCTAGGGAGCCGTTCCTCCAGCAAGCCACCGGCCTTTTGCCCCTCCAGCGAGATGAGTAGAAGGAAGAGAGAGAGGCGAGGAAGAGAGGGGAGAGAAGAGGAAATAGAGGATGACAATGGGCTCCACATATTTTTGTTTTTATTGATATGTTGCTTTGATGACTAGGTTGTCACGTCATTAACAAGGGTTGCAAAACCATCTCCAAAACCATTCTAGGGGTTATTTGCACTGATTTTATGGTTTTATGTGTTAGAATACCTGGTTTTAAATTTCATGCGGTATCAGCTGCATGTATCATAGAGTAGATAGGCTATGTAAAATCAAGAATGTACACAACTTTGTCCCACCACATATAATTTAGAATTTTTTCCTTCACCATTTGTGCTTGCTCTTGATTGTCCTCCCTATACTTTGACTGCTTATCACTCACAACCATCGAAGTTAAGATTCTTTAATGGCATGAAACCTTTTCAACATAATCACAGTTGATGCAAACTTTGTATCGGCTATGGCAAGAAATTTTAGCTTGCTAAATGAATTGAACATACAGAGCCTCTGTGAGTGATTCATAATGTTCTTTATGAACCAAGCATCACTTGCAACCTCACTTATCCAATTTAACCTATCAAAAGCTTCACCATCTGTGCTCTTTGCAGCACATATGTTCTTCAAAGCAAGGTTCAAAGTATGGACCACACATGGGGTCCAAAAAATATGATCCCACTTATACTCAATTATTCCTCCCGCCCCTTGCAATTGGCTGCATTGTCTGTTATAACTTGCACCATATTTTGTGGCTCAATGTCTTCAATAATAGCAATCATCTTCTTAGCAATGTACTCTTTTTTCTTTATTTCACCTTCTGTGTTGATTGCTCTAAGAAACATTGAACCATCTTCTGTCATAGCTAAAAAGTTCAAGAGAGGGCGCCTTTGAGCATCTGACCACCCATCAGACACAACGCTCACACCTTTTGAGCTCCATGTTGTTTTGATAGGCTGCAACATCCTCTTAACATGGGTCTTTTCCTGGGCAAGAAGAGTTGTCCTAAGCTTGTTGTAATTAGGAGGAACATAACCACCAATGTTGTTGTTGGTAGCAAAGGTGAAGGCCTTCCAAAAAATGGTAGACCTATAGATAAACAAATGTAAGTAAAATAAATAAACATATACATATATGTATAGATAAACAAATGCAAGCAAACTAAATTTGATGTCTTGATGAATGATGATACCTAATATGTAGAACATCCTGGCAATCATGCAATCAAGTTTTGCACAAATATCTTGATTGAAACTTGCTTCATTAGCTGATTTTTTTTTTCTTTGAGCCCACACCATCTGGTGGCAATGGAATGTCCCTTGGCAAGCTCCTAGAAGCTATCGCTTCAGCTCTAGCCATTTCTTCACGAAGATGTGTAAGCACCGGAACTGAGACCTTAGGACAAGCAGCAATGCCTAAGTCAGAAATCCTTAGCAAGTGTGCCTTTATCCTTGAATAACCTCTGCTGAAGTTTTGATCGCAAAGTCTACATCTAAACCTTGCATTCCCCCCGTTCCTTTCTCGGTCTTTTCTAGCAATTCAACATCCATAAAGGCTTCTTCTCATCGTCATTTGCTGGAATGACGCAAGCATTAACCAGCACATTTGATGATGATGATCCGCCCGAAGTTGCAGTTGGTGTTGAACCAACAGAGGGAGTGGAACTGCTTGACCCTGTCCCGGTTTCCCTTGCCGGATCCATTAGAGGGAGTGGAATACTGATCCTATAGTTACCAATAAACTGTGTAATGATCAAACCATCAAGCATTGCAATTTTCAAAGGAATAAAACTGTAGTATATTACCTAAGTTGCTTACTGCCTGACTTGCTGTTGTGTTGAGTGTCGAGTGTTGTTTGCTGCCTTGCGGGAAGTGGCGGGTTGGCGGCAGGAGGGGACGGCGGGGAGTGGAGACCGCCGGGGACGGCGCCCGGCAGCGGCGAGGACTGCGGCCAAGGGCGACGGCTACCGCGAGCGCGGCCGCGTGGGCTGCTGTTGAGGCGAGGACAGGCCGGGGGCGACGCCTACCAGGGACTACCGCCGACGCGGCAGCGACGGTGGCGCGGCTAGGTTAGGGTTAGTAGCGGGCTGAGAGATGGGCACGCACGGGCAGTGGTCTGGGGTGAGAGTGGGGTAGAGAGGGGTATTGTTTGGTTCAGAAGTATTGGAGAGGTATCCGAGTTATTTATTTATTTGAAATACCTGAATTTACCCGATACGCACCGGATACGTATCCCCGCGTATCCGACACGTATCCTTATCCGGTACGTGTTCGGATACGGGTAAGCGAGTTCTGGGGAGTATCCAGGTATCGTAGCTATCTGCATCGTATCAAGTAAGAAGAAATTATCCAAATATCTGAATCTACACCAGTTGATAAGTTTCATGTATTGCTTTTTTCCTTTTGTTCTGGACTTTCACACTGTCTCCCTGCTTTACGTTGTATGCTAGTCAGCCACCTAGGCCCCGCCCACGGAGGCTAGGCACTAGGCATTGGTCTGCCGCCCAACTGAAACTGTCTGGTTAAGTGTGAAAGAACAGGTGGTGAATGTTAACCCTTTTGCATATCTCATCCTTTTTTATACCCTCTGTCCTTTTTCTATCCTAGGACCTAACTTTCTGCATTTTCATTTTCCCCTAAATTATCACTTCAATTTCTTTTAATAGATGGACGCTGCTGCCCTTCAGTATGAGAACCAGAAGCTTGTGCAACAGTTGGAGGCACAGAAGTCTGAAATGCATATATTGGAGGGCAAGTTCAAGGAGCTGAGGAATGAGCAATGTTCTTATGACAATACTCTTATTTCTCTGAATAAAATGTGGAATCAGGTTCACACATCTAGGCCTTATGTAAGCCTTGTTATATGTATCTTTTCCAGATTGACATGTTTTTCGTTACATTTTATAGCTGATTGATGATTTAGTCCTGCTTGGGGTGCGTGCTGGTGGGGATTTGGACAATTTGATAGCGCTTGACCATGAAGAGTTATCAGAAGGTTGCTATTGTATTTGTTTGAGATTGCTTCCTTCCTATGGTTTGCTTTATGTACGCCAATGACATTGCTATTACCTGATTGTGTGTTCTTTGTTCCCTAGAATCTGTTGAGTCGTGTCCTTCTGAGGAGATATTTCTCTTTAGGCTCTTGAAGTCCAGCAATTCTGGAAATTGTGATGACAGTAACCAGGTGAAATTCGTTGAAGAAGCTCTTGCTTTGCGCCGATCGGCAACTATTTCTCTGACGAAGTCCCTGCAAGTGGCTATTACTGCACAACAAGCTAGAAATAAATCCTTATCATTGGCTATAAATGGGCACAAGTCAAATGAAGGTAAAAACTAAGTCTTGTGGTTATCTTCCGTTTCTCTTTACACTGCTCCTTAATTATTTCATTATGACCTATTTACTTGATGTGCATTTATTTATTTTTTAGATGCTATTGTTGCCCTTCAAAATCATAATGATCACTTGAAAGAGGTGGTTGACAATGTCCGCAAAGCTATTTCCATCATTAGTGAAAAGCACAAAAGGTACCTAGATGAGATTGAAGCTTTCAAAAGCAGTCATTCAAGTGAACAACATGAAATCAAGCGTCTTTCAGGTGTTAAAAAATGTCATTCCTCCTTTCGGCATTTTTTTAATTAAAATTTCTCATATCTCACATGCATATTCTAAAGAATATATTGTGTTGAATTTGGACATGCCGTTTCTAGTCAGCTAGATCATCGAAAGCCCCCCCCCCCCCCCCCCCCCCCCCCCCCCCCCCCCCCCCCCCCCCCCCCTCCCCCCC
>SPJY01000075.1:116303-139605 GCA_005191435.1 Raddia distichophylla
GAAATAGTAGATGTATTATTGATTGAAAGAGAGATCCATTACACGCTGCATGGCAGCTCTTATTTATACTAAAGACGTACCGGCTAATCCGGTAACTTGACAAGGACTCATCTCTTAGTTACCTAAAATAACTAAACCGACTAGACTTGACGTGCAAGGCACAAATACAAACTGACTCAATAATATTACTAAATATAAAATAATCCGACGTGAATCTTCTAGGCCTGCTTGGCTTCCACATAATGCCTCCATATTCTCTTCATGGCTAATCACGTATAGCCTCACGTGATGGTTTAATCTCAAGGTGAAATAGAATCTTTGGTCTTCACGTGAATGAGCTGTTCCTTGCCATATATGGCTTCATCATGATTACTTTGGACTCCCCTATTCGGTTTAATCTCCACGTGATAATTCTCAACTCCCTTGATCTCCACGTGCGTAATAACTTCGTATAGCATACATTATACGAAGTTATACGATGATATGTGTACCATTCAAGAGGCAATTAGTGACTGTTCTTCCTCTCCTACTGGTTCATAAGAGAGTTTAATGGGTTTTATCATTTTAAAATACTACTAGTTCATTGAAGTAATCAAGAGTATAGTTACTCAACCTTTTCCATTCTATTATTGATGTGAAAAATGTTACGTTTTATCTTGTTGAAAAATTTTATTTAATAAGGGGTTTACATAGTCCAACTCTGGCATTTTCATTGGAAATAACTAATAAACCATTTAGTATACATGAACACATTATTCAAAATATTCATTCACTAGATTCTGAAAAGGAAAATCAGATTCATAATGCACAAAACGAACCAGACCTGTTTGTTGACCAGAAATGGCAAGGATCTGGTTTTAACCACTCAAACGTCATCGTAAACGCTGCTGTTAACACTTAGGTTTTGTTTCTCATTGGACTAGCTGCATAGGGTGCTTCAGTGATTATTTTGAAACTGAGGGGATATTTTAGTAATTTAGTATATCTCAAATATCTATGATCTTGTTTTTTGAGTTGGATGCAGCATCTAGGTCTAGTGTTCTATTTGTATGAGAGATTATATTTTCCTGGTGTACTTTTGATGACAATCAGCTGTACATATTATGTGTATGAATCAGTGAATATAAGATTGCTATGAGTATTTGGTATTCTGTATCGAAGCAGCAATTTTCATTTTTTTTCATCTCCTGTATGGTCTGTATTGCCAGGGATGTTCTGAAACTCAGGGAGGCAATAAGAATTAAAGAAGCTGAAGGTGATGCTTATATTTCTGATATTGAGGTTTGCTCTTTCCCCCCCTTATCAGCAGTTGTTTTTGTGTGTGTCTGTGTGAAAGCACAATATGTTCTCTCTGCAGACAATTGGTCAAGCGTACGAAGACATGCAAACACAAAATCAGCATCTTCTTCAACAGCTTGCTGATAGAGATGATTTTAATATAAAGGTGTTTATTAATTTTCCTTTGTCTCCTTTACCACAGACTGCAAACTCATAAGATACTGTATGTAGGTACTAAAGTTTCTATTACTTTACCATCCACATTGTTTAGACTGTTGCATTGCGAAAAGTTACTCTGGTTTGGTTTTTTCATATTAGCTTGATTAGTAATTTTATTTTCATCTAACAGCTAGTATCAGACAGTGTGAAGATAAAGCAAACCTCTGGTTCTCTTCTATCTGAAAAGCATTTGTTACAGAAGCAACTCCAACAAGTTAACAGTTCACTGGAGTCATCTAAACAAAAGATTGTCCGTGGTGAAGAGCAGGTAGTCTTATAAGGCATTTTTTATTTATGGAATAATTTGTTCATAACTTGCACTACCTGAAATATACTGTGCCAACACAGTCCATGAAAATCTTTTCAACGCTAATATTTAAAAACAATTGTACTTATTGTTTGCTACATAGGAATGTGTTCTGAAGTATTTTATTGGAATAATTGTTACAGATGAAGACGTATGTAGAACAAGCTGTAAAAAGTTCTGCAGAGAACAGGCATCTTGCAATTAACCTTGAAAGAATTACATTGGAGATGTTGTATGCAGAAAAAGAGCTCAAGTGGCTTCGTTCCGCTGTGGGATCCTCTGAGAAAGAATATGAACTTAATCAGAAAAGGATAGCTGAGCTAAGAGTGGAGCTAGAGCGTGAAAGGTTAGGCTGAAATGTTGTCTTTTCATTCCAAGTTGGTCTTGCTATGCTGCTGCCATATGCTCATTACATTTATTTTTTTTTAAAATAGAACCGAGAGGAGAAAGCTTGAGGAAGAATATAAAGAGGTGAAAAATGAAGTCATGGAACTGACCTCTGAGAATGAAGAGACTACTATCCAGAAACTCCAGGATGAAATAAAAGAGTGCAAGGCTATTCTTAAGTGTGGAGTGTGCTTTGACAGACCGAAAGAGGTAATAACCATTAAAATCCTTTTTTTTTTTCCTTCTCATTTTGTGGTTTGTCTGAGCCAAGATGGTTGAAACTGAGATTTAATGATAATTAAAATCCTAGTTTTTTTTTTTCTCATTTTGTGGTTTGTCTGAGCCAAGATTGTTGAAATTGAGATTTTAATATTTCTTCTTTACTGCCACCAAAAAGTTCTAGCTTTTTGTTGTTAAACTCTAAATGCTGTGACCACTTTATTTACCTAGAGCTAATGAGCTTTTTGTTTCTCATCTTGGATCTTGGTAGGTTGTGATTACCAAATGCTTCCATCTATTCTGCTCACCGTGTATTCAGAGAAACCTTGAGATCCGCCACCGGAAATGTCCGGGTTGTGGCACCCCATTTGGGCAAAATGACGTGCGGGAGGTGAAGATATGAAAACCTCGGCAATGTGGCTCGAATGACTTGAGTTGGTATTTTGAACTTTCAGGGTTCGCTCTTGTAAATATATATAGTTTGTTTGTGTTTTCGAGGTACTGTTAGATGGAGCTCTCATGGCCTACTCTCATGTAGAGAGGAATGTTTTAAAGAAAGAAACATTTTTTAAAAAAACCAAAAGAATAGATAGTTTTCAGATGTTTATTGCCGAGTGTAAGCTGCGGCCTGTGGGCGGGTTTTGAATGTTTTTGCAGCGACAGTGACCAACATTAAACATTAAAAAGAGTAAAATAACCGATAATGAAAGATTTACCGTAGTAATGAAATTATTATAAAATTAAGGAAAAGTTCATGGAAAACGCTTAGAGCAGCCTATAAAAACTTCTGAATGCATTGTTCTTTTTAGCTTAAATTGAATTGAATAGAATGAAAATTGTCATTTTTTACAAACCAAGTGACGTACTTTGTAGTCATTTTTATGGATTTAAATAGTTTTATTTAAATTTTTTACTTTTCATAAAACTTTGGACTCTAAAACTTCTCCTAAGAAATCACTAGTTTTTTAGATTAACGTTTTTAGTAACTTTCAACTACACAACTAGAACAAACAAGGCCTATAACACGATTCACTGTGTACTCTATCTTTTTAAAATCATTTTGTGCTTTCCTCTAGTAGACACTATTTCTGCACAATTTATTTTACAACTTTTCTTGCGGATGCTCTTAGAAGCGAGCGTCCAAATCATCGTACGCACGTGCATCATGAGCAACGTAATGCTCGCATATGTCTCTTTTTTTCTCTTTCTTTATGTTGGTTGTGCCTTATGTCTTTTTTGATTCGTGGTTTGATTTGGTTTAGCCAAAAATTAAGGGTCTTTCAAAAGGACCCAAAAGGCTATTTTTTTTAGATTTTTGAGGAAAACCCAACACTGTCTTAAAAAATTATTGCAAAATATTACAACAAATGGTATGTACAAAAATGATAATTTTTAGCTCAACCTAACACGACGAAACCAAACCGCAAATAAAAAAGACCTTATACTCTTTCTTCTAGCTTTTTCTCATCGAGTAGTGAGCATTTCTCCGCACTCATGCTTGCTTGTCACGCCGCATCTCCCATCCTCTCTCCCTCCATCCCCCGCTCTCTTCTCCCCTCTTTATGCCCTTGGCTCCTCTATGTAGAGCTTCTCTACTATTTGTTTCTCTCCTTCACATGTGGTTTTGCGTGTTTGGCGGCTAGATCCGACGGGCACGAGGTGCGAGCTTGCCAGATTTGAAGAAGAACACGGCAAGGAGGAGGTTCTCGTTTTTGCATGGAAATTTCAACTAGGTACGTAAGGACGTAGGTCTTGTTCTTTTCAGTGTATTGTTGCGTTGGTGTATTATTATAGCAAATTTGAGAGCCCTCGAAAAGATGTATAAAAATTATAAAAAATAATTTTAAAATGGTTTTAGGATCTTTGGAAGGACTACTAAAAGACACGAAAAAATCGTTACAAATTATCACAACATATAAGCTATATAAAAAAAAAAATTTGCTACGCGTAACGCTAAAAAGAACAAGGCCTTAGTTTTTGCCTGCACACTTGGGATTTTGCATACTGGAACTTGAATTTTGTTGATGAAATTTTGATTTTCTTCCACTGAAACTTATGCTCTGTTCTTTTCAGCTTAACAGCCTAACGGCTTATCTATGTTTTGAAAAGACATGCTTCAAGTTTTTATAGGGCGTTTTTTCATTGTTTCGAAGGTGGGTTCTAACACTTTAAAAAGCAAGTCAAACGAAATTGATCTGAATCTCGAGACTACCTTAAGAATCTCTTGAAATTCAGTTATTTTAGTCGTTCAACTATTCAGCCGTTCAGATCAGTCCAAAAGAACGTGATTAGTCTTGTCTCCTTAAAGTTGATAATTTTCCTGCTGAAATTTTATATTTTTGTTTCTAAAACTTTTGGTTTTCACTCGCTGAAATCTGGTTTTTTACTCGCCAAAACTTGGCCTTTCGTCTTATAAAAAACTTGTTTTTTATCTGTTGACATTTCGATTTTGTTGTCGAAAAAGTTCATGTATTGTCAAGTTTTATCAATACATTTTTTCAAGTTTTTTTTTCAAGTGTCATCATTACAGTTCTCAAGTTTGACAGACAATTTTCCATATTCCCTTCATTGAAACTTTACCAAGTTTCAGAAAATCATGAAAGTTTTATCATTATAATTTGGCGCGGACGTCCGACGCGCGGGCGTCGGATGCTGCCTCGGCCCAGCCCAAACACAGCGCAGCCCCCGTGTGAGCAAATCCTCCATCCCGCCTCCCCAGCCGTCGAAACAATTCGCGCCCTGCCGGAACAACGAGCTCCCGCCATTGTTCCGCCCCCAATTTCCCCAGATCGAATCCGTATTGCCTGGCTGGTGACGTCAGTAAGATTCCTTTCAGTTTTCTCTTTCAACGGCCATAGATTTTGACTGGTTACTCCAATGCACGAACCGTTTGCACCGCTGCGTTCCTCGTATTTTTACGAACAAAACAAGGCCAATGTTGATGTAAAAAAGTTATTGAAACAATTTTGTATCCTAATGAAATAATTAATTTAGCCTGTTGAAACAATATGGCTAGCCTGCTGAAACAATTACTTTTACCTAGTGGACGTATAACCAATTGAAACATTTGGTTTAGCCTATTGGAACAATATATATAGCCTGTTGAAACAACTAGTTTAGCCTATTGAAACAATTTTTCTAGCCCGTTGAAACAATTAGTTTAGCCTATTGGAACAATGACTCTAGACTCCCGAAACAATCTGTCTTGTCTGCTGGAACAATGAGTCTAGCCTATCGGAATAATCAATCTTTCCTGCTGG
Source organism: Raddia distichophylla (assembly GCA_005191435.1). Lineage (NCBI taxonomy): Eukaryota > Viridiplantae > Streptophyta > Magnoliopsida > Poales > Poaceae > Raddia > Raddia distichophylla. The sequence goes on from SPJY01000075.1 coordinate 121,974, forward strand.
AACAACTTTTATACATGTTGGAACAATGTATTTGGTCTGTTGTAACAATATGCTAACCCAATTAAAGCAATAGACTAGACCCAATTAAAACAATATGTCTTGTTTGATGGAACAACTTGTATACTTATTAGAACAATGTATTTGGTTTGATGGACCACAACTTGTATACCTACTGGAACAGTCTATCATGCTTGCCATTGAAATATTTAGTTTAGCCTACTGGAACAATATGTTCGGGTTGCCGAAACAATTAATTTTGCCTATTGAAACAAGTAGTTTTGCCATTCGGAACAATTTGGTTCATGGGAAATAAAAAATCAAAAATTTAAATAAAATGAAAAAGTATTTAAAATGGGTTTTGTCGACGGTTGGGATATCGGTCCCAAGTCAACGAAGGTTCTTGAGAAGGGGAGATAGAAGACACTGCTGAGCAGGCCAAACAACAATCAACGAGCAGCGAACATACACAAGATTTTTATACTGGTTTAGGCCTCTCCAGGAAGATAATAACCCTACGTCCAATGCTTCTTTATATGAAAAGGGATAACAAGAGAGAACTCGACGACATGAACAAGTCTCGGCGAGATTCTAGGTATAGAAGTAGTATTCGATCTTGCGCTCAGGTCGTCCCCTCTACACGCCGTAGGGGCTTGGTATATATAGTGTTGAACAACCGACCTACCTAGGGATAATCGGGCCGGGCTGGCCGTAACGGACTCGTATTCATGCCAAATATATCCCGAGGCAGGTAAGGTATACTCCAATTCTCGGGGATCACGACATCCGCTCCAATCCGGGAAACTACGTCCGGGTCTTCACGTAGCCGTGTAGAACTCTGTTCGAGTCGGACTCGAACACGAAGCCTAGGACACCACGCACCGTGCCAACCAGAAAGCTGTTCGACAGGGCGCACATGGGCCTGATTGAGCCTTCTAGGGAGCCAGGCCCTAGGAGGCTGTTCGGTTAGGCCGTCAGGGAGTGGGCCATGGCAATGGGCTGTGATTTTATCCCCGACAGCTAGCCCCGAGACTCAAGTGGAAGGTTTCACTAGAGTGGGGTCTTTCTCTTGAGACTCCAAGTCACAAAGAGGGTAATTCTCCTGCTACAAAGACGTGCAACAGGCGACCGAACAGGTTATGGTTCAACCGAACAAGTCTTGCTCGGGACCGAACAAACTCGCCTAGTGCCGAGCAACTCTGTTGCGTCGAACAGGGAGCAACATCTGTTCGAGCAGAGTACCCACCCCTCAATGCAGAAAACAGAAAAAGTAGCCGTTGGCGGATTCCAACGGTAACTTTGGCTGCGCAGTCGAGACGGGCGACCGTTTTTATCAGCCGTTGCAGTAAAAAACTAGCCGTTTTGTGACAAAAAACCGTTGCAAAGCTGCTCGGACTGGAGCTATAAAGAGCACTCAAGCCGCCCGCGGCTCGCCACTTCCGCTCTTGCGCGTCTTTCCTTCCCAAGCCCTATTCCTCGCCACCTCCAAAGCTGTTCGCCAACCCTGGGGATTGCTATGGCCAAGTTCACGGGCACTAGCATGACCGAGGAGGACATGAAGACCTTGGAGACGGAGGGACACATCGACGCCCGCAGCTGGAGGCTGCCCGGGGAGGAGATGCCGAAGCCGCTCGAGGACGAATTCGTCAACTTCAAGCTCTTCGCAGTGTTTGGGTTGAGGTCTCCCGAAAGCGATTTCGTGGAGGCCCTCCTGAACATCAGCGAGCTAGAGGTTGCAAATCTCAACGCCAACTCGTTCCTCCAGATGGCCGTCTTTGCACACCTGTGCGAGGGTTATCTGGGCGTTGATCCGTCGGTAAGGCTGTTCCTCCATTACTACGTAGTAATGAGGAGCAGCTCCACCGCTTTCGGGCTGGGGTGCTATTACCTCAAGCTTCGGGCTACTGCCGAAGACGCGCTGTACCCTCGTCTACCGCTGCTCGACTCGATGGGAGCATGGTGGATGAGGTGGTTCTACACCAAGCGGAGCGGCGACAGCAAGCTCTCCTTCACCGGACAAGCGCCGGCTAAGGGGACCAGATGCCATGGCTGGAACTGACCAGCGAAGAGTGGTACCTGACCCGAAAGATCGCCTCCCTCGTGGGCCTCGGGCTCACGGGCAGAGAGATCATCCGAGACTTCGTGGCGAAGAGGGTCTGTCCGCTACGGAGGGGGTCCTACCTATTCTACAAGATAGAAGATTGGGAGGACATCACCAGGGAGAGCTCGGGTAAGTTCCTCAAACGCTCAACCTTTTTTGGTGATTCATCCGAACAAGGACTAAGCCTTTCTTCTGTTTGGGCAGTGAAACCTACCGACGCATGGGTGGCCGAGCAGGTCGACGCCATGCAGAAGGCCGCTAAGAAGGACACTGAGGTGACTGGAGTGGTGGCCTATACATGCCCAAGGAGCGTGCTTGTCCGCTCATCAGAGGTAATAAATGCAGAACCCCATCTGAGTGCTAGACTTACACGATTTTGGAATGCTGACATTCGCCTCCAAATACGCAGGACGAGCAGTTGATCATTGGCGAGATCGTCGATGAGTTCACAGAGTCCAATAAGGAGGGAGTGGGGAAGGGCAAGGCCAAGGTGGCCGAGAAGCACAAGGTGGCCGCTGAGCTGACGCGGAGCTCACCGCGCCGCAGCGGCCGCCAACCGCCTCTGAAGCCCTCTACGGCGATGATCCGCGCTGAGCAGGCCAAGCGTGCGCGGCCAGCCAAGGACGGAACGCCCAAGCCCCTCCCTCCTCACTGAGCAAAGCGACGAGGAGGTACAAAACCTGACCCAAGGCCGGCCTAAGATCGCGTTGTAAGCGGATGGAAAGTCCACCACGTCAAACGTGATCAACTCTGTTTGGAAGTTGCTTGGGCTGCCGAACGTAATGGGCAGAACAATCTGCCCTAGCGGCCGAACAGCTTCTCCCGGTATAATCCCATAGAAGGGCATCGCGACCTCTTTCAGTTTGAAACGAGGAATCTGCATCTCGTCCAAGACTTTTGCGGAAAGCAAGTCCAGCGCACTCCCGCCATCGATCAGGACACGTCCGACTCTAGCATTGCTGATGGTCGGAGCGACCACCAGCGGGAGCCGCTGAGGCTTGGTCATCCCAATGGGGTAATCCTCCTTAGAGAAGGAGATGGAAACCTCTGTCCACTTCATCGGCTCAGGCTGTGGTTTGCCCTTCTCGACGTTGTGGACCTCCTGAGTAGCTTCCTTGAGGCTGCGCCGAGAGAGATAGGCCGAGGAGCCGCCAAAGATAACGGCTATGTGGTTCACGGGCTCAGGATAGTCATCCTCATCGTCCCGATCACCACCATCGGCTTGGCGCTTGGCCTTACCGGCATCATATTTTTCGGGCAGGGTGGGCATGGGGCCTTTACCGTTATAGAAATCCTCGAGCTTTACAGCCCATGTCTTGCAATGGCGGGTATCGTGGCCGTAGCCCTGGTGGAACTGGCAATATCGGTCACCGGGACCTTTCTTGCCTTGATCGCCTCCTTGGGCAAACTTCTTGCCCTTGTAGTTATTGGCGGGCTTCTTCTGCCCGTTCTTGGGAGGAGGTGCGCGATCTATACCAGCAACGGTATTGTTCGGCGCACCTTTGTTCTTTTTTTTTCTGGGACTTCTTGTCATCAGGATTGGTGTTATTATTCTTCTTCTCATCTACACCAGGCTGGGCGGGAAGCTCTCCCTTATCGAACGTCTTCTTATACTGAACACGCTTTGCTGCGTTAGCATACCGATCAGCCGCCTTGAAAAAATCATTGGCGGTCCAGGTCTCGTTGATTTCGAGATCCTGGGTGAGCCGCTCGTCGCGGACACCGTTTTTGAAGGCGCGGACAACTGACTTATCCCAGATGTTTGGGATCATGTTGCGGATCTTGATGAAACGCTTCACGAAGTTGCGGAGGGTCTCCGCGTTCATCTGGATCATCTGGTGCAGGTCATTCTCCTTGCCAGACGCACGTAACAGCTCTGAAAATTGGCGATCAGAGCGTCACAGAGTTGGTCCCAAGAGTGGATGGAACCTTCCTGCTGATTGAACAGCCACGTCCGAGCAGCACCCTCAAGAACAGTCAGAAGGTAATTAGCCATGACTAGCTAGTCACCCCCGGCTGCCATGATGGAGGTAGCGTAGATGGAAAGGAACTCCTCTGGGTTTTGGGTCCCATTGTATCTCTCCATGTGGCCAGATTTGAACTTGGAAGGCAACCTGACAGCGCGGAGCTCTCAGAGAAAGCCTTGCAGCCCAGGCCGTACGCCCGACCACCTTCTCTTGTAGAACCTAGTCTTGAAAAGACATTTACCTGTTGACTGGAGGGACTCTAGTTGAACAGGAAGATTCTGCCTGGTGATATTATCTCCGAGACAGTCCCCCGCGCTCCTTCCTCGTGGTCGTGACGAAGTGTTCGTCCCGAAGGGATCGTCCGTGATCGCTGCGCGCCCGCTTGCCCTTGTGGTCACGGCGACCACGCAGACTTGGTGAGCGTTGACGACCACGGGAATCAAGCCGTCCTTTGACGTGGCGATGGCTACGCGATCGATCGGAGCGCTCGCTGTCCGAGTCGTTCCGGGCAGGCCGACAGCGTTGCCCGGAGGAGGTGTTAACTTCGCCTATTAGCTTAAGGCCTTCAGCCACTCGCTCTAGGTAAGAAGCAACAGCGTCGCCCATGAGGGCGAGGTTGGCCTGGTTGGTGGATCTGATCACCGTTGCCATGTCTTGGAGCCATTCCCGACTCTGATCAAGGGCTCCTAGGATCCCTGAGGCGTCCGCGTTTTGCCCGACCAGAGTCTGGTTACGTGGGGACTCACCCCGAGCAGGTGGAACGTCTGCCGGGGGACTTGGCGGAGGTGCGCGAGGCGGGTCGTGTCGTTGTCGCTTGCGCCGATCATAAATCTGCGCCAAGGTTTGATTAATTGAGGCGTCCAGACTGCCGCGAACAACTTCTTGTTCGCGAGCAGCCGGCGCGGCCCCATCCTGCGCCGAGAAGAATTGATGTGCTCGATCTCGTCGGTCGCCGCGGCCTGTGCACGATCCTCTGAGGTTTCTGCGCCGGCCATGTTGACGCTGCGACGGTCGCTCGGTGGCATACCAGACGTTATCATCACTGTGTCGCCACAGGAGGAATCGGCCGACATGGGCTTGAAATCCGAGAGATCTAAACCAGCGTAAAGATCGTCGGTTTCATAATCATCGTCAATGACGGGAGCCTGATCTAAGACCATCTCTGGAACGTAGCCAGAGACCTCCGTCTCAGATCTGGAAGGCAATCGATATCGAAGGGATCGATCCGATGTGACAGGGGATGTGACATCCTGTCCTTCTGAGTCATAGCTCTCAGAAAGAGTTTCCTGGTCGCTAAATGAGTTCGACATACTCGAACTGGCTTGATCTACTATTTCCCCACGGACAGCGCCAACTGTCAACGGTTGGAATATCGGTCCCAAGTCAACTAAGGTTCTTGAGAAGGGGAGATAGAAGACACTGCTGAGCAGGGCAAACAGCAACCAACGAGCAACGAACAGACACATGACTTTTATATTGGTTCAGGCCTCTCCAGAGAGATAATAACCCTACGTCCAGTGCTTCTTTATTTGAAAAGGGATAACAAGTGAGAACTCGACGAGATGAACAAGTCTCGGCGAGATTCTGGGTGTAGAAGAAGTAGTATTCGATCTTGCGCTCAGGTCGTCCCCTTTACACGCCGTAGGGGCCTGGTTTATATAGTGTTGAACAACCGACCTACCGAGGGATAATTGGGCTGGGCTGGCCGTAACGGACTCGTATTCATACCAAATATATCCCGAGACAGGTAAGGTATATTCCAATTCTTGGGGATCACGACATCCGCTCCAATCCGGGAAACTACGTCCGGGTCTTTACGTAGCCGTGCAGAACTCTATTCGAGTCGGACTCGAACACGAAGCCTAGGACACCACGCACCGTGCCAACCAAAAAGCTGTTCGGTAGGATGCACATCGGCCTGATTGAGCCTTCTAGGGAGACAGGCCCTAGGAGGCTGTTCAGTTAGACCGTCAAAGAGTGGGCCATGGCAATGGACCGTGATTTTATCCTCGACAGGTTTACTGTGATTTTAGATGAATTATGAAATTTGTTCTATGCATTTTGGACTCAAGATGAAATGGATACAAAAATGAGAAATTAAAATGAAACATAATCAAATGCACGTTACTATATCTAGCAGCGAACAACAGGGAGGCGTTCGTAGTTGGTTGTTGGTGGCCTGTGGTTGGCTGGCAATGTGCAGAATCCAATTGTTTCGCTGGCTGGGCCGCGCACTAGCTGCTAGCAAACAGATGGATCGGGTGCGCGCGCTGGGCCGCGGGCGTCCGACCGCGTCGGACGTCCGTACCAAATCATTTCCGTTATAATTTTTAAGTTTCAACAGTTATTTTTTCGAGTTTCAGTGCTAACATTAGCACGTCCGATGGATTGGATGTCCAATTCCTGACGCGCCCCAAAGCTTATTTCATCTCTCAACTTAACTATGCATGGTGGTGTATTCCCGTCTCACGGTCACAGGTATGCGACAAATAAGCCTCCGCATTTAGCCCCGATGTTCTTGCACACGAGTATGCGAAAGGATACAAATAAGGCAACAGGATGATTTTGCTATGGGGATGCTCACATGTAGTATTGTCATGTAGATGGTACATAAGACATTTTTATATAAAGTCTACTTTTGCACAACGACGTGTTAAAACCTCCCTTCTCTGTTTCTTCCTCCCTCTCCTCTTTTTTCAGTGTTGTGCCATGCCGCAAAATGGAGGTGCAAAGTTGATGATAAAATCATAAAGAATATAATTTTTCATTCATAATTAGACCTCAAAATAACATTAATTGAAATGTTTACAACCGTGCATGTCGCCAAGAATGCTAATTAAATTGTTGTTGCGGCAAGTTCAAACCAACACCCAAGTGATGTAGTACTAACCAATATATGCACAAAAAAATGTTGACAAATTTGATCTGTTGTTACGCTCATTGTTTCTACATTATTTTGTATTTATTCTCAATCAAGATTACAGTACTCTAGAAATTAGATATTCAATGATGGATTTTGAGATACGATGATGCACTTCTAAAATTTCGGTGTTTCTTTCGAAACGGCATTAGCACTGCATTTCTCAATCAATTTGATATTCAAAAATGCATAACAAGCAAAGAAATGGCAATCCAGAAGATTTTAGTTCTAACACCTTTCTCCATATATATATATATATAGGAAAGCTAGTGTACTCTCGGGAGTACGGATCTCTCTGTACTCCCGACGAGTTTTCAAAATCCGAGACGGCTAACAACCGATCCGAACTGTTGATCTTGTTCGTTTCAATGAAACATAGCCAGTGACCAAGTTTATATTTTTTGAATTTGTTTACTATTTGCTTCATATTTTCAAAAATCGATCCTCCAATTAGTGGTGGTGCGTTCAAAAAAGCTAATTTTTGAAAATAAGAAACAAATAGTAAACAAATTGAAAAAAATATGAAACTTGGTCACTGGCTACATTTCAGTGAGATGAACAAGATCAATGGTTCGGATCGGTTGTTAGGCATCCCGGATTTCGAAAACTCGTCGGGAGTACGGAGAAATCCGTACTCCCGAGAGTACGCTAGCCTTCCCCTCTCTCTCTCTCTCTCTACACACACACACATAACACATATAATACCCTAACACTGGAAATATTCTATCATCTATCAGGTGTGCACGCAGAGGTACTTGCAGACCTTCAGCATGGTGGTGATAGTAGTATATTCAACATTTCCAATAATAATATAACACAGGAGCGTGCGCTACCACCTTACAGAGGTAAAATAATTGTTGACCAAATTTATTATAGTTGCATCTATATTATATCACCTTGATAACAAGCACTCCTCTAATGACCATGTATATATATATTCAGTTATGTCAAGTGATGATATAAATGGTGGTAGCAACAACAATTACGAAATAGCACTCGATACAGGTAAATTTGATGCTTACATCACATCTCAAATTAAATCCCTCACTTTTGATGTATAGATAACTGACCTATTAATACTGCAGTTAATTTCTTGTGCAGAGCCCTACAACTACCACGAAGACATATTGATGGGTAATGATGATCACAACGCATGTGCTCTTGAAAATTGGTTTAAATCCAAATATGTCAATGAAGATAATGAAAAATAAGGATGAAACATATAGAAAGTAGGTTGCCAAGGCGATCAGGGCTTGCTTAGATAATGAAAGGTGTAAACAAGTTAATTTACCATTGGCTTCAATGGTTTAAACCATGATACATTGCTAGTTTTCTTTAGCTCAAACACAATCATTCCATACACATTGCTGGGCATTGGACCTTTATTCTCGGTTCGGAACTGGCTTCTGTCCCGGTTCGTGAACCGGAACAACTATTGAGGGACTGATACCTATTGGGCTTTAGTCTCGGTACTCGAAACAGGGACTAAATCCCTCTTCAAAAGGCACATGCGTGTGGCAATGGCCGGAGATGCCGCTGTGTAGGCTTTCAATCCCGGTTGGTGGCTCCAAACCGGGACTAAACCCATCTTGGAAAGGCACTGCTGGGAAGCTAGCTTATCAGTACCAGTTGGTGGCTCCAACCGGGACTGTAGTGTGCATGGCATTTATTTATTTTGCAGTGTATTTTTTATTTATATTTGGCCCCTGTCTGTTATATTATTTTTTATAATGTCACAATTAACTGAAACACATGTAACTAATCATGCATAGTTAGCTGATAATTAAATTGAAGGAAAATCATTAAACTTTAATGATGACTATAAGTATTATAATAGCTAGATAGCTAGCTAGCTAGGCCGTAAGTATCATATGAACAAAGTACACATGTTTTAGTTTATCGAGATCTTTTACGTGCATTGCTCCCAGTAGCCATACCTGACAGTTGACCGGTGTCTTTCGAAGGCTCTGTCTCCGAAATCTTATTAACTAAAGGGTGGAGATGCTTGCCCAACAGATTTATGACCTCATCAAAAATGAAGCCGGCGAGTTGCTCTTGAATTGCTTTAGCACCCACCAGCGAGAGTTCCGAACCTTTTTCCAAACCTTTTTTCGCCAATTTTAGGGGAATCCGTCAATAATTAGGGAATTAACTAATCAATCCTTGAGTTTATAGAAAAAGTTCGGAGTTATTAAGATAGTAATTATATATAGCTCTTCCCAAAAGGTGCATTTTTTCTCGTATACTCAGCAGTGATCCCGATGAAGCCATGCATCATCTCGTCTACATAGTAGCTGCATAAGTTGTTTCCGTATGGCTGATCCAAGAACTGTGGTGAAAGAGTTGAAAGCGTCAAATTGATGCATGGGATTTTAACTAATTAAAAAGATAGGATTATGATATACTTACATAGTTAGCGAGGCACAACTCAGAATTCTTCTTGAATGTTCCCACAGTTTTGTTACGGAACAGTGAGAACGGGTTGCACATGTGATTACATGTTATACAAATTACAGTTTGTTTCAGATGGAAAGAAATAGAAGTAGTAAGATAATGAATGGAACAAGAATGTACCGATTTTGAACATGGCAACGAAGTCTTTGTACTTTTGAACATGTTCCCTTTTCGAGTTTATGATCGTGATCTAGCTACGATCTAGCTCGATAATATAAAGGGTCTAGTGAAAGCTGCACATATATGTCAACATTGGCTACTAATTAGTTCTAACACCATATTAAGAAAAAAATTATAATGAGGAGATACGAAAACACCGTGCTAGAAGTATATGTCCCTTGTATCGTTGTCCGAATAGCCTATCGTATATGTTGTCCTCTGTTTCTTTTGGGTGGTTTCTAACTGTTCTCTCGTTGATAACTATGGGGCCAAGAAAGTCAAAGTCATATATTCCCTCCATTTGGCATCTTTTTATATTTATTCTACACAAAAATAATTAGTTAGACTTGCAATTTAGTATAGTATACCAGCGTGCATGACAAAATTTAGAAATACTTATAAGTCTAGCAACTCAACATGGCGACGTTGAGGGTCATTCCCTGATATAGATTGTACATATTGTCCTATTCAACCATGAAGTCAATATCCCCGTGGAAGAAATGGTGTTTCTTGATCCATACCACGGTTGGCTACGTGCAAATACCATACATGGTGTTGTCGCATCTTCGTTGGTAGTCGAGGAAGCTCCTCACATCTGACCAACGATCCACCTTGCACAAATTTTCATGTCACCTCTGCAAAGGGGATGTCCTTAAGGCCCAAGACCTGATCTACCTCAAGTCCAATATCATTGTAGAAATTGTTCATCTCCTGTGCAACCACTTCTGCCGTTTGCTTCGCTGACGTTTCCTCATCAAATTCCTTACGCATATGCGCTCGTACTCTGATACAGCTGGCCTTTCTGGTTTGTCTACCTTATCCTTTAAAGATAAGACACACCTCTTGGCTTTGTGCCATTTGTCCGTACATGGCTGGACCCTCGATAGACATGGTTTCTTAGCAAAATGTGCGGTGACCTAGTCTCTTACTATCCACTCGCTGTCCTCTTCGGCCCTATGGTACACCAGCTTCGAAGGTGTTTTATTTCTAGATTTGCTGCACTCTTTCTTCTCGAGAGGTGTTGGCACCATCTTGGAAGCTATTTGCTGAGGAGGGGGATCTATCTAGGCCAATGTCAGAGTTGGAGTTTCTTGTGCGAGGCTTCGTTAAGAAGTTGAGGAGAAGACACGACCATGTTATCTTGTAAAATTATGAATTAGAGGTGGCCAAACGGGCCGGACCAACAAGGCCGAACCGGGCCGGCCCGCACTGTTCACCGAACCGGGCCAATTCACACTGTTCACCCAACTGGGTCGGCCCGGTTCAGTGAACCGAACCAAACTTGTGCCGAGGCCGAGGCCCGTTAGGCCGGCCCGGTTTAGTTTTGGCCCAATTCAGTTCGTCACTATAGCATATTTATTTAATTAAATATATTTATTTATATATTTCTAATTATATATAGTGTATTTACACAATTTATAGTGTACATTTGTAAAATATAGTGTTTTTTGTTAATTTATTTAGATATTTTTAATTAAAATAAACCAACCCATATAAAACCGGACCGGGCCGGCCCGGTTCGGTTCGGTCAATGTGCGAACCATACCTGGGTCGAGACCTAGGTCCATTGGCCCGGTTGGCCTAGTTCGCACAGTAAACGAACCAAACGTGCTCGGATCAGGCCGGCCCGTTGGCCACCTCTGTTATGAATCGCTTGGACCACTCGATGGAATTGTGTACTGCATTTTCTAGCTTCGTGGTCCCGTCATCTCCTTCAATGTCGAGTTCAAGGTCCCGTACCCTAGACATACCTCCTCCATGGAGACCTTGGCGTAGCTCGATGGTTTCTGTTGGCCATGGATGAGCTGTCCTAGCTCCACTAGGAAAGCCATGCCTTCTTCAGCTACCTTGAAGGAGAGGATCCGCGCTCGACATGCAGCTCACAAGGTGTTGGGTACGTGATGTCGTGCACGGGATAGCGGCCCAAGTCCGCTTGGGAAGCCCATCGGAAGTGTAGCTGCTTCGTCACATGGAGGGGTTGATAACATTGGGATTATGTAACATCCACATTTTTATAAGAAAAAAATAAAAAACATGCATAGCATTTGCATCAAATAAAAATCTATGCATAAAAATTTTAAGCACAAACATGAGTATGTTACTTTAAAAATAAAAGGTAATTTAATTTTGATTTAACAAAGAAGGCTTTTGTATTTGTAAAATTAAAAGAATAATTGCAGACCTTTCCAAAAATAAAAATTATATTTTGTCTTCAATTATATTATTTGATAAATAATTATTATCAAGAAAGAGAAATATATTTTCTTATATTATATTGGTTTTTGGTCCTATTAATCATCTATTTTCTCATCCAGTTCATTTCGCCTTCTTTGGACACACTTGCCATTCACCCACCTTTTCTTTCTCTTCCCATTTTTCCTATTTCTTTTCCTCTCCTTTTCCTCTCTTTTTTCCCTCCCCCCTTCTTTGTTTTCCCGTGCAGGCTCTCCATGCTCTTACTATTCCTTCCAGCATGCATGCAAATAGTGGAGATTTGCATCAATTCATTGGTCTCCCTTAGTGGCCATCAGTTTCTAATTGAGTTAGTAACCATGATGAGGCAATTGAGGAGCCACTAATCCCTCCATCTCCCTCTCTTTTCTTCTCTCTCTTTCTTTCCTATTCACCTCGGCTGCACCTCCTCGCTGTTCCTGCGCAGACCTCCCCCTGTCCCTCACATGAAACAGAGAGGAGACTGCCTACTCTTCTCTCTCTCTACCATTTGGATCCCGCGCCAGTTTGTCTACTATTGATCTTCATCATTTTGATAATTAAATCCTTGCGAACACATTTTCGACATTGGTTGCAGGAGATAGTCGTCGGATCATCGGAAATTGCTTGCCGTCTTGCCGAAGTTGCGCCGTCTATCATGTCTAAACTCTTCCTACCAATTATTTTATCATCCCTAGGTATAGTGCTATCAATTTTATGTGCCTTTAGTCCTTTACTGTAGTTTTAGTCGGAGTCATCGCCGGCGATGAGGAAGCGACGTGCTCTCTTCCTCATCACCGGCGAAAGCCATGCGGCCCTCTAGGGTCGCGTTCCTCAAGGGGATGGGCTTCCTCATCTTCTCCATCCCTACCCGGTGCTCGTTGATCCCGTTGCCTTCTAGGACTCGTCGCCGACGTCCTCCATTGACGAGCTCCGCCATGGCCGCTGGCCGCTGCTGTAGTCGTCATGTAGTTCGTCGCCGGTCTTCGTTTTCCAACCCAAGACCACGCCGGAGTTCTCGTCTCCCTCGATTTTCCCATCCTTTTCCTTTTCTTCCCCCTCGCCGGAGATCGCCGGGAAGTCGTCGCGCTGCCGTACTCCAGTGCCACTGCAACGTCTCCTGCTCCACTGCCATCACAGCAGGTCGCTGCTTTGTTGTAGCAGCTGCCTCTCGCTGCTGCGTGCTGAGGCCTGAAACCAGCGCGCTTCCGGAACGACGCCGACGTCATGCTTGTTGCTGCAGGCTGCAGCTATAGTCGCCTTCGTTCCATCTCTGTTCACCGGAGCCTCCTTTATTTTCCCTAAATCTTTCTTATTGCTATTGCTATTTTGCAGATGGTTAAAGTTTACGATTTTGTGCGGGCGCTAAAAGTTCCAATAAGTTTGTACTGTTTTTTCATATTTTCATTCGCTGAAAGAAATGCTGTGACAAGTTGAAACTTTTAGCGCGAGGGTTGTTTGCTCGTTTCGCTATGTGTGGTGTCGCCGTCGATCGTTGTCCTCCGTGTAAATTGTGAAATCGTGCGGACGCTAAAAGTTTCAGTAAATTTGAACTATTTTTACACCTTTTCATTCATTGGAAGATACATTTTAAGATGGTGGGAAAAAATTTTGCAGGCTGGAGAGGGGGACTGTTGCATGCGGGACCACGTGAAAAAAATTGTTGTTGCATGTTGCGCCTGCAAAAAATACTAAAATGAAGACATCTGCACAATAGCGCATCCCCTTATTCTTATTTGCTTCCTTATGTGTTAGGCTTGGAGTCGCTGTCACTTGGACCCATGACCAGCCACACCAACTCTCGACTAGCGGTCTGTGCGACTGTACGAGCTCTATGTGCATGTTCCTTCCAGTGTTCAAATGGCCACCAAAATTTCATCCGATGTCCAATTGATCTTAAGTAAATTTATGTAGCCTTATGAGATCCATATCTACCTCCTTACAAATTTTCATAATTTTTTGAATTAATTTGATTATCGACCATTTTCGTGTAGTAGCTAATATTTATATTTTTATACGTCTATTCTATGAATTTAAAAATTATGAATCCAATTTTAAAATGTTTATAAATTTGGGACCTACTATTATATAACTTTTATGAACATTTGCATTCATGTAATTTCTCGTAATTTCTCGCATTTTTGTGGTTTTTCATACACTAGATACAAATTTTGTTGATGTCGCCGATCGATCCAGCAAGAGCCAGTGTTGATTTTTGAAAACAAGGCAAGTTATCTAGATCCTATGGATGTCACATATAGTACATGTTGCTAACTAGATTTTAAATTGTTAGCTAGAACTTTATTTAAAATTTATGAATCTGCTTTGTTTAAAATTTTGAAAACAGATAAGTTGGGAATGTATGCTAGGCAAAAATAACCACACTATCCTATTGTTCCTGCATTATGTTTTAAGGACGATAGCTCGTTGAGTATTTGCGTACTCACCTCGCCTTTCATACTGGCTGCCCATTCCAACGAGCAGGTTGCAGCCAAAAGAATCTTAATTCAAAAGAGGATTTCAAGAAGATGAGTTTTCAAGAGAGTGATTTTAGCTTTGGAGTTTAAGACGAAGGCTATCCTGAGGAGTGCGCGTCTAAAGTTTTGCTTATCAGTTGTACTTTGTTTACATCTAAAGTGTTCAACTTTTGTAAGGCTGTTGAGCCAAAACTATGTTAATATTTGCCATGTTTTCAAGTGCTCAGATGCAATAAAGTTTATTCGTTGAATGGTTATGATCCAAGAGCAGTATATCTGTGTGTTCTAGCTATTTGATCCAGGGACTAGAACAGGTAAAGCACAGAGAGGACTCAACTCCATTTTTCGGTCCCTATAGTTTACTGGGAGGTTCCTGCTGACTCTCGTCTCGCTGGTTGCTCAAGGTTAGCTGCACCTCTCTTCGGACTATTTCTTTTAAGCTTGCCTATGTTGCTCTCGGTTGATCTTCAAGTTCATGGAGTGTTCTGCCTGTCGGCCCTTGCTCCTTGCTCGACTCCTAGAAGTCTCGGTATTCTACAGAAAACCAACCTTCTATGGGACGATGCCAACACTACGTGTACGTCCAGGGTGCTCTGGGTTTTGGTGGGCCCTGGATAGCTTGTCATTCTCCCTAGCTATTAGGAACGAAGGTGCCTTCGGACGACTCGTCGTGCGCCTCGTAAAGCCTTCTGGCGACTTCTCTAATCTTTTCAACAAACACCGCCCTACCGTCATCGTCAAGGCCACCGTCTTGACCAAAGAACCAATTTCTCGATCTGTTGGACCATGTCATTGTTACAGGTTCGACATCCAAGTTATGTCCCCTCTTGTCCCATTTGGGTATCGTCTTGCGGTAACCACTAGGACCGAGGCAGTGGTGATATTGCTTCTTCACTTATTCTACTTGTTCTCTTCACTCATACTATAACATTGTTCCGAAGTCTTGTACCCCACGAATTCAACCCAGTGATCTTGCTGCTTTAGGTACATATTGAAGTTGTGGAGTAGATTCTTCTTAAGGTACTCGTTGTTCAACTTATTTTTGAACATATGAAATGTCATTATCATCTTCTTCAATGTGTAACTCCTTACCTTCTCTTACGTTCCTTCAAGAAAGTTCAATACCTCATTCAAATCAGTCCATAGCGTGTTCTTAAAGTTTGCAGGTGGTCCTTGGCGATCACGTCAAATGTCGATCTAAACGCCCCAATCGCCTCTTCTAGCTTCAGAGGCTGGCATTCCTTGCTGATTTCAGTGATTATGTGTCTTGACTTTGGCATCTTGCTATGATCACATTGACGTGATTGTCTGCTCAATTAACCGGCATCACCAGCCTCGGTTGCTTCTGTGGCCTCAGTGGCTTCTGCAGCCTCGATGGCTTCTGCAGGTTGATCCATATGATAAAGACCTTCGTAATTGTAACAGATTTACAAAGTATTGGAGGTGTCATAATGATTTACATAATGTGTCATCTCTTCAGTATTGGAGGTGTCTAGCATACATCAGCCAAGAATTATCACTCAGAAAGTACATCACAAGAAAGAAATATGGCAAAGCAACTACTTCGAGACATTGGAACAAATGATAATCATAATTCACTCCTTTTGGCGTGGACCATGAACTCAAACTTGCATTCGCTTTATCTCCAACACCATTTCCGTCCTCTCTTTCTGAAAGAAAGAAGACACTTTCAACAGCTTCTAGAATACAACATCACTAACAGCACATATGGGATGCAATCTTCATGAGAATGGTAGCCTCCACACAGATCCTAAGGTTCAACATTGTAATTGGTATAATTGGAGGCAAGCCAGTCAAACCAAATGCAAGAGTTAACTTCTCACTGTGGCGTTTAAGCAGCTCCTCCATTTGGCAGCCATGAACATGAATCACACTGTATGTTGGTCTCATGAGCAAATAACTGTCGTACAAAGCATGCATTAATGGTATTCAAGGGGTAGGGTGCTAAAACCAATATAAATGTTGTAACACCCTAATTTTGGGCAAATCAAAATTTTTTGGTCAAATTCAAAGTTGGGTTGAAATTCAAATTTCGTTTGAATTTTGTACTGCTAGAGGGCCTCTCTCTCTCTCTCTCTCTCTCTCTCTCACTCTGCCGTGTGGCCCTGCCTACCTGCTCTGCTCCGCCTGCCCCGCCGTGCGCATCACTTCGGCCTTTGCGGCGCTACTGCCGCTTGCGCCATCAATGCGCGCTGCGCCGTGCAGCGCCAATGTCCTGTCGCCGCCCGCTCGCTCCCCCACACCGCTGAGTGAGCCTTCAGGCCAGCCCCTTCGCCCTGCGCCTATAAAACCGAGGACCTCATCGTCAAGCACCTCATCGTCAGCTGCCCCAGTTCCGTCGCGTGCTCGCCCTTGAGCTCGGTGAGCACACCTACTTTTTCCCCTCTTTCTCCGCGATTGCTTGCATAGCTCGTAGATGTGTTCTGTCACTTGACGTCTGTGGCGAGCTTTCGGTTCCGCCGCCGCATGTCATGCCGCCGCGTCCGGCCGTCCCTGGCCTCGGCGCGAGCTCAGCTAGGCACCCTAGGAGTTGTAGAAGCTAGCCCTCGCACGCTCTTGGCCGGAGCGAGGCTGTAGCGCCACCGCATTGAGCCCAGCCGCCATCAGCCACGCCGCCTGCCCTAAGGAAGACGATGACGGAGGGCCGTTGGATCAGCGCCAAGATTAGTTCAGATACGAGGGTGTTGAGCCACTGACATGCGGGCCTCCACCCGTCAGTAAAGCCCTGCACGCGTGGGATTTAATCCGGGGCACTGTGTCTTTGTCATGTGGGCCTTGGCCCTATGGGGCAGTTTAAGCGGAGGCGCCACTAGTTGATGGGGACACGGGGGCTGCCCGATCTTTTGGTGAGACTTGAAGGGATAATTTCGATCTGGTAGGAGAGGCGACCTTGACGATCCGGCTACCAACCTCTCAAGGATGACAACCCGGCAATCGCTAAACCACCAAACCTGCTCGTTATCAACCACGCCAAGAACGCGATTGACCTGACCACGAAGGTCGTTTCCTGCAAGCGATCGAAGAACAAGCAAGAAACAAGATAAACGCAATCTAAAATTGCAAATATGGATGAAGCACTTGGATAAATTTGAGGTTCGATAACTCGACTCGGGTGGTCTAGTCGACACACGCAAATTCGAGGGGGGACGCACACGGGGTCTACCAACACACAACCAAACCTGAGTCTAAACAATGACGGCTACTGAATATATAGCGACGGCTAGGGTTTGGGGCGCTCAACCCTAGGGTTACATGGGCCATGGGCCCAAAGTGGAGCGTCACAGCGCTTGCCAGATTCTGGTCGTAATCTTGTTTTGACGATTCC
>SPJY01000075.1:140216-188612 GCA_005191435.1 Raddia distichophylla
AAGACCAGCAACGACACGACGATGCAACACAAATTCAACAAGAATTAAACTATTGCAAAATAGTAAAGGCTAAACAGAGCTCGGTTCAAAGGGAAGACACACGATAATTTTTTTTTTTTGTAGGCTATTTTCTGGACTCTAGGACGAACAAGAACAGATCTAAAACAAGATAAGGGGTGTTCTCACCAGGCAACCGTCGCTCTGATACCACTTGATGCGCACGGGGTCGGCCCGATCTTCTGATGAGAACGATACGTCGATTTGGTATAGTGACGACGCTACTAATCCACCGGATCAGCAACCGAACAATCGCAATGTCACCACACGAGTCAATCAACCGAGCAAGGCACGATTGATCCTTGAACCTGCTGCAACCGAGAACAAGCAAGAACAAGATGATAACTGATAAATCATGAAACCAAGGGTGAGGTTCTGTTTCTCATGACGGGTGGTCTAGTCGACACACGCGAACACGAGGAGGGACACACAAGGGGTCAACCAAAACACAACAAAACCTAAACAAATATGATGGCGGCG
This sequence comes from Raddia distichophylla, assembly GCA_005191435.1. Classification (NCBI taxonomy): domain Eukaryota; kingdom Viridiplantae; phylum Streptophyta; class Magnoliopsida; order Poales; family Poaceae; genus Raddia; species Raddia distichophylla. The sequence goes on from SPJY01000075.1 coordinate 140,754, forward strand.
GCTAGTTTTTATGGAGGGGGAGGACGGCCAAAGGGGTGGAGGCCAAGGTGGAGGACGTTCTAGGGTTCCTCCCCACGTCCTCAACCTCGGCCTAGGCCTCTCCGTCAAATTACAAGGCCCACGGCCCAAAGAAAGTGTCGCAGCACTTGGCAGATTTGAACCATTATAGTATTTCGCGATTTCCCAATGATCCAGAACGTATTTTTTCATGGGTCCAGATGCATTGGAAAGATTATCTCCTAACCTTTCCAGAATGTCCTCATTTGCCTTATTTGGACCTCGTATGTGGCCTGGGCATCCGTTTAAAGGCAGGGTGGTCGCTGATGGCCGAACCGGGCCTCCGGGAGAGTTGGGCTTGCACTTGGCCATGCTTGAACGTGGGAGATGCTCTTGGGCCTTGATGATATAGTGTTTAACCTCCCGCATTGATGGCTTGAATAGCTTGGCCAAAGGATTGAAACCCTCTTTGTGTTCTTCGTCATCATGTCGTCGCAGCGTTTCAGCGCGTCGATGTGGCATGGATGTAGATGACATCGGCAGCGTTGTAGTGGTAGAAGAAGGAGGCATCATGTACGCATCCATCCTTGTTATGTCCTCATCACTAGTTAGGGCGCCTTCTCGCGTTGGCGTTCCACAAAAATATGCCTTCGGCTTCTTCGCCGCTGGCTGGTGCGGGCGCACGCGCGCTTGGGCTGTGGGCCGCATCAGTGACTGGGCCGATTAGTACGCTGGTTCGGCCTGAAGAAATTTAACCAGTTTCCACTGATTTATTTAATTAGTTACAGAAATAGATAATGATTTATTTAAAATAGCTAGAGGCTCCCAAAAATTCTAGAAAAATTTAGATAAATAGATTAGGCCATTCCTGATTTTAGTAAATCATGAAATCAACCACTGTAATGGAATAATGGCATAGTTTAGTAAAATTAGTAGATTTCCTATATAAAAATGATTAAAGTAGAATTAAGGTGTTTTTAGTTATATTAAATAATGAATCTGAACCTGTAAAATGGTAAGAAAATACCATAAGAAATATAGTACACTATAAAAATACCATGCTTGTTTAAAAGCATTCTTTAGAGTAGTAATTTGCTAAACACCAACAAATGATTAGTAAATGGGTTGTCTTTACAAAATGTATTAATAAACTTATAACTTAAAGTTATACCATATATTTAGGAAAACTAAGAAAATGTCAACACCGATAAACTTAACTCCGCAGGTAGGCTCATCATCGTATATTACTTTAAAAACCCTAATCACTCAATTACGACCGTATCGTACGAAATCGTATTTTGGGGTATAGCTAGATTATTATATAATGGTAACATTATTTATTAAGACATCCAGACATGCATGGCATATCATATGAACGTTAGCATCGTCACTCGATCTTATACAATAGTGTTGAAGATAAAGCCTAGGTCACGTGCATGTACCATGATTTCTGATTTGCATCAGTAAGTAATTAGTGAACCTATGTAGTATTCTCTATATAATAAGTAAAACAAGATGATTTGATTGTTAATAAAAACTAGAACTAAGTTGGGTATCTGTTGGCGATTCTTACGCTCTTAGAAATTAATCCGCAAGCGGACAGATATCGCTTGTAGTTTCACCTAGGAGTATTTCAAGGTATCGAATCCACATGGAACGAGGGAGAAAGATAATTCAAATATCTATATTATTGAGATACCAACCAGCTAGCTAAGGGGTAAATATGATACGATAAATAGACCGGTGACACACACACACACACAATAGAGTGCCACGATAATTAGGCAGACAGTTGGGAGGACAACGAGACGAGTTTACTAAGTTCTTAAATGTTGTGTGATTCAGTTTATTGAGAGAGCTTGGGCAATAACGATCAGTGGTTCACTTAATATTCGTCGTCAGAGCTCGGACACTCACTACCACCCGCTATCCTGAATTGGAATCTCGAATGGTTATGATCGTTCCGATTGGGCTCTACTGATCCAAAGCCGGACGCTCTGGGTTACGCACGAGATAATTAATATCTACGGATGGATAGGGCTGTCACCACCTACCACCTACCACATATACGTGGTCCCGGGTGTAAATCGAGTTAGTCCTAGTCTCAGACACCATGTCTGCTACTATTTCTAATCAACCTTCCTCGGATCCTAGGAAGATGATCTAAGTTCAATACTTAGCTCTCTAAGTATACGAGTGAGAACCTAAACTGATTCCAGACGAATACAAGCTACCGGTAAGGCTAATCCACACAACTCATATATGCAGGTATGCTCAATCTCAAATAACGCTCAACACAATATAAAATGAATGAAGTGATCTCACTAATTGCAATAATTAGGAAAGGGTACAAGAGCTATTACCCGAATTTCCGAAGACACTTCCAGAACTCCGAGGCTTCAGCTCAACTCGACTTTAACTCCCAACTAATCTATTCTAACTAAAGAGCAACTCTAAGTGAAGCGGATGAAATGAAGTGTGGTGGTGTGAAAGTGAGGTGAGGGGGTCCTTTTATAGTGTTCCCGAGCCAATGGGAGGGTGCCACGGCATGGGACACTTGTCATGTTGCCACCCTCCGAAGGAGAATCCAAGGCGGCATCCGAGGTGGGTCGGCCGGCCCACCTTTTTCATCATCTGGCCCTCCAATTCGGTGTAGATGCTCCATAGACGGTCCAGATTACTTTCCCAGGTCGGTTTTGTTAGTTGATGCCGGCAAGTTAGGAATCCAATGGAATCCTATGCTCATTTGTGAAGGAAGTACTGCCATCGGATCAAACCGACTGAAGTGAACGGTTGGGTTGGCCTCTAGGTGTGTTTCTTGGTGTGTGGGAGAAAAACCGAGGCAAATTGACCAAAAGAAGGGACCGGCCGACCTAGCTTGGGTCGGCCGGCCTGTCTGGTCTGGTCTGGTCCGGTCTAACTCGTCGTCTTTCGAAACTCCTTTCTCCCTCATCCGAGCTCCAAATATAGCAAATAATATATGCGTTTCGATCGTCTCGACGAGACTCGACGAGCTCTTCATCATGGTGCAGTCCATTTTGTCATTTGATGACTTTTCAAAATATGTTTAATTTAAACTCCATCTTTCGTCCGATTTGCATACGGCCGATAAATCGTCTTTTCGTGTGCATGCCTGCAAAACAAGAGACTACACCAAAACTCGTGGAACTCATTAATGTTAGCCTCAATGTAGTTTGAATTCCTTTATTTTGTATATATGTTGACGGTCAAAAGCATGCAAAATTTTATAAATGAGGACCGTCAACAGTATCCTAACTAATGAACGAGAATAACCCAGATACGTGGGATTATCATAGCTCTCACTTGAATCCAAAATACAACGTGTACACCTATTTTTCAAACAAAAGATTAAATCTCGATATGGGAACTTAATTGAAAATACGACACATTTTAGTCCGGAGCATTTCATGCATTAGTATCCTTAGTCACACGACCTCAATGACATTATACCGCACCCGTGAGCCTTTTCATAAAGTCTATCTCTTTATAGAAATTCATGGAATTCTCTTAGTAGGAATACCATAGAGATGCTAGGGTAGCCTACGTAGACTCGCCACTAAGTTCGTAGAAGCGATTGCATATCATGCATCATGCTTTCCCCGCAGCATGGTATTTATCTGTGTCATTTGGTTCCTGTCGGTAGACCCCAAGGGATTAAGGAGGATCTCGAGGCGAATCAAGATCCACGGTTGGGATACAAGTGCTCCAGGAGAGTTAACACTTATTCTTATAGATGTTTACTCGTATTAGGGAAGGATTGCGACTTTCACTAGTGCGGATTAACATCGATATATTCATTGTCTATTACCCAGTTTTCCCAAACTAAATTGTTTAATATTTTAAAATGCATGCTTATTTACCTGCCTAATTGTTAATCATGTAATACTTATACATGCCTGCCCTTGGATTATTTAGCCTTTATGACTGCCTTGATTGTCATAATCCTTGTTAGCCTAAGGGTAGTTTGGTAGCAACTTTAACCCTACCTATTGGGTAAAACCTGCTTAGACTTGCTTAGGTTTAAACAAATCTTCTGGCAAACAGCCACGGAACAGTGAACCGATATTCACCGGTCATTCATTCTTTCATTAAAATTGCTATGACATGTGACAGGGCTAATAGATGCATGATGGGCTCGATGTGTTTGTGGTTATAACTATGTGGTGTGTCGGTCCGGTTTGGTTGGTCGGGAGAGTTCATGCATGGTAAGATTGATGACAGTGGAAGTAGAGATGAATTGGTTGGTGAGTTACCCCATGGATGACATCCTAAAGGATGATTAAGGCACGAGATGCCTTGTGCTAGGTTTAGTCAGGGCTTACCCAAGAGGAGCGCGGAAGAACACACGTAGCAAGGGCGATCGCTGCCATCTGAGGGATGGTTCCAACACAACGCATGGCCATCGCGCGGAGTACGTGTTTTGATCGCCAATTATGAGCGCTGTGCGGAGGCCCTCTAGGACCACTCTCGATAGGGACCGGCATTGGTCATCACTGCTAGTGATGGAGGCCACACTTCCCTAGGGTGACGCTAGGCTAGAGTGGGCTGGCAACCCTCCTAGGCCGAGGCGGGCATGCCATGGTAAGTGTGGTACACAACGGGATTGCCAATCACGGAAGGATGGCGGGTTATGGATTGGGGCAACATGAAGTTGGGTTTGGTTAAAGTGAAGGCCAAGTATGTTTGTTGTGTTAGGTTGGTCGTCTTAAGGTTGGTTGTCAAGGCCGGTCGGTTGGTGCTTGGGTTGTTTGCTTTGGTTGAGTTTGTTATGGTGCGAGACTCCTTGTTGTGACAAAGTAACTTTAATACTTATTGCTAGATAGGGTAATTTAAACTCATCTTAAAAATTGGCTTTAATAAAGAAACCTCTTCCCCACTCAAAACCTCATATCACTAAGTGAATTAAGGGGAGTGTTAACTAGCCAGCGTTTGGATGACGCTGACCTCGCATACTTCCACTCTTTTAGATGAAAGTACACAGAAGGATTGTTCGAGTGCCATGGAGATGATCTGGGCTGCGATTGTCATGTTGTGGTTTAGGGTTTGCTCTAGCCGCCTGCAGGAATACATAACCATTGGAGGATTTTTCGGATGATCTTATATATATTCTGCCAACCCTGATGAATTTTCCTACCACAGTTGTAGGATCGCTTGGCTTATTTAATATTAAGCCTGCGTCATGCAACTAGGTATGTAATACTCTAAATAATGAAACATATGTCTAAATGATACTCGGCTATGTTTTGCATGCACTAGAGTACTGATCCAGGGTCTAGCGCATGTGAACAACGGCTCTCTGGTAAGTATAAAATTGAGGGTTGACACATGTCCACCTTCAAATTTTGGAAAACATATCCTACCAATACTTGTAAATCCAAATATGGTGAGCCAAGAATAGCTAGCTCTTTCTGTAACCAATACCAATCTATTCTAGATTACAGCCGAAGCAAATTCAAATTTCCTTGCCAAAGGGCATGCTGATTTCAAACCTAATATTGCCAAAATTTGGAATAAAAAGTTAGGCCACGATTCTTTTGGGATTTGGATGATTAAAAATGAAAAGAATCAAGTCTTGAGGGGAGGAGGTACATGTGTAGGGAATGACGAGGAGTCCACAGAGCACCGACGGCGAGGAATCGAGAGGCGGCGTCGGAGGCGATGTCGGGGGCAAGGAGGGACATGAGTGGCGGCGCCGAAGGCGAGGAGGAGGGCCGGCGGGACCGTCTAGAGGGGTTGTGGACGGTGGCGATGCGACCGGTGGGGTCGCAGGCGAGGAGGCGACATTGAAGGCGACGAATCGATTAGCGGCGGCGTTGATGATCTAGTGTTTGGCGTGGATTCGTCGATAAAAAATATAGGGTGTTCCATCAATCCCGGTTGGCCGCTTCAACCGGAATTGAAGACATAGCCATCAATCCCGGTTGTGACCTCAAACCGGGATTGAAGTCGTACTAACGTGTAGGGCCAGATATCTGCTGGCCAAACGCTTCTATAGGGAAGCCCTTCAATTCCGATTTCGGCCTCAAACCGGGATTGATGTATGTGTTTTTCAAAAAATTAGGTGCAGGGCAGAGGCGGGGCTCAAATCGTGTCTGCACACAGAGCACAGTTTTCCTACGCTATCGACGCACGCTGCTAACCAATTGTTTGGAAGTCGCTTATCAATGAAGTGGGGAGAGTAATCCTTTTAAGGGGTGATAATTTTATATAAACCAGTAAAAAATTTTGCAGTTCCAGTAAATGTTATGTATTTTTTGAAAAAGTTTATGACATCAGAAAAATGTAAAACCTTATACATAAATAGTATATATTCTCTTCAACCTAGGAAAAATTATAAACTATTTTTATAATGTACCAGTAAAGGTTATCTATTTATTAAAAATGTGTAACCTTGTACATAAATGTATAACATTGCATATAAATGTATAACCTTGTACATAAATGTATATTTAACCTTGTATATAAAATGTATAACTTTGTACATAAATGTATAACTTTATATACAAAGAACTCCCGGTTGGCAAAACCAACCACACCTGATACTACCAAAGCACATACTCCCGGTTGGTAACACCAACTTGTATTGATACTCCCTGTGCTGCCATCTATCATGCACATGCCTGTTGGGGAGAAAAACATTCCTGGTTGGTATCTGAAAGGTGCCATGCGGCCCTATAGCCGTTTAACCGGGACCGATGTAATACTCTGTCCTGGTTTGTGGATAACTAGCCGAGAGGGATGAACCCATATAGAAGGCCCGTTCCCTAGTATTGATACTTCACGGTTCCATGTTTTCATGCAGCTGTATGGTGTTCTACCCTTACGAAACTATCTACTGTGTACTTGGTATAAGTGATTGTTTATGTATTTCCTAAAACTACCTTAAATATATTTTGAGTTTATCTTTTTTTTTTTTTGGAGACGAAAATTACCTATTGCATGTAAACATTACCACCATGGTATTAGTTTGTCTTGGGAAAGGAGGGAGAAATATTTGGCTAAATTTCAGTGGTTATCCACGATAACCGTTGAATCCGTTAACTGAATGTCTTTTAATATACATCAATTTTTAGAAATTTCACCAAAATATCCACTGTCAATGGAATTTTGGATATTTTTTGAAATTAATTTTGATTCAAAACAATATATTAGTTGCAACCCTCATATAAAATTTCCATATTGACAAACAATATATATATTTTCTTCCCAGGGATTGGTCACCAAATCAATATGAAAGTCCTCAACAAGATTTTGAAGATAGCGCTTAGATGTCCATGGATTGATTGGCATGTTAGGTCTCTAATTATAACTTTCTATAGAAACCTAGCTAACAGCGGTAATATCTTTTTACATGCTAGGAGATACTCCCTCCATTCTTCTTTGTTTTGATGCTTTTAACTTTTGGATACGTACTTTACCATTCATCTTATTCAAAAAACTATGAAAATATGATTTGTTTTGTTGTGTTTGTTTTAACATTAAAGGTATTTTAGTTATTAGTTATATTTTTGCATGTTTGTACTTAATTTTTAAATAAGACGAATGGTCAAAGGTGTCAAATAGAAAAGATGGAGGGAATACTATCTAGAAGTCATTAGTAGATGGATAAGAAAGAACCTACACAACTTGCTGGTGATATGGTCTGCCACCCAAGAATATTTGGTAGCACTTGCCGGCGTGTAGGGCTAGAAAAATAGCTCACGGCTTGACTCGGGCTTGGTTCAGCTCGGAGGTGCTACCGAGCCCAAGCCGAGCCCACCTTTGGGGCACATTTAAATAGCGATCCAAGCTAGGCTCGGCTCATTTCTAACCGAGCCTAGTCTAGCTCTACTCAGCTCGTTGATAGATTTTAAACATGAAAATGCATGTCTCGTGGCTCGGCTCTGCTCGAAGGTGTTACCGAGCTCGAGCCGAGCCCACTTTTGGTGCTCACCAAAATGGCGAGCCGAGCCTGGGCTCATTTTCACCCCTACCGGCATGCCTAGCTTTTGTCCGGGAGTAATGTGCATCTACCAGACACTGTCGCATCTACTGAGGTTTGGCTTGTCGGTCTTAATTTATGAGTGAGATCTATCATGTACAACCATAGTAAGGGTAAGCAATCTATTCAAGGATAGGCCAAGGAATTAATAACAGTGCTCTCGGTGGCAGGCAATTCATGTTAATGAAAGACTAATATGATAATTAGATAGACAAAGACCAGCATACGATGATAACTCATGCATGCGAATTAATAAATAACAATAAATAAATATTTAGCAAACTAGAAGTTCAATATGAGTCTAGCTTGCCTTGGAAGAACTCCGGATCTTGCAGATCTGAGATCTCCACCTAAAAGGTCCTGGAAAATCCTCGGCTCCGCACGCACTAGCATAGTCATGCGAAATAAAAGAAATGCAAAATAAATAAGTAAAACATAGAAAATAGATCAATAAATATATAAAAGTTATTGTGAATTTTTATATTTTTTAGGCTCTGAAATCATCTAAATCAAAGTTTGTATGCTTCTTAAACAACTCAGAGATATTTTGAATAAATAGAAAAAATCCCGTGAAATAAATAAAACTGTTTATATCGGTTAACCAGGGTAACCGAAGAAAACCTCGGAAACCAAACGGTTCCTGGAGTCTTGTCGGACAGGCGATGTGAGCGAACGGCGTGGGAGGCACTGTCGGGCACGGTGTGGAACGCTCACGCGGTGGCAACTGATTGGCGGGTCAGCAGCGTGGCTGCATTAGCGACTAGCGGACGATGCATGGCGGCAGGCGCGGGCAACACTGCACGAAATCGGGATGGCACATGGATGCGTGGCGCAGTGTGGTTGCCTGCAGCGGTGAGGGTTGTCGGCCGCGGGGCGAATAGATTTCGGCTAATTGTCGTTAACCGAACTCAGCAGTGAGCCGTGTGTTGGATGTCCCAAAACTTAGACGAGCCATATCTTGATCAATTCTCCACCAAACTAGGTGATCCAGCCATCCATCTTAATTGTCTCGACAAGCTCTACAACTTAGTGCATTCTATTCTAGGGTTTGGTCGACAAAGGATGATCTTTGCCTTGGTATAGCTTCAGGAAGAATATGGTTTGGTGGTTAGGGCTTCTGTCCCGAGACTCTAGGTTGTGGTTGCAAGGAAGGGTCTAGATGGTACTTATAGTGTTAGGGGCACCTCTAGAGTCGGTTTGGGGGCTGATTGGGCTAATCCGAATTTTTAAAGGCACAAAAAATTAGGATAAGGGGTGGACCCTACTTGGTTCGTTAGAAAACTTAAGCTACATGCTAAGGAGTACCTAAACACTATTTCTATAAAAGGCTTGACGTAAATAATCTTAAGATGGGCCATGGCTACTTGGCCTTGTTGATCCGGAATTGAAAACTGTCGCTCGCTCGTGAGAAGCCCCTTATTTCAATAAGCTCTGCATCAACCCTTTTCTTTTACATATCATATGTGAACAAGTTTTAGTAGACCATTTTATAATTATATATAATAGGGTTTTATCATATAAATAATAATAATACACCTTTTTAGTTTTTATTGTTCTTTTTTAAGTGTCATAATGATGCTATTCGGATGTCACACAAGAATCAACTCCCGCTCAAGTAGTCTAGTGCCTCTATCCACTGTTGGCAGTTATTCACCACTCCGACGAGTCCAACTCTGAGCCTTTTACACCTTCCTGAGAGCTTCTAGACACGCCAAGGCAAGCTCCTCAAGATCACCACCTCCAGATTTGTATAGGAATATAGGAATACATGTTAGAATTATTGGGCCTGGCCCATTTAATATCTAAATAATTTCTGAAAAATCTCAAAGGCCCATGTATGCATGAGGCATTTGAAATTTCTTTAGTACCATATTGCTAGTGGAAGGAGTGGAGGACATGCTTAAATAGTGGAGCTTGCTCCCTCCCACTAGAGAATGTGATGGGAGAGAGAAATAGAGAATCACACGCACGCACGCGCTCGCTCGCCTCGCCGGGCTAGGCCGGCCCGGCCTGGCCCGGGGCGTGCGCACGGCACCTGCGTGAATGGTCCGCCGAAACCGGACCCTTGCGCAGATGCAGCCTCTTTTTGCAGTTTTATTTCTTTTGCTCTCCGGATTGGGTTTGCCACCTCCCTCTGCTGCGCCGCCGCTTCGGTTCTGCACTGGAGCGTGACACGGTGGGCTGGCGCTTGGAAGACCAGGAGATGAGGTTATCACCAAGGAAAACGCCATAGCCTGATGTGGATTTCTGAGTGTCGGGGCAGCCGGCCTAGTCAGCATCAGTGTAGACAACCAAATTAGCTGGGGACGTCCGGTGTAGGAGGAGACCGTGATCGAGCGTGCCATGGAGGTAGCGAAGAATACGCTTTACCAGTGCAAGGTGAGGTGCCCTGGGGTCATGCATGAACAGACAGACCTGCTGAACAGCATAGGCAATGTCGGGGCGAATGAATGTCAGATACTGTAAGGCACCTGCGAGGCTCCGATAGTCAGTGGCACACGCAGGTCCTCGACCTCCCTGTGGAGTTGCTCGAGCTCGGAGGTAGCGCCGGTCATCAGGGCGACGACGCTTGGCGGCGTTGGTAGATGGGAATTAGGGCGGAAGCGTTGGGTCACAGGAAGAACCAACCTCTGATACCATGAGAGCAGAAACTATCTCATGCAATATCAATTGTATTGGCCGATTAGGCATATAAAGGAGTGATTACAACCAGGGAATCAATCAGAGGATTACACGGGATGGTAAGTAATCAAAGCATGCCTAATATAACCTGGCTGGCCTAATACAGAGGCATGCCGTCCGGGCTACCGCTGCATGCACGGGTCCAATGCTGGACCGGAGACAGGGCCATGCATACGTGCATGGCTAACAAATATGAAAGACATTAGATCAAATCGTGCAGAAGAAAGGAGGTTAACGATGTGTTTGGCGTGAATGGGAACCTGTCTGGTTAAGGAAAAACAGACTTGGCTTTAAATAGAATTTGTTCCAAAAACCATTCAGTGAGAGAGAAGGATCCTAATTCAAAATGGAGAAGAGGTAGAACCCCTTGATAGTACGACTAAAAATAAAGAGAAAGAATCAAACTAATGGCTTGAATCAGCTGTCAAGCCAGATAAAATAGCAAATAAGGTCCTTGATCTTGTCTTAAAACCTTGATGCTGCACTGAAGAGGTTGCCCAAAAGAAGCCTTAAATGCACAAAGCATTATTATTATTAGTTGAACACGAGGTAAACATCCTCCAATGGAACAAGCTTAGCCAAAAGGCTGAACGGCTCAATAGGCATTCCCTGCTTCTAACAACACGAGCTTAGCCAAAGGACAATTAATCGGCTCAACAGGCACTACTTGCCTACGTTATCCTAGCAATTTATTTATTAACGAGACTACCATGTGAAAACCTCCCTTCGTATCCATGATCGTGGGCACGACTATCATGACTCTAAAGAGTGTGTACACATCCTCTACAAGACTTGTCTCATCTCAAAGAGAGAAACAATACAAAATTGTTCACTTGGTTACAAATAGCATTTCATGTATCCTATCTTTAAGTTTCGTGCCTTACCCGATATACCTCAACCAAGATGACCGCAGTGCGTAATCTACGTTCGGCCATACCATGGTAGCATCAAGGGAAAAGTTAGTCTACACTGAAGCCTTTTGGATAAGGTGATAGCTAGTCACTTCTCCATCAGTCTACGAATAAACGATTACTCAGGTTTCATAAGCTAGTAAGTTAGGGCAAAAAGCATATGTGGTTGTATTGTTTGGTTTGATCCAGTAGTCAGAAATGTATGGCCCTTAGTTGAGGAGTGTTAGAGCTTGCGTAGAATATGTGTATGAGTCGATTACATGGACTTTGAGTTGTAATATGAAGAGGTGGGTCGTGTCAGGGTCAAACTCGTATCCTAATCACCTATATAAATAGGGAGGTACCCCTAGTGTAACTGGTCATGACGACCTAGCTGTAGCGCAGGATACGCTGGGGTTAGCAGCTAGCTTATGGCCATGACTCGGGCTGTCCGGTGTGCTTGTGCTGATTGGGGAGAACTGCCCATAATTAGAGGCCCACAGACATAGTCAATTATGCTGAACTGAGTTACTAAAAATTGTGTGGTTGCTAAAAATTCTAACAAGAAGACTCAACCCAGCCACAAGCCCATAATTAGCCTCTTCTAGGTCTTCTCAATGCAACGCACACCACATTGGTTTTAGTTGATCAATCCTAAATCAGCACTATAAAGGCAAGACTCCGTAATGAACCATTAATTTATGAGGGAGACCTATCATCTACCAACTCACAAACATGGCTAAGTATCTACTCAAAGATAACTAAGAAAATTAATAACAGGGCTATCAATGGCGGGCAATTCATGTTAATAAAAGACTAACATGATAATGGGATAGACAAAGACTCACATATGATGGTAGATTATGCACATAATAAGTAAATAACAATGAATAAAGAATTATCAAACTAGTAATTCAACATGAATCTAGCTTGCATCGGAAGGACTCTAGATCTAGCGGGCACGTGGGGTGGCTGCAAGGGACGCATGACGAGCTCTGCGGCGAGGCGCTACGGGCTGGGGAGGTAGCGTACGGGTGGTGCATGATGATTGATGAGGCGGCGCAATGCTGTCCAGCGTGGGCGCGTGCGTGAGACGAGTAGAGCAATGATGTGTGACGGGCACAGCGGCGTGGCACGCACACACGGGGAGGAAGCAATGGTGCGGAGGTACGTGGCGACGACTAGGTGGCAAGCGCGGAGTTTCGGGCGACTGCGGTAGTTGTGCATTTTGCGGGCCGGTGGCAATGTTGGTGCTGCGGCGTCCTCCAGATCTTCCAAAACTCCGACGATTTCTATCTCCTTCAGTCTTCGCCAGATAGGGCGTTTCATATATGTATCTAAACCGTCTCAACGAGTTTTACAACCTAGTGCAATTTAATCTAGGGATTAGGATCTCGGGAAAAGACTTACCACGATATTAGTTTTAGGAACACTTGGCGTTTAATGGATTTCGAGATGTCTAGGTTGGGATTTATGGGGGATGACTAGGGGATATTTACAAGGGGTGGATCGGCATAGGAAGTGCATTGGAAGAGTTATAATTGGATAAGAAGGGGCAAAGAGGGAAAGTTAGGCCTCTTAAGACTCCTAATTAGGCCCACCTGAGCATCTAGGAGGGGTTTAGGGTTGGCTAGGTTGGGTTTAACCCTAGTTAGAGCTTTAAAACATAAAATAATAATTATTATTATTATATTGTAAAATTTACTTATTTTTAAATTAGTGACTTACAACAATTTTATTATGATATCACACAAACCAAACAAGATGCTAATACTAGTGGCATGAATTGCAAAACCACCATGGGCTTTCTAATTTTATGGGAGGTACATAGTAACCACTGTGAAAACGAACACCATGCTACTTTACACATCAAAATACACAACTAATGCCTGTTGATATCAGCACCCTATCTCTATATTTCGTACAAACAGAAACTTCTACACTCGCATGGCTTCCCCACAGTCCTTGTAATAAATCTCCAGTTATGTTGGGGGAGTGACCTCAATTCTCAAGGTTGTGTGCAGCCACTTGACCTTTGCCCTTGGTCATCAAAATTGATCTTCACCCAAATCTGATATCATACCAGAATGAGGAGAAGATTCAGCTTACTTAGCCGATTTATCGGGTGGGTAGCATTGTATGGAAGAGTGCAAACCTACACCCTTAGGGGTTCGACCTTTATCTACAACAGAAAACAATGTTATATCACTCCAGAGATCACAATATTCAAGAAATAGAATATGAAGACCACTTCAGAGTGATGGTCATAAGTGAAACTATAGATTGGTCAGATAGAATATTTTCTGCCAACCCAAAGACCAAAGTGGTTAAGCATTCAAGACAGACATCAAGAATAAATGTTTGCAAAGGTTGCTCAAAAATAAATGTGTGACATATAAGAGCATCTTTAGCAGGTTCTCTATATTTCGTTCTCTATATCCCTTCTCTAAATCACTATTCATTCCATATATTTCCATCATCTCCAGCAGAGTCTCTATCCTCGAAAAGATATAGAGATTCTCTAGAGAGTCTCTAAATATAGAGACTCTGAGGAGAGTCTTAAAATTAAATCTGAGGCTGAGATAGAGACCCTGCTGAAACGTTATAGAGGCTGAGGTTGTCCGCAATAGTGTTTTAGGGAATCGTTTAGAGACCCACCTAGAGATGCTCTAAGACTCTTACAGTCTTACTCAGGTTGAAACTAAGCCAGGAGACACTTTTGAAAAGACCTTTTTTATATATTGGAAAAAGGTTCCGGACTCTCCATTGTAACATACATGACCATTTCGGAAAGACCTAAAGGAAGTTAAAAGGGTGTCCTTTAGATGGGCCCATTTCAATGTGTGAGTTGGTTAGGTCATACCACTCTAAATATTTATAATTATGTCTAGAAATGATACTTTTTTATAATTTTTGTTAGAAGTAGCAAAGAAATGGCTTGGAAGTTGAAGTTGCATCTCAAGATTAAAAAAAAACCTTGGATACTTATAAAGAGGAATTATCCGGCCGAAAGAGTAGACAATTTTTTTTTATAACATTAAGGAGACCACACAACATTTATAGACAATTTTTTTTTTGTAACACTAAGAAGACAACCCAACATTTATTATTTGATTGCTATTTACTAGATCAATTCGACTGGTTCTCCAAACAGCAAATTTAAATGAGTAAATTGCACTATAGCCCCCGGAAGTTGGCACCTTGTTTCACTTAGCCTCCGGAACTTATATTTTACTCTATCGGCTCCTGGAAGTTGGCACCGTTTGCACGGGACCCCTGGACCGTTATATCCACCGTTAGATGATGACGTGGCGTTGATGTGGCGCTGACGTGGCATTAAAAAGCAGAAAATAATTTAAGAATAACCTACAAAACACAGAAAAATCATAAAAAATTAGAAAAAAAAATTCAGAGAAATCATAAAAATTCAGAACAAATCATAAAAAATTCGGAAAAATCATCAAAAATTCAGAAAATCATTAAAAATCAGAGAAATCATAAAAAATTCAGGAAAATCATAAAAAATTCAGAAAAATCATAAAAAATTCGAAAAAATCATAAAAATTTGGGAAAAATATAAAAAATTCAGAAAAATCATAAAAAAAAAGTAAAATCATAAAAAAAATTAGGAAAAATCATAAAAAATTCAGAGAAATCATAAAAAACTCAGAAAAATAATAAAAAATTCAGAGAAATCATAAAAAACTCAGAAAAATCATAAAAAATTCAGAGAAATCATAAAAAACTCAGAAAAATCATAAAAAATTCAATTTTAGATTTAAATATTAATTTAATTTACATATTATTTTACTTTAGAATTTCATATTTCATAAAATATTAGTTAAATAATATTATTAGTTAAATTGGTCCACATTAGTCATGATATGGCATCGACGGGACGGCACATGGGTAAAACCAGAATAGATGGCATCCACATCATGAAAAGTAATTCACATTGATGGTTTTGACCGGTCAAAGGACTAAAATGGTATTTTAAAATCACATGGACCTATCTCATCCGGTTTTGCACGTTAGGGACAAAATTGGTGCTCGGGCGGAACTTTAAGGACAAAATTGGCACTTTTCTTTAAAAAAACACCAATAACAATTAATTTACAATTAAGAACTTGATGTATTGTAATATGCCTTAACAGAATCACATTCTTGTTGTTGATTACCAGTAAAAAACTAACAATTTAAGTTCAAAGGAAACAAGTTATGATGGCTAATTACCTGGAGAAAGTGAGAAGCCATATTGATCCAATATATCTTCTTTAACCTGGTCAAAAATATTTTATTTACTATGAGATGGCATAGCCACACAGGCACAAAACAATAAATGGCAAAGAATGTGAAAAACCTGCCAATGGTTATTTTTGAACTCAGCTATGTCCTGAATTTTGTTCTTCAGTTGCACCTTAGAGACAAATGGAAATCTTGCTTGCAGTGATTCCACCAATTTGCCAATCCCACAATGAGATGATTTAATAAGCTTTACCTGCAGTAGAACATTTTCTTAATGAAAAATATTACAATCCAATTCATAAGAGTGTCGTTTCATTGTTGAAACTTACAAATTCTGGCAAGTCTGAATCAGAAATGGATCGGGAAGCTGCAAGTGTTTTGGGGACCCTTTTGCTTGAACGGTATATTTCATGATCTTCTAATGTTATGTTAACACCTTCAGGCAGATTAATCATGGGACTTCCAGGGTATTCCCTCATACAAAGAGCTTGTAGACAAAGTTGCTCCACCTTAAGTATACCAGTGATATCTGCAGCAGCCAGCAGGCTAACTTTACTATGGTCTAAGTTGGATATGACTAAAGGCCTGTCCTTCCTTAGGGCATGTTCTGTGAAACTATGAAGAGCCTTCTGCTGTTGCAGTACAGCATTAAGTTGCTCAACTGCAACCCCTGGAATAGTCAGCAACCTGCTAGTTTCGTCCAATCTACAAGATAGGACATATTGCACACCCTACATAAAAGAACATAGGTGTCTCAAGGATGAAGAATAGCTAGATGAAGCTTCAATTAAATTACTGAGAAAATATGGAAAAGATTGTTAATGGCATAATAATTCGAAAGAGTTGTGATACTGGAAGAGATTTGAAGAACAAATTATAAGATTCTTTTGTATTATTAAAGTTGCTTCCATTACTTTTTTTTTAAAAAAATGGTTATTTTCCAATAAGAATAGATTATTAGATCATCAGTTTCCACAAGATTATCATTTGAATTTTCATTGTGCACCTTCAGGAATATCTATAATAGAAGGCAGTAAGCCTATAAAGAATAATTAGATCGACATGAAATTATACTATACTACAATGTTATTCCAACAAACTCCTGCAAAATACTGTGGTGTTAATTTAAAATTTAAAAAACAAAAGAACAAACTATAGATCAGAACCACCAAACAAAACATCGGATTGTTTGTCTTGATATTACTCATCCCAACATCTCTTATGTTGTTCATATTCTGAGTCAGTTCATGTCTGCTTCCACTCAGATACACTACAACCACCTTCTTCGTGTCTTGCGGTACCTTCGTGGTAATATTGATTGCCGTCTATTCTTCTTTCGTTCCAACTCCTTGCAACTTCAGGCCTACTCTGATGCTTCCTGGGCTAGTGATCCCTCTGATCGTAAGTCCATCTCTATCTATTGTGTCTTCCTTGACTCTTCCTTGATTGTCTAGAAGACCAAGAAGCAATAGACTATTTCCCGCTTTAGTACTGAAGCTGAGTTGCGAGCGTTGGCTTCTTTGACGGCTGAGGTGGCTTTTGGCAGATTTTGTGGTCACTATCTCCTCCCTTATGACAGTGCGCTCTGACAGCACCGGCGCCATCAGTATTGCTCGTGATTCAGTGAAGCATGAGCTTACGAAGCATATTGGCGCCGATGCGTCGTGTGTCTGGTCACAGGTGCAGCAACAGGGGGTTGATCTCGAGTTTGTGCCTTTAGAGCTTCAGCTTGCAAGCTTCTTCACCAAGGCACAAACTAGAGCTATGATGATTCCCATCTCTCCAAACTCAACGTAGTGGATCCACCTTGAGTTTTAGAGGGTGTTAATAGTATATTGTATAGGGGCATATTTGCTATTTTCCCTTTGCCTGTACTTTATATATTTTGGCCCATTTGGCCCATTGGAATGAAGCTGCCCATCTATCAGCACAAATATCTAAACGATGGTGAACAGATATTATAATATAAATAATTATACCTCGTCGTCTGAGAGATAATCATTAGGCACTACAAAGCTATTTTCAGTTTCTTCTTCCGCATCGACCTTAGATTGATCTTCATTTACGGTCTCATCATCATCATTGTCGATATCAGAAAGGCTTTCACCTGGGTCCTCCTGCAGCAAGACCATCACTGAGAAACCTTTACAGAAGAAAAAAAGAAATACAAAAATGGGTACCTCTTCCCATTCTTCATCGCTATCAACTGTGTAGTCCAAATTGGAATCCTTCTCAAAGGGGTGCTTCCCGCTAACTTTAGAACTGTAGAATACATCTCATAAGATGGAATCTTTTCCCTCAAAAAAGAAAATGGTATCATTTTGCATGTGTAGAAACCAGCAGTTTAATACAAGTGTTTGAATAATGAATTCAATATACAAAAAACGCAAGCAAGTGAAGCAACATTGAAATAAAACAATATATGTAATCATACACCAGATCAAATGGAACATACCACTTTTTTGTCCAGGTACCATAGTATGCTGGTCTATGGCTTTTATGGAATTGCAAAAGCTTCTTCATGGACCAAAATCCAGAGGATGTGTTACCGTGAGTTGGTTTCGATGGAACATCATCCTCATTACGTGGTATTTTCAATTCATCCAGAAGTTTTGAGAAATTCTGGCTTGCTGAGTCCTCTATTTGAGATGTCTCTTCTTTAGTTGTAGTAATATCTTCTGAAGGTGCAGTTGCTGAGGACTTCTGCAGTTTAAGTTCTTTAATTAACTGGACCTTAGGACTTCTCCTAACACCCCATCGGTAAAATCTGGTATGTGGAGAGCGTTTTCTCCAGCCACCAATATGCAACCTGCATTGCATAGTTGCATCAAATTTTGCCATCTTATCTTGGTCTTCAGGTCATTTATCTATTTACCATGCCATTAACCAACCCTAAGCACAGTATTTTTAAATATATAACATGAAATATTTTACGTACATTTCAGATAGGATTAATTGCGAAATTCACTTTTATATTTGGCTGAATAACTCAGATCTGAGCAACAATATAAACATGTGTCGGCTAAACCTAATTATAGAGAGGAAAAAACTTAATACGGACATAGAAAACTACAACTTACATCAAGATTTCCTCCAATCTCAATGAATTTCCTTGAGATAACATATGATCCATTGCTGATGTAGCTGCAGCAGCAAGATCTTCAGTATTGCTAAATGAATTGGCTTTTGGACTTCCCATCAGCCGGTGATTATCAGATCTTTCCATGTTGTTACTCTTGTTTCTTTTGAGAAAACGCTCCATGATATTTGCTTGCTTTCGGATGGCAATCTGACTTTTTAATTCAGCCAATTCTTTTTCTCGCTTCTTCTGTTCTCTTGCAAATTCTTCATGATGATTTTTTAAGCGCTTAGTTTGTTCAGCCTTTTCCCTCTCAACACGTTTTGCATCCTTTTCGGCTTTTTCTTTCATACGCATATGTTCCCTTTCCTACAGTATTATAGAGATTAGAATATTTGATCCTGGTAGAATAAAGTAACAGAATAGAGTACTGATAAAGTAGTGCTACCTTCCCAAACTAAATATTATCAAGACATCTACCACAATGACATATTGTATCAGGATTATAAGAACACATCCAGTCATTCAAGGATTGCAATCAGAATGCTACTGCTTTAAAATGTAATAGTTTCATGTCAGTGCAAAAACAATGGCAGTGAGTATTCAATGAGAAATTTTTGCTGCAACTAAGTATAACAATTTTGAAGTGTATTAAAACAAGCTAAAACCTTGCAAAATTGAAGTTGATGGTTTAATTATTTTTAAACATATTTTCAATAAATTAGAAGGGCGGGCCTGGTGCAGCAGTAGTCTCTCCACATCCTGGATTCCTGGGTTTGGATCAGCCTCTTTGCAAATTTTGCAAGGGTAAGGCTGTCTAGAAATTCCCTTCCCTAGACCCCACCATGTGTGGGACCTTTCAGCACTGGGTACACCCTTTTTCTGTATTTTCAATTAATTCTGTTAAGTACAGCCAAGGAGCAAAAAGCAGATCATTGTAATAAGTAACAACCAGTCAACAAAGAATAGGCACATCCTAATAAAAAAAATTTGATTCATGCAAACACATATGAGCAGGCCCATATAGAAAAGGCATGTTATTTACACAAAATGATAGGATGCCAAGCAATTTTAAAACTATTTTTGTATGTAGAGACAAAATATGATGGTTTTACTTACATAAATTAAAGGTTTATGTTAGATATGTATAAGCTATATGGGTTGTGTACATATGGGCCTAGGCCCATTTATCTGTTGTGTTAGAGTTTTCATGTACTCTGTGTATATACAGGCCTTTGACCTCATATATCAATACACAAGTGCTATTCCTAACATGGTATCAGAGCAAAGTTAGTGTTAGGTTTTCCTCACCTCTCCAACCATCGCCGATCCTCTTCTCTCGTGTTGCATTTGCACGGTCTACTGCCACCTTCACCCACGGTTCGATCCGGTCGCTGTTGGCCTCGTCCTAGCCACTGTCGCCTCGATCTAGCCCTATTCCGGTCGCCGGTGCCCTGATCTGGTTACTGTTGGCCTCGTTTTGGCCGATGCCGTCTTGATCTGGGCTGCCGCCACCTCGGGAATCGGTTCCTATCACCATCGCGTCGTCAGCTTCTTTGGTTGCCTCCGCGTGGATTTGCTGTCGTCGATGATCCATGCTGCGTGCCGCAGCCAGCTTCCTCTGCGCTGCTACCGACCTGACACCGCCGAGTCTGCCCCTCCGTCGGTGCCCGATCCAGATCGGGGTAGCCCGCCGCTGCTGCCTCTCCTCGTTGCCGAAGCGGCTTGTCGTCGTCTTCCATCACGCTGCTCTTTTTCGCACATCTTCCGCCGCCGTCTTGGACTGTCGGCGCTAAACGCGCCGCGTCGCTGGCCGTACAGCCGCTCATCGCCGTCCTCACTGCCTCTCGTGGTCAATGCTGGCAGCTCGCCACTCGTTGCCCACACCACTCGCTGTCCATCGCCGGATTAAGTGCCAATCGGAACTGTGACCGACCTCGGACCGTGGTGTGTGGGTTGTCGTGTGTGAGTGGGGTGCAAAGGTGTGAATCGGTGTGAGTAAAAAAGAGAAAAAAAGGACTGGGCCCCGCATATGCGCATTCACATGCATGGCCAGCATATCTGGGATTTTCTTTCCGGCGAGCTACCTTGCCCGCCGTGTCCTGATCCCGCGAAGTTGTCCTGTTCACGGACTGATGATACCGGGAAGCTCACCGAGTCTGATGCTTCTGTTGCTGCTATGGCCTCCGATGATAATAAGATTGCTATGAAGTCCTACAATTCTCAGTACACCGCTTATAAATTCTAGTGTGATTATGATGCTCATGCATCTGCTATTTTGATTGCTAGTATGGAGGTGCATCTTACTGAAGAAATGATCTCTTTGACATCTGCTCAACTCAGCTGATGTGGTCACATCTTCGTGATCGGTATGATCCCTCGGTTGACTCTCAGTACCTTGCAGCTCTTCGTCATGAGAAGTCACTACAACACGGTGATTCTATAGTGGATGATTTTTATGCTCAGCTTTCTGCAGTGTGGCGTCAGTTGGACTCTTTGGATGCTGCTCTAGATACTAGGGCAGATCATGATCCCCGGACTTGTGCTTGTTGTCTGCGTCAGCGATCCCGTCAGGATCTTCGTCGAGTCTACGATTTTGTTATACATTTTCGACTCGAGTTTGAGAAAGTTCGTGTCCAACTTCTTGCCCGTCACCCTCATAGTACCGTCAGTTCTTGCTCTTTAGCCACCGGCTTCAACTTCTACTGGTCCTCGATCATCTTCCTCATCCTCGTCGTCTTCTGGAGTGACGACGAAGGCGTCTTCACTACGCCTATTATGACAAGGATGGTCAAGCACCAGCCACAGGAGACTCAGTTTCTCAGCGCAGTCCAGATGCCTCTACTAAGATTCTTATGCTATTGCGTCGCACGGCTACATCTTCACCCTTGGGTTCTGCCGCTTCTGCTTCGCAGTATTCTACTGAGACACCAGATACATCACCGTGGATTCTTGACTCGGTGCTTCCTTTCACAGACACCTGATTCCACATGTCTTCCTTCTGTTCATCCATTGACCACGTCGTTGACTGTTCAAACGGCAGACGACCCCTCTCCCTCTATTATAGGACGAGGCATTTTCTGGTCATCTTTTAACGTACCATCAGTTTCTCATGTTTCTAAACTAAACATGCAGCTCATTTCTGTCAGCCAGCTTAATGATCATAGTTGTCGTGTGATTTTCGATACCGACTCATGTTGTATACAGGATCGTCGTACGGGTCTCTTGGTTGGTACTGGCTCCCCAGCGTTGTGACTCGCAGCATCTCTAGGAGCTTGACTGGCTTTGTCCTCCTTTCGCTGCTTCTGTCAGTCTCTCTATCTTCGTTGCTTCCTCCACGGCGTCCATCGCTCAATGGCATCATCATTTAGAACATCTATATGGTTCTCGCTTATCGTCTTTTGTTTGTCGTGGTCTTTTAAGGTGGGTGCTTGGTCATGTTCATTTAGATTATGAGGGTTACAACCTTGGCAAATAGGTACAACTCCCTTATCCTTCTAGTGAGTCGGTGTCAGTTCGTCCGTTTGATCTCGTCCATTCCGATGATTAAAAGATGGTCATAAATACTATATTGTTTTTATAGATGATTTTCTCGCCACACTTGGATATACTTTATGTCTTTTCATAGTGAGGTTTTTGTCTATCTATAAAAATTTTACCACCATGATTCGTACTCAGTTTGACTTTGCTATTCGTTTTTTCGAGCTGACTCTGCAGGGGAGTATCTTTCCGGTCATCTTAGTGGGTTTCTTGCTGAGCAGGGCACGTTGTCTCAGTTCTCGTCCTAGTGCCCATGCTCAAAATGGTGTGGCTTCACGTAAATATCGTCATCTTCTTAAAACCACGCGTGCTCTCATGATTGCCTCCTCTGTTCCATATCAATTCTGTGCTGAGGCTATCTCTCCTGCTTGTCATCTTATCAATCTTGAGCCTTCTTCTGCTCTTCAAGGTGGTATCCCTATAGAATGTCTTTCTGGACACCCAGCAGACCACTCTCATCTTTGATTTTTTGGGTGTCTGCTATGTTCTTCTTGCTCCACGAGAACGCACTAAGTTGACTGCCCAGTCTGTTGAGTGTGTTTTTCTAGGATATAGCGCTGAGCACAAGGGCTATCGTTGTTGGGATCCTACTGGCCGTCGGATGTGGATTTCTTAGGACGTTACTTTTGATGAGGCTCATTCTTTCTATCCTCATCCTTCTTTTCCATCTTCTACCATCGAATTCCTCTCTTTCTTAACATTTCTCGGTACTCCTATTTCTACTCTTCCCATTCCACCTCCCGTGTCCACCACGTCTTCACAGCCTTCTGAGTCCACTTGATCTCTTCCTCTTGAATCTAGTGTTCCTTGTCCCCTATCGAGACTGGTATTTCTTCTCCGCTGGTCTCACTTGATCTTGTTCCTCCTTATCCTTTCTTTTATACTCGCCGTCAGCATCCGGTTGAGGTTTTTTAGCCATATGCTCTTCGTGACCATCGATCCATTCGACCTCTGAACGTTTTGCCTTTGTCGATGCTTCCTCTGCCGAACCAATTTCTTATCGTGATGTTGTTAATCATCCGAATGGCAACATGCAATGGCCGAGGAGCTTTTTGCGCTTGAGCGCAATGTTACTTGGGAAATTCTCTCTTCCGTCCCATGTTCGTCCCATCACAAGCAAGTGGGTCTATAAGATTAAAACTCGCTCTGATGGTTCTCTTGAGCGCTACAAAGCTCATCTTGTGGCTCGTGGTTTTTAGCAGGAGACTGGTGTTGATTATTGTGAGACCTATGCTCCGATGGCTCACATGACCACTATGAAGACTGCATTTGATGTGGCCTCTGTTCGTACGTGGTCTATCTATCAACTTGATGTTCAAAATGTCTTTCTTAATGGAGAACTACATGAAGAGGTTTTCACGCGGCCTCCATTAGGGCATTTTGTTTCCAATGGCAAGGTTCTTCACCTTCGTCATGCTTTATATGGGCTTAAACAAGCTCCTCGGGCTTGGTTTCAGCGCTTCTCTACAGTGGTTACTGCTGTTGATTATTCTGTTAGTGATCATGATCCTGCAATGTTTGTTCATACCTCGTCTCGTGGGCGCACTCTTCTTCTGCTCTATGTGGATGACATGATCATTACTGGTGATGACTCTCAGTTTATTAATTTTGTCAAGATTCGTCTTAATGAGCAGTTTCGCATGACTGATTTGGGTCTCCTTCGTTATTTCCTTGGGATTGAAGTTACCTCTACGTTGCAGGGTATCTTTTTATCTCAAAAAAAGTATATCGGGGATCTTCTTGATCAGGCTTCTTTTACTGATGAACACATACCTGAGACTCCTATGGAGCTCAATCTTCAGCTTTAACTCACCGATGGGGAACCTCTCTCTGATCCTACTCGGTATCGTCACCTGGTTGGTAGTCTTGTCTATCTTGGTGCCACCTATCTCGATATATCTTATGTTGTTTATAGTACGTGGTCTATCTATCAACTTGATGTTCAAAATGCCTTTTTTAATGGAGAACTACATGAAGAGGTTTTCATGCGGCCTCCACCAGGGCATTTTGTTTCCAATGGCAAGGTTCTTCACCTTTCTCATGCTTTATATGGGCTTAAACAAGCTCCTCGGGCTTGGTTTCAGCGCTTCTCTACAGTGGTTACTGCTATTGGTTATTCTGTTAGTGATCATGATCCTGCAGTGTTTGTTCACACATCGTCTCGTGGGCACACTCTTCTTCTGCTCTATGTGGATGACATGATCATTACTGGTGATGACACTCAGTTTATTAATTTTATCAAGACTCGTCTCAATGAGCAGTTTCGCATGACTGATTTGGGTCCCATTCGTTATTCCTTGGGATTGAAGTTACCTCTACGTTGCAGGGTATCTTTTTATCTCAAAAAAAGTATATCGGGGATCTTCTTGATCAGGCTTCTTTTACTGATGAACACATACCTGAGACTCCTATGGAGCTCAATCTTCAGCTTTAACTCACCGATGGGGAACCTCTCTCTGATCCTACTCGGTATCGTCACCTGGTTGGTAGTCTTGTCTATCTTGGTGCCACCTATCCCAATATCTCTTATGTTGTTTATATTCTGAGTCAGTTTGTCTCCGCTCCTACTCAACTCCACTATAGTCATCTCCTTCGTGTCTTGCGCTACTTGTGTGGCACTATCTCTCGTCGTCTTTTCTTTCCTCGCTCCAACTCTTTACACCTTCGCTCTTATTATGATGCTACTTGGCTAGGGATCCTTCTGATCGCCGCTCTTTCTACTTATTGTGTTTTTCTCGGTGATTCTCTCTTATTGCTTGGAAGACTAAAAAGCAGAAGGCAGTTTCTCGTTCTAGTGCAGAGACTGAGTTGCGTGCTATGACACTTTTGACGACAAAGATTACCTGGCTGCATTGGTTACTTGAGTATTTTGGTGTTTTTGTTTCTACGCTGACCCCTCTTTTATCTGACAATACAAGAGCTATTGGTATTGCCAAAGATCTAGTGAAGCATAAGCTCACCAAACATATTAGTGTTGATGCTTCTTATATGAGATCGTAAGTTTAGGAGCAGGTTATGACTCTTCAGTATGTGTCTTCAGCAGATCAGTTGACAGATTTCTTCACAAAGGCACAGACTCAACAACACCATTATTTTTCTCTCCAAACTCAGTGTTGTTAATCCAGCATGAGTTTGAGGGGGATGTTACATATGTATAGGCTATATGGGTTGTGTACATATGGGCCTAGGCCCATTTATCTGTTGTGTTAGTGTTTTCATGTACTCTGTATATATACCGGCTTCTGGCCACATATCAATACACAAGTGTTGTTCCTAATAGTTTAAACGAGTTCCATAAAAAAAATTGACCAATTTCCAATAGAGTGAACCAAAACATCAGAACCATCTTTTTTTGGAAGGATAGGACCATCTAGTTTCGAGTTTATGCAGACAGGAATGCCAAACATGAAATTATGATTAAAGAATTATGTCCCTCCAACTTCTCATATATTTACGAATTTGAAATAATAAACTTGTTACGTTACTCCCTCCCTTAAAATTGTTGTGATGTCATTCATAAAAGCTCATTTTTCAAAGAAAAATGTGGACAACACCGATGTCAGGGTTAAACACAGAAGGGAACCAAAACTGAACTTTTGTATATTCCAATGAACAATAATATCAAACACCAAGTGAAAATGAGGCAACATTGAACCAAAAATATCAAACATAATTACATAGCTAAGATAGATTTATTCTTTAGTTTAAAAGGTTTCCTAGATTTCATGATTAACTGTAACATAGGAAGTAAAAGAAGAGTAAAGTAAAAAAATGGGTAATTAAAAGCAAGAACTTTCTATATCTGTGAAGCAAGTACTTACTTTCTTCATTTGCTCCTTTTGAACCTGTCTCTCTATGATTTGTTTTTCCTTAGCAACATTCCTAATGCTTATCTCCTTTGTTTTCATGCCTTTTTTAGTCCTTCAGAACAAAAACATAAGATCTCTAGTAACTGATGTTAACATTTTTAAGAAACATATAGATGAAGTTTAGAGGAATACATGTCAGATTTTAATTTCTCTACCAAAGAGCGAATACCATCCAAACTTAGTGCACCCCTAGTATTAACGGACGCAATATTCTCATTGACATGAACTTTAGGAGTTCCTCTGGCTGATAAATTTCCTGTAAAATAAAAGATGGGTAAACACCTGCATGATTCCTCACCATGTTCAAATTTCTGCATATCACTACAATGGTATGATTCTGTTTGCCATGCTTCCAAAGAGTAGAGAGAAAAAAACACTAGCAGTTGGTGAGCAACACCATAGCAACTTGCATAGGAGCTCCAGTGCCACTAGACATGGTATTAGCACGCATACAAAATTGCAACGAGCTCACATCCACACAAACCTGATCTATCCCAGCCAATCACCATTCGATTTGATACCACTTCCTATTGTGGCATTAGGTTTAGAATGCAGTATTGACAAAAGACAATTCTGGTGTATATCTGTTTTTGGAATCTATTATATAAAGTAATTGCTTAATGGAAGGGTTTTGCTTCAGAACTCCACAACAATAGAAGTTTATGAATCTTAAATCTAAAACAGTTATCAGTAGGAAATTTTGTAACGATGGTAATTAGTTTTACCAGTATCCTAAATCACTAGTTTGCACTTCTCTGTTTGTTAGAAACACTACATGGATCAAATCAACATGTGTAATCTCAGTTCATGTTTCTCGCAGTCACATATGGGTTTGTCAATCTATAGTTGTGCAACTGCCTGTGTACGGGCACAGGAGACCATCCTGCATTTTTCACCGGATCAGGCAGAGACCACAGAGCACAGAGCTCGCACATGGAAGCGATTTGTTGGTGTATGAGGATTTAGTCCCTCATGCCATGAGGGAGTTTTTCTTGTTTCCATGTTGTCATGTCATGGGCCTCTGACACCTTTAACCTAGTAATGTTTTGGCACCTTGCAACTTTTAATTGAAGGGAAATCCTCCAGCCCGCCTTTTCGAAGAAAAATAGTAACTAGGGGCTGATCAAGGCGCCATAGGTTTCATTTTTTATGTTTCAAACAGAAAAAGGATAAAATCACATGATGAATTTTGATCTACATACTTCTGGGGAAAGCAGAATAATTTAGTGCCAATTGACCCCTAACCATTAATTCCATAGTTTGCTATCAACTTTTTTTAGAGTGGAGTACTGAAAAGAAAAACCCTTAATATAGACACAAAGTCTAATTATTGGCTAAGGGAGATTGCATGTACTCATACTTCTTTTCAGATATAATATAGTTAACCAAATTGTATTCAAAACAATGTCTAATTTGTTGACAGAGGATTGCATGGCTCATGGATGAGTGAACTTAGAGAGTACATAAATGCAATTCTGAACAAACATCATCTAGATTTCGAAGATGCTAGCAGTTACTGTGCACCCATGCACTATTAGGTACCCCACTGTGGATGGCCAAAGTTGGCAAGTAGCAACAGAAGTATAAGCAACAGCTGCTATGGATGAGAAGGCGGTATCATGCATCGCAGAAGAAGCAGCAGCTGCGTCAAGAACGAGTCCAAGTTCGAGAAGACCGCATACAGCATACATACAGAGTTAAGAGAGTCCAGAATCTGTGTGTCAAAAGATGTGGAATCCTTTTCTATCAGTAGTATCGGTTGGCGTCCAAGCAATGATAATTAGTCTTATCTTGATACAAGAAGTGTACAAGATACGATATTAGTATTCTATGATATGAACACCGTATGATAAACAGTATTCTAAAAAAAATTGTAATATTGCGCAAAAAATGCGCAAAATCTAGCAATTCTATGCCGAAACATCTACACAAACTAATGCAACTTCAGATTTGAACTGCTACTTTTTTATGAACTACCTTGTAATAGTATATTGTATATTACAGTTTCTTAACTACTGACCATTATCTGTGAGCTTTTGATGGTCTCAGTGGTAAACTTCCTAGCTAGCATGTTACCTTCAGCTTTACATTACAAAGCTTGTTTGATATTAGAAAATCATCAAGCCCAAGAGGAAAGCAGGATTAAATGCAAACCTAATATAAAATTAACTTAAGTGATTCTATATTTTGAATTCATTGCATGTTTCCATTTATACGATTGCATGGTGATGGTGCAGAAGTTAATAACAACATGAATGGTCACTGAAAGAATTGAGACCAATGATGCCATGTTTCAATCAGACAAACTAAACAATGAGTAAAGCTAAATAACTTCCCGTAGAGATTTAATTGTATCAAGCAATCAAAAAGATCATACATTAATAAAGGAGGAAGCAGCAGGACTTCGTTACCACAATCAGTTGCAGAGAAGATCAACAAAAAATAATCATTATTACCAACTTTCATCAAATTGACATAACAGGGGACAGAACTAAGCAGCGGACAAGATTCAAATGTGTTGTCTCATACTCTCATTACACACATTCAGATTAAATGAATAAGCATAAGAGCTTAAATATCACAGATGAGAATCTTCGTTTATGAGATGAGCAGATGTAATACAATTTTCCTGGTGGCCACTTGATATTCAAATTTGGAAGTTGTAATAGAGCAATAATTTGATCGTCGCAGGAGAAACCATGGGTAGAACAAAAGATCATCATACCCGACAGAGAGAGAATCCTCTGATGGATTAGCTTCCGAGCCCTTCGTCGGATCTTCAAACTCACATGGAGGTGTGAAGGTAATAACTTCAAATCTCGTGTCTTGTCCCATAGGGTAATAGAACGTATCAGGAAAGTTAAATCATCAGCGTGTGATGAAGGAACTTTAATAGAAAAAAATCTACAAGTCTAACTCTATTACCTCCCAACACCAAAGACTTGATTCAGACTCATCCTCCAGCACATTGGCACTCATATTAGAAATCCCATAAGATACCCTCTTACCGATTTCATGCACAGAGCTACTGACTAAAAACTCTGTGACATCATCTTGCAACTCCATCCTCTGATATATTTCAGCCACCAGCTTTGCATATGGGAGACTGCTCTCCTCCAGTAAGCATGCTATAATTGAGTTATTCGTCAAGCACCCAATCTCCTTTGGTTTTAGCTGATAATCAGAAACCTCCTTGTAATAATCAAACAGTGCATCAATCTCTCGTTGCCATTCAGCGGATGCAGTTTCATTATCTACCAAACACAGTTCAGCAGAGTCCCTGTTCCTCTTAAGCTGCTTCTTGGTCTGCTGCGTTGATTCATGCATACAAGAAGCATGAAGAATCATGGGCCCAGCTGCTCCGGCCTCATCATCCACAGCTGTTTCTTTTGCTTCATCACCATCCATCATATGACCTTCAAGATAGTAGATTAAATGCATACCAATGTAACAAAGGTAATTACATCTGATCACAATTCGTCCAGATACCAGAAATATATGTGGAGCAACAAGAAATAAAAAACATCACAAAACCCCTCCATTTCACACGAGTATCCAGTGATCCATCAACTCAAACAACAAATTATGCTTCGGTAATAAAATAAACAAATAAATCTGGGCAATGGCTGTGATCTAAAAGAAAAAGAAGAACCACCAGCGATTACATTCTCATCAATTCTCATCAAGAAAACATCCAACAAACTGATCCTACCACGAAATAAGACCAATAACTCCATTACAATAAAAAAATTAACCAAGAACCTTCGCTTACTCTTAGAAGCAAATTTAACTAAATCCATGAAGTCTGTTTAAACCAAAAAAATATGAGAAAAATAACTTAAATTAAACACATAGCCAAGCCCATTAAGCCAAGAACGCAACGGGGACAAGAACCCAAAGCTCCTCCATCTCGCTCAGCCTCGCTCCCATCCAAGCACCAAGAAACCAAAAGAAAGAGCAAAACCTCAGCCCCAAAAGAGGAAACCTTGGTACAAGCAACACGTCACGCCCAAACAAATACCTCGGAAATTCTATTAGGACACAAAAAGAATCAAGCCCCATTACCCCCGAGCACGGCAAACGAGCCAACCGGAGGACGCAGGTTTGATCGGATCGTCCGAGGATGGAGCCCGATCCCCTCCCGCTCGCCCCCGAACGTGTATGTGACCACTCTTCTTGGCAGGAGTGGAAAGGAAGCGTCCGGAGAAGACAAGGCCGAAGGGAGGGCGCGTCCAGTTCTTGCGGCAGCGAACGGGTGGACGGCTCTGATATGGTTTGCGGGTGGACGGACGGATGGGATGGGGTGTGGGGCGCGTGGCAGCCGGAAATGTTCCCGTCAGCAGACAGCAGTTTCCATTCCGAGGGTGGGACTGCTGAGCAAACCGGGTATGCTCCGCAGGGTATAAAAGGAAAAACATTGGTCATTTATTTTTAAAAAATTACATTAAAAAATGGTGTCTATAGAAAGAATAAGCAAATATAGACGTCGGTCGGAAACTGAACGTGTGGATGAGATTGAATAGGCTACCGGCCCCGTCCGATCCACAGCGCCTCCTGAGCACCATCTGATCGCCCAACGAACGGGCGATCACCCGTTCAGACCCCAACCAGAGCCTATTTTTGCTAATCTCCATATGGACAACCATTTCTACGTAAAGAAATTTTAAAAAAATATAAATAACCATTTTTCCATATAAAAGCAACTTGTGATGCCATTGCACCCATGAATTATGAAACTGGATATTTAGATTTGTGGAGTTGTGTTTTAGTTTATTTAGCTTCAAAAATAGTTTTCAAAAGATGGTTTCGATGATTGAGTTGTTCAATCACCACACAAGTGACCCTCAAATGATTGTTTTGCCATGCAGTTAGCCAATGTGGCAATTTACTTTATCGGTTTAATTTTATCGGGATTAATAAGTTCTGCCTTCCTCGGATAGTGAAATATTTCAAAAATTATCCCCGAGTATCCTCTTACCCGATGTTTACGGACATACGGCTACCCAGACGACTGGCAACGCGTCGGGCAAGGGTTGCCCCGTGGTGTATTGATCAAGGCGCATGAAGACTTCACGATGAAAGAGTTCTAATGCCTCGTTCAGGCGGTTCTTGGCATAGTACAGTGAAGGTGGTTAGGGTGAACACCATATGACATGCAATTCTCGTTTTTGTTTGGGCCGACTTTTACATAGTTTTATTTTTGTCAGCAAACTCTGTTGACCTTTGATTTGGAGATTGAGTTTCATGAATAATTTATTTACGGTAGCTATAAATTAAAAATATTGGATTTGAGTGTCATTCGATAAAAGTTTGGGGAATTAGTAGCGCAGGTAGGGCTAAATAAAGAGTCAAATCGCACCATCTCTATAATTAGTAAATGTCTTTTTTTCCTGAGGTTGTCGGAATTATTCGCAAGAATGGGCTACAATTGCAGTTACATCCGATTCATGATGTGCATAATCAATGTTGCAACGTTGTTGCACTAGAGGCGCAATTAGCTGAGCTTGCATGTGAAGGGTTGTCTTCTAAGACCTGAGAAAAAAATTAGTGGGCAAGATTTTCATGACTTACGCACATTGGTCGAAAGAGTATTTACCATGAAAGTCGATTCATTGAGAACAAGGATAGCAAGAAGTTTCAAGCACAATAGCCATTGGAAGGTCAAGTACTCATCTAACGAAGAAAGTCAATGAGAAACATCTCTTGTTTGTACTTGGATCAAACCTACTAGAAGCCAAGTACAGGTGAAGTATTTGTTTGCTGTGATCAAGTGTGATTGGATATTTGATTTGTTGATTTAATAAAATCATATATGATATAAGATTATGTGTAGACCGGGCCAGATTTCAGATCGGGCATAAAGAAGTCCGACGCTCTAGAAACAAGCTCGAGCCCTTCCACTTTAAATTTCTTTTAGATCCGAGCTAGGCCCGAGCCAAAAGCCCAAATCCCGCAATAATAATAATAACATAAAAATTGCCAGTAACAACTTGTGCACACCCATATAATTGTCAAATATTTTATAGGCTGTTTGGTTGCCTTATCTCATGAGCCAGGCCCGGACTCAGCCAGGCTGGTGGGATACGGGATGTACGAATGCAGAGACAACGTTTGGTTTATGTTTAATACGTAAATATTTTGAAATTTATATAGTGGATGTGGTCTAGTTTTGTTCAAAAAAATGTCAGGAACCCTTTTTTTAAATCAGTTCAGTGATCGGATATGCTAATAAAAAGATACAAACAAAAAAAGAAAAACTTACCTACCACATAGCAGGCATGCATGGCTTGATATGGTGACTTACTGTGGCCCCTTACGCAGAACACGAGGCCGTCATGCGTTGCATCCATAGAAACGCTCATTTTCTGTTTTTCTCTAGAGTCAGGCTACATAGAGAATCCTGCATACACACAGACAGGTTCAAAACCAGATGCAGGCAACCATACATAAGAAAAAAAAAAGTAAGATTCTTTATTTGTAAATACAAATCTTTGTAAATATAGTTAACCAAACAGCATGTTAGCTTCCAAGCAGAGGCAGCCGGTACGCACGTTTAAAACGCAGGTCATCGCACTCCATTTTTATAGCCCTCCCTTCCCCTACGCTGAGCATCATGTGGTGCTAATCACGTTCGCGCTTCTCTGTAGTCTGTTGAGATGGCCGTGTGGTGTGGCAGCTATTCGCTGTCCACAGGTCCGTACAAAATTATCTGGGAAAATATTCAGTGCACAAGACTTCTCAGTGCACAAGTACAAAAAACGAATCTCAGCCCTTCATCTTAAATCCAACGAATCTCAGTGCACAAGACTTCTCCCAATCGTGCTTCCAAAGCACGACCGGGACCTGTCGAGCGCTCAAATAGCGACAGGATGCCGGCCACCGCCTCTCTCCCCTGCCTCGGTTCTGAGTGCACTGTCGAGCCTTCAATGAACGACAAGATCCCGGTCGCTCCTTTAGAGCTCGATTGGGGCCTATTTTTGTCTAAAGTTCAACTCAGGGTACAATTTTGCATAAAAGAATAAAAATAAATATAAAAAATATTTTTTTCTGCGCTTGCTGCTGGCGGCCTGGCGCTACGCTAGGCCTGCTGCTAGCTACGCTGGGCCTGCTGCTAGCTGCATATCGCTACCATGCTGTGTTGCTCGCTGGTAGAGAGTTTTTTTATTAAAATATATATTTTTTAATTTTAAAATTAAAATAATAATTTCCTATTTCATAAAATTACAGAAATAGTCTCCCTCCGCCGTTCAAATTGACGGGATAGAGTGTACTGCCGATTTAAAAAGTGGGACAAGCCTCTGGGTATAACCCACCATTTAGTTTGGTGGGTTATAATAAGCGGTTATCCCGCTGTTTGAAATGGTGGTTCATGCTTCCCGGTTTAACCAGCTAAACAAAACAGTGGGAGTTCCCTTCTTTTACAAATTTTTTATGTAGACCTACTATTAGTAATTTTTTGTTGCCACCTGCAATAAAGTATCGAGGAGTAATTATCAATGGATTCGTTGTAACGTCAGTTAGCGCCACTAGTTTGCAGGTTTCGAACACGTTGAAATTGTATCGTCTGTTAGTTTGTTGTGTACAAGCAAGTAAATGGTCTACAGTTTTAGAAAATCGATGATTAAATAATAAAAACAGTAGGATTACATAATACAAGCAATGTCACGTATGATGCATAGAACGATCTACCCTATTAGTGCACCGTAGCTAAACCTACATGCATTAGGGCATTTGAAAACATAGTTTTGTTCCACGATAATCAATCTACTAGGTGCAGTGGGGTATTTCCCCTTCGCAAACGGCGCTAGGTACTGTTGCCCTAGCTCTAGCAGCCCTCTCGTGCTTTTCTGGCACGATCTGACTCACACTTATTGAACTGCTGCTACCGATCAGACTCCCGCTTTGCCTGAAACACTTCTATGGAACGATTGTTTTTTCTTCTCTCAGGGCGTCTGTCAACGGTTGTAACATTCGGGGTACTTGTCAACAATAGAATTTATACGGGTAGCTCAAGATCTCAAGTCAGATGGAAACACAAGACGGGGAGACTTTAGACAGGTTCAGGCCCTCGATGATGAGGTAACACCCTAGTTCTGTGTTTTGCGATTATATGGAGATCTCGATTACAATGGAGTTCTCGAGATCGTATGTTGTGTAGATAATTAGAGAAGATAATGATACCATGGCCCCCGCCCCTACCTTTATATAGTGTAGGGGGGATAAGGTTACACCGGATCCTATCTCCAGAGTGTCCAGCACATATACGCAACAATATTTACAGATACGAATCTCATAATCAAATGGGATCAAACTCTATCCTCACAACTATCCTTGGCATCCAAGTTATGCGTAGTCCGAGTGGTATCCATCTCCTTTCGACCGGCTTGGGCTGTCCCCGTCGGCTACCTTATGGGCCTTTCAGGATGATACCCGGGGCCCATGTTGTCCATAGTAGCCCCCGAGTGCTTTGCAATCGAGTCAGATATCCCGATGATTGGTTGATTAGTCATTTGTTCCTGTTATCTGCAAGAAGATTGTAAAGAACTCAAAAGATCTTAACTTCAAAAATTGAGAGCAACGCACTACTCGGTAATACCAAGATTTTGGCAATCAGCCTGTTTAAAAAGCACGCCACTCTATTCTGAATAGTGTATTCATTCATCCGGCTGCTTGGTACCTATTCTCATCTTGTGAAAACAGTAATAAGCTCAGTATGTGGCGTACCTTAAACCATGTAGTTGTGGTACCTGTCTTGTGGTATACTGCATTTAGTATATTTGAGGGTATAAAACATCAAACGCCCGATACTGTCTTGCACAATTCAGTACTAGGCCCAACATGGGGCGCTTTTTCAGCCGAGTGGTAGCTATCCCAATCAGAGGAAGGATCAGCTAGCAACCCACTTAAGGGCATACCGTTCGGATAAAGTTTGGCTGAAAGGTATACAACTGGCGACCCAACAGGGCATACCTTTGAAACAGTATCCGAGCCTTACGAACACCCAACTTTGACATGCAAGGCTGGATAGTGATCCGACATGGGGTATGCCATGAGACATCTTTTAACGGGTGGCACTTCCGGTCATATGCCCTTATTGGGTATACCGAGGCCAAAATAGGCCCGATGTCAACAACGTATTATCATTGCTTGAGACGTATTGTTGAGAAAGCCTGTTAAGGGGAGGGCCCTTTGCTTGAATGGATTTGGGCCCAACCCCATTTAGAAATACAAAGAGTCTTTGCGTCTTTTCAGCCAAGATCACACCCACCACCATCCCATCATTATAATGGCTTTACTGTGTTTAAACGGGTATCAGGCTATGCGTATAAAAACCTGAGGCAGCGCGTTGAACCACATCTAGCCTCTAAGCCTTTCTTTTCTTTCGTTGGGTACTCATCCTCCCCTTTCTTCCACAATGGAAAACCAAGGCAGAGAGCTCGACGGATGGGAGATCGCCTGCGCCGAGCGTGTCGCCGCCGCCCATGCCGCCTCAGAAACCCTTTGGTGGCAATTTCAAGAAGCTAGCACGGAACGCCACGTCCAGGAGGCCATCCGTCTTCTGGTTCGTGGGTGCTCGCAACTGTACCCAGTGCGCACTCAGCTGAAGGACACACTGGTCGCCTCCATCCTTATGGAAAGGTGGCCTTAGGGTAGCTTCTTCGCTTTTTCTTGTTTTGGTCCTTTTCAAGCCAACGATGAGTCCTAGCTCATTGTGCTATGCTGCAAAGTCTTTTGTAATCCAGCCTATGATCTATGCGTAATATCTTAATGAAAAACCTTTTGGCCTTCCAAACTTTTCTTGTTTGGTAGTGTCCATCAAATTCCGATTGTTTTCACCTTCGTTCGAACGAATTAAAACAATTCAGATTCGACTCGACCACTCATTATCTGCCTTTAGCACATGAATGACAGTCGGCGTATCCGAGTGGTTTGGCTACATAGCAATCGAAACAACACGCATTTTTATCCAAGTTAAAGCTCGGCCCAAAAACGTGTCCTTCGGCCTTTAAATTTGGGGATGGGGTGGGCGAACCGCTCTACCCCGCCCATTTTCGCAAACGCCTCTTTATTCGCTCCAGTGAACTCCGCCGCTAGGGTTTCTATTCTCCAACAGGGGAACAACACCGCTAGGGTTTCTATCCGCCCAATAGGGGAACAACACCGCGATGCCTCAAGAAGGGAACGACGCTAAAAGCACCGTCAACGCCGGCCCAGAAAGAGCTAGGAAGGGATTTCGCCCGTTGCACCCATCCTTGCCTCCACACCGGGATCTGTCGTCCGCATAAAGAGCAAGCAGAAGCGCCGACACCGCTAAAGCTCTGGTTGGAGGCCAGCCGGTCCCCAAAACCCGGCAAGAAAAACCTCCACCACAATCATACGCCTCACAAAGAACGGAAGGGTAGGACGGCGATGAACGAGACCTCATGAGACGATCGATCGAGGGAAACGTCGAGCCTCGAGGACCGAGAAGGAAGGCGCCGCCACCGCCATCATGCACCAGGAAATGAAGGGAGGGCAGAACAACGGTTGATGGGACCTCGACAAGGGGAGGGGCACGGTGGCTATGCCTAAGACAAGAGCCAACCGGGCACCGCGCAAAGCCGAAGAAGGGTGCCTGCGTGTCGCGTCAAATATCATCGTTTGGACCTAAAGGAACCGAACTCTGTACTGCCGCGGCACCCCGACTATCAATGCATCGCCACTGAAGAGGCACCACCAAAACTGAACAACCAAGCATTGAATCTGCGCCACCAAACGCCGGAACAACCACTAAGGCGCCGGCCAGACGTCGATGCACTGTCCCAAGAAGACGACGCCAAAACTGACGGCCACACCAGATCCGGACCACCTGCCAACGGATCCGGTCAATACATTGCCGGAGTACATAGAAACCCCCCAGCGGCCTCTAGCGAGGCGGGCACGAGAGGAGGGGTAGGAATGGGAGAGAACGTAGGTGGGGAAGGGCGCCCCAGCTGCCATCGGCGACCTCCAACAAGGCGAGGAGCAGGGGGAGGACGTCGTAGCCATCCAGCCACCGTGCCCACACCGAAGTACACCGAGCGGCAGAGACCATCAACAAGCAAGTGGCTGGGGAGCCATGGACCAGTGTAGTGACGATTAGCGAAAAACGCAGACACCGGCGTGGGCCGCGAACTGATATGCACTCAGGGATCTTTTTTTCGTCGAAATTTTGCCGAAATTTCACGAATTTTGGGATTTTCGCCAGGAGCCGAAATGGGCCCATTTCGGTCAAAAACTTTCGGCCCAGTTTGAATTTAGACGGGCTCAAACCAGCCCAGCCGATGCCTACTTCTTCCCCCATGTCATAGTAACCCTAGCTGATGTCTCCTCTCCCCCAAATTCCTAAAAATGGCGGCGGCTGTTCTGGTTCCCGGTGATGGGGCTCCGCTGTGCCTTCTCCCCGATGCCATGCCTCCTCCCCCGGCGCTCCTCCGCCCCAGCACCTCCTCCCCAGACGCGCCTCCGCCCCAGCGCCTCTCCCCAGTGCCTCCTCCACCCCGACAACGGCTCATCCCCGGCGCGAGTCCACCCCGTCGCGCCTTCACTCGCGGGCGGCGGATCCACCCCGGCGCACCTTCTCCCCGGCGGCGGTGACTCCCCCCCGACGCTCCTCCGTCCTAGCGCCTCCTCCCCCTACGCGCCTCCGCCCCAGCGCCTCCCTCCGGCGCCGCCTCCACCCCGACGCCTGCTCGATGTTGAATGACATGCTATATGTTGCCATTTGGTGCTAGATTTGGTTCTAGATGTTGGATATGGTCTTATAGACAAATTTCATCAAATTTGGACAAATTTTGTTTGAATTTGAACGTCATTTGACCGAAATTTCGAACGAAATTTTCGGATTCCGCGGATTTCGGTGTTTTCGCTGAGGAACGAAATTTTTCTTCTACCGAAATAAAAATCCTTGTATGCACTAGGACGACGAGTTGCCGAGCAACGCAGACACCTACGTGGGCCGCCGAACCGATGCACAAGGACGACGAGTCGTTGAGCAGGCACACATAGGGGGGCGCCTCGCATGCGCGGACGGGCTGGCTCGGGAGGGATGCCGGGCACGCACGCGGTGGCGGGGAGGAATCTGGGAGAGGCGCAGCCGTGCCGGCGCGTTCGAAGCTAGCGCTTGCGCTGCGCGGCAGTGGCAACGTTGGTCGCCACAGGTCCACCGCCGGATCACGGCGCTAGGGTTTGAGGGGCTTGGAGGTGGCGGCGCTCGTCGCCCCACCCAGGATGACGCGAGGGCCCGTGGAGTTTTCGAAGCGAGATCAAATTTACATGAATTTTCTTGGTGCGGTGTTTGAGTTCTGTACTATAAGTGTGGGCTCATGTTGTTTAGTTTCCTATGAAAATGGCACCTTAATTGCCAACCTATTTTCAAGCTTACAGCAGATGATGGTCATGTGAGAATGGCAAATAGTTAAGGCAATGATTAGCACAGGTAGTGAAGAGAGATTGAAATGCAAACGTCGCAAGTGCAACCACCTTATCACCCTCTGTGTCTTCCAGAGAAACATGGAAAATACTCAGAAATTTCCAGCAGGTGCTATGCTTCCTATTCCAGCCATACCAATATCTCCAATCACACAATGGCAACCATACGTAGGTTTCCAAGAACCATTCGAAACTAATGCAAATGCCCACAACTGAAATTCTCGGGTGTTTTGAAAGCAAGCTCACGTTGTCATGGCGAAATACATCAGAAGTTCAGAAACATGCCCATGGAAGCTAGGTGTGAAAGGCAAGAACAAGTAAATTTTAGAAGTTCAGGGTTTATTCCAGCGCTTCCTGCATGCATGGTGTGGATACAGGCCTTCAGATGTTCAGGCAACTGGGTTTTGCTCATCTTGCTTCTTCTTCTTCTTGGGCACGAACTGCCGAGCCCACAGATGCTTTCCCCTTGTCATGAACTTGACCCTCTTGTTCCCATCAAGGACTCGGCGCAGCGTTGCCTGCAAGTAAAATGTTACATGTGCATAGAGTGGTGGCCTGGGGTCAAGTGGAACCTCTATCTTTATTTCATCGATATCCCCGTAGTGTCTGCGATATGGGATTGGCAACAAACATTTCAATAAACTGATAGCACTAAGCTAGAGTAAAAAAACTACTATCAATTCAATCAGTATGTCTCTGCAACTGCATATGTGTCATTTGCTTGAAACAAAAAAAAAACTAATGCATTGTAACCATTACAGTACTTGCAACGTTTTTGTGTAGATGCTAAAATATTATTGGTATGTTATAGAGACAATGTATAGGCTTCTAGGAGGATTATATTATTCCAACAATAAACCAATTAGAAAATATGCACTGCAGCCATTCCTATACCTGCGCTGCGAGACTCGCATCTACTTTTATTTATAGTAATATATGTACTTGCACTAGACTAGTGATTTTCTCACTTTAATATGTGCGTTCTTCAGGAAAATATAAGGATCTATTTGTGTCAATCTGATCACCAAATGCCAAATTAATAGGTGATGTATATGTAGCACATATATTCCAACTTCCAAGCAGATCACATAGCTTTCATTGGTTCTCTTTTATGGTACAACGAGGTTCTATTGGATATGACAAATGCACATCAGACATTTTCAACTTTAGCCCCTTAGAAATATAATTAAACTCAGATTGTTCCCATGAAAATGATATTAATAGGTTTGAAAATGGCAGGCATATTGGTCTAAATATAATTTGAAGTAATGCATCACGATAGAAATAATAGTATGTCTATACCCTAGGGATTCAAGAAAAAGTAAGCAATATGTATATTTTTTTAATGATGGCAGTAGGCCCTAAAAAATATGTAATTTAACTTTTCAACTCTTTCAGAACTCTCTTTTCGGTAACAATTTTTTGAGAATTTTACATGAAGTTTTTAAGTGCCAATAAAGGATGAATTATGACATGTTTAGTATAAATCCTTAGTTCATTCTTGGCTCGACTTAGATCCAACAAGGGGGGTTTCAAGATCATCTTTAGTTACTGTATTTTGTTGCTTAAACTCTTTGTTCTCAGAATTAGCATTTATCTCCTTGAAAAAATAGCATTCATCTATGGTAGAATATTACAATAGGCTAACAAACTCACTAGTTTAGTGTGAAACATTGCCTTCGGAAACATCATTTCACAATATTTATGTGTGAAGCAATCAAGAGAGTAGTTATTGCAGTGTTCCATTCTCTACTCCGATTCTAGTACGAAAAGCAATTTCAAAGGTTTTATTTTATCATTCAATAGGGGTTTCTATGATTGTCATGGGCTTCAAGTTTTCAACAATATTGTGAAAAATGGCAGCCATATTAATAACATAATGTTTTTTGTTTGACCTGGAATTGTGTAAAATCCACATTTTTTGCATGTTAGTCCTGCATGTAATCAAATAAATAGGTTTTTTAAGACTAAGTGTACATCCCTTGGACATTGATCTAAGCTATCTAATAACATTTAATGAAGTAAACTATTTCATAATGAGTTGACTTTGAAATGCCAAGAAAGCTGAAGGTGGTGGCTCACCCTACTAGTAAGTGAATGATGGAGCTTCAACAATGTCATTATCTACACTGTTTGGAATATTTGAAAAAAGAGAAATCGACACATTTTTTCAGTTAATAAGCTTGTCCCCCTCAGCAACTAGCAGACAATATCTACGAGGACCTTAGCCTATGGGAGTGGGCCTCGTCCATTGTTATAGCCTTAATAGACATACCATGATTTTGCTATAGTCTTTTAGCTTTGGAGACCATCTTTTTGGCCCCCTTTGTAAGAACACACTCTTTCTTCTTTAATGGGACTACAAATCCTATCCTTTTTACTCAAAAAATTACAAAGAAATCTTATGATACTCCAAATATATCATGCACTACAGGAATCTCCCTCAATTCCAAGGGCTAAAAACCCTCGCCAGATTTAGGCCCTCGTGAGTAACCTGCGTCTACTTATTTTTGCGAGGGCTTCTGTTTGGCCCTTGTAACTACATTATTTATAACGAGGGCTGGAAATTGCCCTCGTTATTTAATACTTTATTACGAGGGTATAGTTTCGGCCCTCGTGTATATTTTTTGGCCCTCGCGAAATTGGAATATTCCAGTAGTGATGGTATATTTTTGTAACGAATATAAACCTTACATGTCTTAAATTACCTCATAAAGAAGTCATATAGTTCATCTTTAGTAAATGGATAGCCATTAGAAAAAGTCACAAACAAAGTTCTCTCATCTTGCGGAACACCATAATGTCGTTGCGCGGTCTGCAAGAAAATATATAATTATATCCATGCAAGATTTCACGAAGCTATAAGGCACCATCGGGAAAATTATTAAATAAAAATCGGTTTGTGCCATCTAACCGTGACACTGTTTAAACTTGAAAACATTCTTACTGCACGATGTTTTGAGATTTAGCTTACCAATTGGGAACTTGGTTGATACTCGTCTATTGATTCGTTGAAATCTTGGAGGATAGGGCTTGACGGAATGAGGATACTCCTAGAACTTGTGCCTTCTCCATGATGCTTTTCAGTGTTAACATACAGAGCCTTAATCTTGGTTAAAAGATCGTTCTACATAGAGGGATCGATAAATCTCAACAAGAACTTAAAAAAAAAAAGTTAAAAAACCACTTACAGCTATGGATTTAAAGAATTCCTTACTGTGCTCACGGAAGCTTGATCATTTGAGTATTCACCCTCGATTTGATCCATCTCACGGATAAATTCCTCCCTCTCCGCTTTTTCTCGAAGATCATCTAGGGCGTTGTAACAAACATTGTTGAGGTAGAAAGAAATTCCTTCAATAGCTTCTATCTGAAAGTGGGTTCTTGGCATAGATCTATCATCTGAATCACCCAACTCGAGACGGAGTGTTTCAACAAAACGTCTTGCGGCGAAAGCAATTGCCCAAACATGATGATCATCAAACGAGTCTATGCGCTCGAGGAAATCAGAATGCCCATTCCCTTCGAGCCACAGCCAGAAAGCAATTATCTCCATGGAGAGAGAGGATTCAATCTGAAGAGAAAAGACCAAGCGGGAGAACAATTCACGCAGTAGCATATAGAAAGAATCGGTAGCATTCAGTAGATCGGAGGCCATGGATGGTGGGGGAAGGAAGCTTGGAATGAACTTGCTGGTTTGTAATCAAAAGTATTGTGGATGAAGAAGATCAAGAAAGCATGTGTGCTAGCTATGCTTATCAAATACTACTCCGTAAGCAAATCCTTGAGAGGTTCACACCATGCAGGAAGGTTACTAGTATCTTCCAAATTTAATTGTTGTCAAATGCATGAAGGGTGGACTGGCAGAGGTGACAAATCAGATTAAATGATGGACAGCCTATGCTCAAGGATGGTATTCACATTTTAGGCACACTTGCCAGATAACTGATAAAAAATTTGCGTCCACCACCTTGCATAAGTTGGTGCTCTCACAAGATTTCTTTGTGCCATGCTTATAATGTAGATTTAATCCTAACCAAAAGCTTTACTTTAAAGGGTCTATATGCAAATGTTGCTGCTGAGAGAGAACGCTTGGGGAAAAATCATTGCTCCTATCAAAGGAGAAAGATAGCCGGAACAATAAATCTACAGATTAGGATATTGAATAATGGGTTTGTCTTTATGCTTTCCTCCTTTCAATCAACTGTTAATGCAAATAAATTCATCCCATAAGAAAGCTCGTAGAAATGGAGGAATCCAGCTAGCTATCTAGCGATTTCTTATATAAAAAACATGCAAGTTTTATAGGTAGATAGACATTCAAATCGTGGTAATTGAGAAAATTCTTCATTTATATTTTTTTTTATCAATGGGCATATATAGCTTATTAGAGTTTTGGACATACCAGACAAAAAGAAACAGAAAAAAGTTCGATGTCCTAGAGAAGTAACATGTGATGTATGTCACTTGACTGTGGAGCTTGAACACGTTAGTGCATGACCCTTTGCGCTAAAAAACAATCTAGCAAAAAAAAAAAAAAAAAGAACTTCAGAACTGCAGTTCGCAACTCCTCGCACCCAAAGTCGATCGAGTGGCAATTTCCTTAGTGAACTCTCCAGCATATTTGATAAATTCTTCACAAATTCATTCGCCAAATATAACTCAAGTAAAGAAGATAAATAATAACTAGTTGGGGGAATTAATAGTGGGACACGGTAAATTTGCTCCGGAGGGACCCATATATAG
Organism: Raddia distichophylla; assembly: GCA_005191435.1. Lineage (NCBI taxonomy): Eukaryota > Viridiplantae > Streptophyta > Magnoliopsida > Poales > Poaceae > Raddia > Raddia distichophylla. The sequence goes on from SPJY01000075.1 coordinate 184,254, forward strand.
AGTACTTAGGACCGATTTGAATGAGATTTCAACGTCGTAGCGCTAATTGTCTCTGACTATTAATATATGACTATCAAGATATTTTGATAATAAGATTGATAGCAGCACTCCGTGGGGGTAACTCAAAGCCCTTGTTATTTCAGCGTTATGTATCGTTGCGTATTACTGTATCAAATTTTGTTATTTTTATATAGCCTATATGTTGTTATAATTTGTAACTATTTTTTCGTAGCCTTTAGTAGTCCTTTCAAAAATCCAAAACTATTTTAAAATTATTTTTTTAATCTGTGTACCTCTTATCAATTGCTCTCAAATTTGTTACAGTAATATGCCAACGAAACGATACACTGAAAAGAATAAGGCTAAAATAGGTACGAATTGTGAGACAATGATAATACATTGTTTTCCTTTATATATAGTACTCATATAAGTGTTTTAATTAGGGTACTCCTATCTTTATATGTTGCTACCTCTCTCCTACACCCACCCGATTTCTCTCTCCCCGATAATTTCTCTCCTGCGCGCCAGTCATGTATGAGCAAATTTAGATCGTTCTCACCGTATAAAAATTTGCTTTACTATAGTCATGAGCATCACTTTAATTAATTTTTCTCGTGCAACACTTTACTACGTTGTATTACACAAATAATACATGTAGAGTAGTAAAGTAGTTATCAAGGTAGAATACGGTACTTCGACTGGTAATAAAGTATTGTATACATAACAGTAAAGTAATGCTCATAATTGCAGTAAAAGTAATTTTTTTAAAATGTGACCGATCTATTAAAAAACATGTCAAGAACATGATGCAATCGGTTTTTCAAGCGGAAGTTATTATAAAAAATTATAACAAAAATACGGATTTGGATATATGATGTGTGTATGCAATCATCATCATGCATGGAATAGCATGCAAGAAGGAGGGCGCGTGTGAAGGAAGAGAAACACGTGTCGCCTTATTAACGTAGCAGTAGGTATAAATTATAATACTTTGACAGCAATCTCATTTTTATTCACAAGATCAAAATCTAAAAACTATAAGTAGCGCACAAGGTGGAATGGTGGACCCAACAAGGATGCACACACACTCAAAAAATTAATATTAATGAAACAACGAATTTACTAGACCTTGTCTATGTAGGCCCAACAACCTTGAGAGTTGAGACTTGACACGCCCAAGCCATCACCTTTCAAGCATCCTCGATCCATAGCAAGAATTAAACATTCCATGATGGCCTGTTTGATCATGAACGTTAACCCTTTCACCTAGCTGATTTAGTCCTACCCAACATGTAAGAGCATGTGCGACAGCCTCCGCATTCAGCACGAGCCAACATCTACGCACGCGCTGGCGGGAAGTATGGCTGTTGTATCTGTGCGGGTGGGTGGGAGAGCTGCTGCTTGCGCGTGCGAGCAGTTAGCGCTTGATGCCGGCCAGCAGATGCGGTGCCCGTTGGCCATGCTCTAAGAATTAAACAACTTATATGCCCAACAGAGAAGAAAGCAATGAGACGGCGAACTTAGTTTCTCTAACTTCTATTATCACCATCCACGAATCCATGCAAACACGATCATCCCATGATTGCAAACACTAATCGACCAACGTCGCGTGATGCTGCGCCATGTCCACGGAGGATTAGGAGACGGCGTCGACGCGTGGTGCACCTGTGACATGCATGCTCACGGCTGCGATGGGTTAATCGATGGGAAACCTGAGCATTAGGCTGATTAATTGAAATAAGATGATTGATACTTGATGCGCTGAACGGCACCCTAGCTCGTTCCCGAGACATATTTGAGAAAGACGCAGGGCATCGGACCAGCTCCTATCTGATGCACATCGCTGTCCGTCCGATCTCTATCCGACGACTAGTATTGATTCTCATATCATTACAGGAAATAAAAATAGATTCGACTACCAAGTACTGACTTGACGGTCAACCTGTAGCCATCGATACATGTAATGTAGTATCGACGGCCATAAATAAGCCGTCGATACAGAGCATGCTAGGCGTCAGTCTCGACGGCCCTCATTACGGCCGTCGAGTTTGCTTGGGGAAGCCCCGTAGAGACGTTGTGTGGCGTGACGGCGTCTATCTTTCTCGATGGCTAGCCGTTTGGCCGTCGATACAGTCTTCCACGGAGAGTCAGTATCGACGGTGTACTGTGCATGTTTAAAACAATCTTGTCTATTCCCTTTTATTTCAATCTTTTTTCAAAATTGCTGTGATTTTGAAATAAACATTAGAAAAGTTGCTTTTTGTTAATTTTTTGGGTTGGTATTTTTGTAATGTTTGAATTAAGGAATATTGAACATGTATAGCTTTTTAATTAATGTACTAAATAATGTTTAAATTTCAATATTTAATTTTCAATAGTCAAAAATTTAAAAAATTCTTGGGTGTGGGTATCGATTATTGAATTGTGGAGAATACATAAATTTAAACTTACAAATAAACATAATTTAAATTCAAATGGGATGTTTGACGTTGTTTTGATCACATGAAATATGAAACTTCCACCTGAACTTCTCTGGAAAGCTTCAGGTTACAAAGGAGTCACCATAAACGGAAGTTCTATATTTTTTGATTTTTTCCAGGTGTGTAATTCCCAGTAGGAAACAACATGGAACGGTTTGAACATTTAAAATTAGGTTTTTCAAATTTTTAATTTTGAAACAGAGAGGTTTGACCATTGATGCCCTTTAAGGGGGGGTCGCCCTCGAGACAAGCATTAGTATCGACGGCTTATGAGAAAGCCGTCGATACTATGCCACTTCCTCGACGGTAGTTAACCGAAACCCTCGGGAGAGATTCTTTCGACGGTTTTATCAGTGGCCGTGTACAACATCTTCCCCGATGACCATGTCGACGGCCACCAATAATGCCGTCGAGACAACTATTCTGTATCGACGGCTTGTATATAGTCGTCGATACTAAGTTGGCCATTACTAGCTCCGCGTCGACAGCTCCCTACCTAGCCATCGACATAGAGCTGGTAGCAGCCACCTCAGTATCGACGGCTATATATAAGCCGTCGACACTGCACAGTTGAATCGATGGTTTTATTGGGGCCGTCGAAACTGTATCATTACCAGCGTAGTGTCAACGGCTTAGGGTTTGGCCATCGACACTGCCCTAGATATAGATCGACCGCGGGCTCGGGGACTTAGCGATTTCGCTAAGTCCCTAGCCTCCACGCCGCCTCGCCCCGCGCCGCCTCCCCGCCGCTGGGCCGGGCCGCCTCCACGCCGCCGCCTCGCCGGGCTAATGCAGGCGATGAAACTTGAAGAAACTTGGATGAAACTTGTTGAAACTTGACAGTTCGGCAAAGTTTAACGAGTACGAAACCCAATTTTCGGTAGGCGAAACCCAAGTTTCAGTAGACGAAACCCAAGTTTCACCAAGTAAATTTGAAGTTTATATGACGGCAACGTATCCCGTGTACACAGGGGTTCCCGTGTAAACCCCGTGTACACCAACTAGCAAAAGTCATGAAAAATTCTGAAAATTTTTACAAATGTTGTAATGAACTTGTTCCACCTATGTATAAAGTTTGAAGACGAAATTCATTCTATAGTAAGAGTTATAAAAAAGAGAAAACTATATCCATTTTAAACCATTCAAATTTGTCATTATTTTCTCTTTTTTTATAACTCTTAATATATAATGAATTTGATCTTCAAACTTTATATATATACACTACAAGAAACGCTCAAAATCTCGAGGGCCCCCTGAAGGCTCGACGGCCAACGCGTAGCGGTCTTGAGAGAGTAGGAAATCTCGACGGCCATGAAAAAGCCGTCGAGATAATAGACCTATCTCGACGGCCACTACATAGGCCGTCGATATAGTCTCCATTCAGCTCCCGCGTCTCACTTTTCGGCTTTTTGTGGCTCGGGAAAAGAGCAGTCTCGACGGCCAGATAACGGGCCGTCGAGACAGTTAATGGGCCAGGCCACCTCCGCTCGGGTAATGGGAAGCTGTCTCGACGGCCTTTATCTGGCAGTCGAGACAGATAATTTTCAGGCACGTTGATTTTTGTTTTTTAATTTCAAAAATGTTTATAATTTGTGAAAATATGTGGAAAATTCTCTTTTTTTCATTGTTACAAAAATCAATGTGTGAAAAAAATGCTTATAATGTTATATTTTTAACGCTATGTTTTTTAAATATGTATATGTGGGTTTAAAAATTTGTAAATTACATGAAAAATGTTGTAAAATTGTTGTAATGTGTAACATTGCAATGAAATAAGGGTATGATAATAATTTGCATGGTTTGATGAACACAAAAAAAATTATAAGCGCATCTCGATTGTATTTACTTCAAGTCTCTAGAACGTTGAGTCATTATTCCG
>SPJY01000075.1:189857-225573 GCA_005191435.1 Raddia distichophylla
CGCGCCCGCCCGGTGGCCCCCCGCCCCGCCGATTTCTCCCCGCCGCCGCACCGCGCCGCCTCGCCCCGCCGCCGGCCCTCTCCGTCGACTGCTCCACCGCCGGACCGTCCTGCGCCGCGTCCACTGTCCACCGCGCCTGCTCCGCCGGCCGCCTCCGCTACCCCATCTCCACCGCTCCCGCACCGCACGCCTCATCCCGCCGGCCACCCCATGAACTTCTGCAAAGACATCGAGGTACTTTCCCGGGCTTTTTTTTTTCAAATGTTCATAGTGTAGTGTCGACGGCCAATAATGTTTAGTCGAGACTAATTATAATATAATCATGATTAACATTAATTAAATTATTTAAAATAGTAATTTTTTTTAAAAATATGAATATATTTAAAAATTTAGGAAAATAGTATGAAATATATTTAAAAATTTAGAAAAATGGTAAAAAATGTATTTAAAAAATATATATTAATCTGTTTGCCGTGTGATTAGCTAGCGTCCGTGGATAAGTTTAGTGGATGTCACCTAGCCGTACGTCATCCGTTCGGAAACGACACATCTCATATGGAACACGGACGTTGATTCATTGTGTTCTAATACAAGATGTGACACACGTTTTCGATTTGTCCAGTGGAGCCCCTTATGGGTGTCCCAGTGGACAGCCTACGAATGACCGTTCGAGCACACGTCGCGTTGTGGTACCGGAGGCTTCGAGATGTGGTTTTTGACGGCATGACCCTAAGAGGTTCTCCTATGCATAAAATAAGTGCTTGGGAATTCTTATCGGCTCCCTGGTCATCGTTGCACTAGGAACCCTAGGGTTATGCTGCCGAAATCTCGTCTCGAACCCCGGTACTGCAGCGCAACGTGTGCTCGAGCAGTCGTTCGTAGGTAGGTTTAGAAGCCTTCCAAAGCCTAATATAAAACCCTCACATGCGACGATGGCTGGCAACTCAGGTGAAAGAAGACAGGAGCTGGATGTACGAAGGATGGCAATGGAACGGACACCACTCGGATGAATGGTATGACAAGTCCGAGATATTCCTGAATCGTGCTTTTCAGGATGCTCCAAATGATAACACCCGGGTAACTTGTCCATGTGTTGATTGCGGGAACTGCAAGAAAAGAACCCGCACTCAGATGGAGATAGACTTGTATACGTATGGCTACAAGGCCGAGTACCATCGATGGGTCTATCATGGGGATAGTCGAGGGGGCGGAGCCACCACCACCGCCACCCCCAACCGACGAAGGTTTCGATGAGATTGATAGGGTGAATGATATGATGGATGACTTCGGTCATAATTTCCCGGACGCTGAGCCACCCACAACGTTGTCTAACTTCATGGAGCTTCTCGAGTCTGCAAAATAACCTCTGCACGATAGCACAACTGTGGCCCTCTTGTCTGTTGTGGCTCGTATGTTAGCAATTAAGTGTAAATACAATTTCTCTATCAACTTTTCGACGAGCTCATATCGTTGTAGTCCGATGTCCTTCCTCAAGGCCACAAGATGCCTTCTAGTTGGTACGAGTGTAAGAAACTGATAGGTAGTCTCGTGCCATATGAAAAGATACACTATTGCCTGAACCATTATATGTTGCACTACAAAAATAATACGGGTAAACAGTCTTGTGATAAATATGGGAAGTCAAGATTTGTCGAGGTAGAGGACGCTCAAGGAAACAAGAAGCAGACTAGTGTGGCGAGGAAAGTGCTTCGTTACTTCCCGCTGACGAAACATGTAGAACGGTGTTTCATGACCGAAGAGACAGCGCAAAAGATGAGGTGGCATAAGGAGGGTAAAAGGCCGAAGGGCGACTTGATGATACATCCGTCAGATGGGGACGCGTGGAAGAACTTCGATTAGAAACATCCGGACTTAGCAGCTGATCCGAGAAATGTGCGTCTAGCAATTGCCACCGATGGGTTCACCCCTTTCAATATGATCGTTGCGTCGTATTCCTGTTGGCCAATGTTCACTATGCCTCTGAACCTTCCGCCGTCACATTTAATGAAAGAGGAGCTCATGTTTCTATCCCTCATCGTGCCTAGTCCAAAGAATCCTGTAAAGAATATGAATTTTTTCTTGAGACCTTTGGTCGAAGAGCTGAAAGAGTTATGGGAGAATGGAGCAATCACGTACGATAGAAAGTCGAATACCAATTTTCGCATGAGGGATGCTTTTATGTGGTCTATTCATGATTTTTTGACGTACGAATTGTTCTTAGTATGGAGCATGCACGGCAAGCTAGCATGTCCCGCTTGCATGGATGATACAAACGCGTTCCAGTTAACGCACGGGGGTAAGGCATGTTGGTTTGATTGCCCTTGTGCTTTTCTGAAGCCAGATCATCCCTTCAAAAAACAGAGGAATGTGTTTCGAAGAAACACCGTTGTGAAAGGACAAAAACGTCAACGACTGACCATAGCTGCCATCAAAGCTTTGCAATCAAAGTTGATGGAAGGGAGAAATGTAATCTATGAGGGTTACGATGTGTCCCATCATTGGACACACAAGTGCAGTTTATACTCGCTTCCTTATGCAGAGGATTTGTCAAGCACCAATAGATGAATGTGGGACAATGAATCTTTGGGACCAGTCTCGACATTCCTAATGAGCAAGGATAATGTGAAAGCACGTCTCGATTGCGCTGAAATATGCAGTCGACCATCAATGAACCTCATGGAAGGAAGGTCAAAAAAGCCTAAGGCTTTGTGCTGCCTAACAGTCACCCAAAGGAAAGAAGTTCTCGAGTGGATCGAAGGACAGTTGAAGTTTCCCGATGAATACGTATCAAATATTGGTCGTGGTGTGAACGTTGCTCAAGGAAAGATACACAGCATTAAAAGCCATGACTTTCATATATTTGTACGTGATCTCAATCCTGTCGTGTTTGGTGGTTACGTACCTGAAGACGTATGGAGAGCTTTCGCGGAATTAAGTTTTTTGTATAGAAGACTATGTGCTAATGAGATAAAGCGGTCCGAGATGGTTAAGCTCGAAGGGGAGATTGTTGTGCTTGTGTGTAAGCTTGCGAAAATATATGTTCTTGGATTTTTAAGCCAATGCAGCATCTACTGATTCATTTGCCTGCCGAAGCCAGGTTGGGAGGTCCCATTCAGTATAGGTGGATGTATCCTATGGAGCGTCGCCTTAAAGGGGTTAGGGCAAACGTGAAAAATAAGGCTCGCGTTGAATGTTCGATAGCAGAATCATACTATATGCAGGAGATAACCCACTTTTGCAATAAATATTTGGCGAGAGAGCACAATGTCAATATTCAAGTACCAAGATACAACACAGTTTGTAACAAACCTTAATCTGACCTAAAATTGTTTCTTGGGAAAGACAATCCTATGATGAGAAGTAAACGACGAGATGGATGAATGAACCCAGTTCGGAGGAAAGAACAAAGTTGATGAAGGAGGGTACCAGACCTGGACGTCCTAACTTCATAGTTTGGTTCCGGAAACATGTAAGTATATATGATTTCATAACCTTGTTAACATTTGAAGATTTTGTTGACATAGTTTGTTAAATTTTTTCTTTTCTATCAAACAGTGCACGACTTATGCGAGCGTACACAACGATCTCCGTATTCTGTCGCGTGGCCCCAGAACTAGCGTAAAAGTGTAGGGAACTTATGATGTCAGTGGGTTTCACTTCAGATCAGCAATTCACGAAAGGTGAAAACCTAATTTAAAACCAATTAACAGTTGTATACTATGCTAGGGGAAGATGGCACGGAGTACTAGGTATAATAGAGGAGATAATTGAACTAGTATTTGAGGGAAGTAAGGAACTATCGGTTGTTCTCTTTCGTTGCAGTTGGTTCGACGTCGAGCAGAGCTAGGTTTGGTGGAGGTTAACCACACGTCAAGGTTACAAGGGTATGATCCGTTCATCCTTCCTAACCAGGCTGAGCAAGTGTACTATCTTCCTTATCCATGTCATAAAGTAATGAAAAGGTAGTACTAAACGCGGCGAGGAAGACTTCCGGTCATGGTGGGTTGTGTACAAAATTCGAAGGCCTGGAAGATTGGCTACCCCAATGTCCGATGATTATCACCAGCCAGTACAAGAGCAACGCATGAATGGCAACATGGTGATTGATATTAGGAATGAACTAGATAACCTCGTAGCCACAATAGATGATGATGCAAATGAAGAAGTAAATCCACCCAACCAGCAAGCTCAACAAACACAACAAGCACAACAAGCACAACAAGAAGGGGAGGATGACGAGCCTTTCGATGATCATCTCGATGTAGACGATACATACTTCTAAGTTGATGGTATTCATAATGGTTAAATTATGTTCAATTTTGTTGTTTCAATTTTACTAATATGTGCACTGACATTACTTCAAAATGCAGGATGCCACACTGACAGTTCAGGAAGAGCGCCTCGTAGGACGAGGACGACGACCATGACCAGGAGGTCTAGGAGGGCACTCCTTAGTCTGGCCAGGAGGGCACGCCAGACCAGGATGAGCTAGGGCTGACACAGGAGTCTGGGGCCGCTGGGGGCTCTAGTCAGGATGGAAGCTCCCAGGACAGTAAGAGGGGGCACAACAAGTTGCTCAACGTGGTGAGATATCCTCACGGGTGGATCGTGATCGAGCCGGATGGCGACAAGTAATATCCTAATTTTCTAATTTGTTGTCAATTAAATCTACTAACTTACTTTTATTCTCTGTAGCAATTTTCCTGTGTCCACCCCAACAAAGTTGATACCCAGCCAGCTAACGCACCTGGCATCCTCGTGCGCCAGTACTATCCTGGCATGGTCGGAGAGGAGGGGGTACAACATCCTGCTTACTCTTGGGATGATTACAATGTGGCACCTCATGGGGACAGCACCGCCGCCGAGGAGATAAGGCGGGAGTTTTGGGTGAGTTCGAACATTTTTGTTTTTTACATATCACAGATGATTGGCAACTATTGTTCATTCGGATTTATTTCTTTTCAGCTTAGGTACCGTCCGCGCCCAAGTTTGGAGGAGGCCGACATCAATTCTGTGATGGATAGGAACGCCAAGCAGAAGGTGCAAGATCTAATGTCGAGTGCACGGGTCACCGCCGTTTAGGATTTCCACAGGTATTCACTTATTTCTTCTGTTGTTTTTGGCGCATATGGTTCCAATACGAATAATTTACTTTTATCTTGTCTTGTCAGGATTGTGAAGGGTGAGAAGATCACCCAGGCCGACGCGCACAAACTGTACCTCGAGGCTGAAGAGTACGAGCAGGTTCGACCGGACTGGGTGTCGGACGCCCCAGATGCCTAGGAGGCCCTGTCACAGCACTAGGCCAGCGAGGCATTCAAGGAAAAGTCCCTGAAGGCCAAGAAGAACCGAGCAGCTAGACAAGCAAAAACGACGACCGGGAAGTCATCGTTCGCTCAGCTAAGGAAAAGGATGGTAATGCTACTCCTTCACTATTTTGAACTTCTTTTCTTGTAATAAGAAATATATCGACACTCTACTTGTATGATGGAGGGCGCCACGACTAGCCAGCTTCCGTCTTGGCTGTCGGTGTTCCGGAGGGGCCACACCTCCCAAAAAAAGCATGGCTCCTTCGGTCCCGTGGAACTTGTAGCTGCGCAGCGAGAGGTACGTAATAATTTATCAATTAGTTTGTACACAATCATACATTCTAACTCGATTATCTTCACTTCAATGCAGGCACGCTACAGAGAGGCTTTCGCTGATAAGCATGGCCAAGAGAAGGACCCATAAGAGGAGCCCCTTGACCCTTTGGTCATACATGAGGCTATGGGCGGGAAGGCTCGTGGGAGGCTAGCGATCGGAGGGGACCACCTGAGATATGATACTGTCTAATTTATGTACGCGTCAGCTCAGGTCATATTTTGTAACCACTAACATCGCTTTGTTACAGGTCGGAGGATTACATGTCTCAGGTGAGGGCTGCCCACTCACAAACAGAGAGCCGAAGCGCCTTCGAGGCCCACATTGAGAGGGAGAGGCAGCGGGAGAGGGAGGAGAGGGAGCGGGAGAAGGAGGAGAGCAGATAGCTGATGCAGACGATGAGGGAGAGCCTGAGGACCCAAGAAGAAGCCAGACAGAGCAGGAGGCGGAGATGGCGAGGCAACGATATGAGTTTGAGCAGAGGTTCGCCTATCTGGAGTCTCTCTCTCGACTGGGCGGGGTATTGTCCTAAAATCTATAATATCGACCCACATGTCATTTATTACAATTTCATTCACAAGTTAGATGTCCATAAAATTTTAGGCTGGTCCCAATGGTACCGTTTCGCGGTGGATGGACACCGGCTCTCTACATCCCTTACGGCAGCCACACTACTCCACCAGGCGAATACGTGGGCCCAGCTCGCCCACATGGTGGCTTGCTGTATGTTACGGAGGTGGTAAATCATTAACTCATGTTAATTCATGTTTCGAACCGTTTAAATGTGATGAACTAATAACCAATTGTTTTGTACACATGCAGGGTTCCAATTCAGCGACTGAAGGTGAAATTCATGGCCAAGAGGGAGGAGAGACAACGGTGAGCCAGGAAAATCCCAATTCTTTGCGAACGCCCCGCCGCTGTTCACCGAGCCGCCTAATCCCCCAGAGAACCCACCGGAGAACGATCCTCGGCCAACCAACCATGATCAGTAGATAGCTAGCTTTACTTTTCACTTTGTTACTTTTAGTTGGAAACTTCGTCTTGCATTTGTCATTTGATAGCTCGTGGTGATGAACTTGAACTTCGATGTGCTTGTGTCGATGAATTTTCTTTCTATGTGCTATATATGTGCTTGTGGAGATGTGGTTATGTTTAATTTTGTGTATTTTCTGGTTTGGATGAATTGTGGTCGCATATATGCGACGAGGGGTATATATATATATATGAATTGTTGGGTGTTTTGGGTTTGTAGGTGCGGCTGTCGCTGCTACTGGGGGCAGTGGTGGCAGCCGTCGAAATTTATGATTTTTTCAAATATGCAAAAAAAATTTATGCTCTTCCAATGTCTCGATATTGCCTGGCAGGGATGCTGTATCGACGGCCCATTTATGGCCATCGATACTGCCCGGAAGGGAGAGGTTGTATATGGCCGTCGAGACTGCTTCGCCGGGAAGATGTGGGCCCACATGTCAGTTTACCGACGGCCCAAAAAGACAGTCGATATTGCCGCCTCCGTCCACATCACCTGGAGCTAGTAGCAGTGGGACCCATTAGCACCAGTGTCGACGGCTCTGTAATGCCCGTCAATACAGAGCCCACCATGCCGGAAACGGCGTCCAGGCGGTCTGTCTCGACGGCCTTTCCTTTAACCGTCGGCACTATTAGTGTCGACGGCCTGGCTGTCGACACTATGTGTTTCTCTCGACGACCTTCACTTGACGGCCTTTTCTCGAGGCTGGCCGTCGTTACTATGTAAACCCGACAGTTCTAGGATTTTTATCGACGGCTTTGGCCGTCGAGATTGTTGCCACCGCCTGTAGTGTATATCCCTTTGTTATTTTTTGTGAAAGTTGCTTAAAATTTCAAACAATGCTTACAAATATTAATACTTTCTAATCTAATGCAAATTATATTCGATCCAAAATTTTTGCGATATTTCTACAAAACTTTAAAGGTTAAATTAACGTTTTGGATATACTCATAATATAGTATTGGTACAAAAATACCCCAAAAAAATTCAAGCTAAAACTAGCGCATATATATTATATATTTTTATGATTTTTTAATTTTTTTGAATTTTTATATAGCATGCACAAAAATAACAAAAGAATATATACTAGAAGCAATTTCACTACAGGAAAACGGACTATTAACGTCGGCCAAAGTAGTTTACGTCGATCCAAGTGAAGCCGACATTAATAATTGGGTTATTTACGTCGGTCTGGCCCCGGCTGACGTAAATAATGCCTTTATTTACGTCGCCTTTACCATGGTCGACATAAACATCTCTTTTCCCACTTAACCCAAGCACACGCCGCTAGCTTGTGTTTTCCCGCGCCCTCACCTCCCATCCGTCGTCGTCGCCGCGCCCCGGCGCCGCCGCCGCCGCCGCACCGTGGTCGCCGCCCCTCGGCCACGCCTTGGCCACCACCCCAGCCCACGGCCGCGCCCCGGCCCCGCCCCACCACTGCGCCGCATCCCCGTCGCCACACATCTGCCACCGGCCCTCGGCCGCGCCTCCGCCACCGCGCCGCCGCCCCACGGCTGCGCCCCGGTCCTGCCCCCGTGCCAACATCGTCGGCCCTGCGCCTCGCTGCCGCCGCCGCCCCCTTCCTAGCAGCTGCCGACACCTCCCCCTACCTAGCTAGCCGCCACCGACGCCACGTCCCCCTACCGCGCCGACGCTGCCTTTGCCTTCCTAACCGCGCTGACGCTGCGTCCCCCTTCCTAGCCGCTGCCCACACTGCCTCCTCCTAGCTGTAGCGAGGTACATCAGTATACTCCTACTCATTGTGTTGTTGGTTTCTCCACTATTATTTACTTTGATATTCTGTATTATAATAAGTGGTAGCATGGTATATATGTTTATTTCAATTCATAGTGTTGGTAATGTTAACCGTTAAACTATGTCTGAATGGCAAGAATTCATGACTGAGGAATTATATTTTATTTTATTATTAAGCTTTGTTTTCCAGTTGCCTATAGCCTCTGCCCGTCCCGTATATTGTCATGATTTACATTTGTTTTAATGTAACACTTTTTTAAACAAAAGTCAACCCAACCTATACGACACCCGTTTGGGAGCGACATTGATCATATTAAATTGTGATATTTGTCGCTCCCGAATTGTCCACGCTATTGGACAGCCTGGGGATGGACGGGTTAGCATGGCTTGTCGTGGCATGTGGTGCGATCTAAACAGAATTTCGGCTGCGTAACCCGTTGTTCTCTGATGCACAATTATCATGCGTGCATTTGGAGAACAGCGAGATTACGCTGCCGAAATTTCGTTTAGATTGCACCACATGCCACGACAAACCGTGCTAACCCATTCATCCCTAGTTGGGTTTAGGACCTATCTTTGCCTAGATCTCCTGTTAAGATAATTAACCTATTTTTTCATGTATTGTTGCATTTACTATTAATAAAGATGGCTGAAGACCGTAGATGGTTGTACGATAGTTGGGATAATGGTACGAAGCACACTGAAGAATCAAAAGTTAACACACAAAGTTTTCTGGATAAGATTTTCACCCCAGATCCTCCTGGCGGGGTAGCGAAGTATCCATGTGTTAATGTCATCTTTTTGCCCTAGTGACAAAATCCGTTATGGCCGGCCACCTATGTAAATTAGGCTTTATGCCGAATTACCTCACATGGTATGAACATGGTGAGTCACAGACGGTAGATGTATCTGATGAAGATGATACTACCGATAGAGTGGATGACAGGATGTATGAGATGGTTTAGGACTTGGGTCGGCAATTTTAGAATGCTCCGGAGGATGAATTTGTGCGTCATGAGGATGTACCGACCATAGCAGCCGAGAAATTCTTTAGCCTCTTAGATACTTCCGATAAGCCTTTACATGAGGCCACTAAGGTGTCAATCCTTTCGTTTCTGACACAGCTTATAAATATAAAATCAAAGTATAGTTTCGCTCAAGGATGTTATAACGATTTGATCAAATTGATTTGTGATGTCCTCCCAGAAAACCACAAATTGCCAAAAAGATATGTACTACTTGAAGAAAATTTTGGCTGGTTTAGGGATGCCTTATGAGAAGGTAGATGTGTGCATTAACAATTGTATGTTATTTTGAAAGAATAATGCTGCGAAGGAAAACTGTTTAGTTTGTGGACAATCTAGATTTGTACAAACAATTGATGTAGAGGGAAATATAGTGACAAGTGATACACCAATGAAGGTTCTTTCCTCTAACACCGAGGTTACAACGATTGTACCTATGTGCGAAGACTGCCGAACACATGAGGTGGCATCCATCCGATGGTGAGGCGAAGGAGTACAATTTAACGAAGGTTTCATGTGTCATCTATCTGATGACAAGGCATGGAAGACATTGGACCGGTATGACGAAGATTTTGCCAAAGACCCGAGAAATGTTTGGATCGGGTTAGCGACCGACGGGTTCTTTCCTTTCAACATGAATGTTGCGTCATACTCATGTTGGCCTGTGTTCTCAATTCCGTACAATCTTCCACCTTCGATGTGCATAAAGGACGAGTATGTGTTCTTATCCCTTATCATTCCGAGGCCAGAGCATCCTGAAAAGCAATTAAATATCTTTATGAATGTTTGATCGATGAGCTTGTACAGTTATGGACAGGGGTCCCAACTTATGATAAGAGTAAAAAACAAAACTTCAACGTGCGTGTTGCCTGTCTCTGGTCTATCCATGATTTTCTACATATGACATGTTTTCGGGATGGAGCACGCATGGCAGAATGTCTTGTTCAATATGTATGAATGACACTGATGCGTTCCGTTTGAAACATGGTCGTAAGTTTTGTTTCTTCGATTGCCACCGTCGCTTCTTGTCTCCTTCTCATGAATTTAGAAGACAGAGAAACGCATTTCATAAAGAAACATTAATCACAAAGGACCCGTCCAAACGTTTGACAGGATCTGAGATTGTAAATTGGCATCGTCAGCTAATTCCAACGGAAGATGGTTTTGAAGCGTTTAAAGAGTCACACAACTGGACTCACATATCTGGTATATATGGTGTTTGCCATATGCAACGTCTCTAATCCTACCGCACAATGTTGATGTTATGCACCAGGAACGTAATGTTATCGAAAGCACTATCATCATGTGTTTTGATTTCAAAGACAAGACCAAAGATAATGTGGCGGTTCGAAGAGACATGGCTGATATTTACAGTTGAACCTCCTTGAGGTGAGAGAGGACCCAACTGGGAAACAAGGCAAGCCACGCGCCCCTTACTGTCGTAAGAGCTCCAAAAAAAGGAGGTCCTAATATGGATGAAAAATATCAAGTTTCCAGATGGTTACACGGCGAATCTAAAACGTGCGGTAAGCATCGAGTCAGGAAACTGAATAGATTGAAAAACCATAATTATCATGTAATAATGGAAAGATTAATTCATGTAATGTTCCGTGGGTACTTCCATAATGACGAGTGGACAATTATGGCTGAGCTTAGTTATTTCTACCGGCAACTTTGTTCGAAGGAAATTAAGAAAACAATGATGCAAAAGTTGAAAAAAGTCATACTTGTGCTAATATGCAAAATGGAGAAAATATTTCCGCCAGAAAAGATAAGCCAAAAGAAAAGTTTAAAACCTTGGTGGATTGTATATAAAGTTAATCCTCCTGGTCGCTTGTACACTCCTGGAAATGCCAAGTATATTGAAAGAGGACTTGATAACAAGGATTACTTAGCCTACCAAGAAGACGGTTTTCCAGCCTCATTTGAGGTAGACATTGGGTCTGCACTTTATGAATTAATGGGCGATACAACAGATGTTATTGTGAAAAATGTTAGAAGGAAAAAAGCAACGTCGTGCTTATGCCTCTCAAGATAATCTAGAAACGAGAGAACGTAGAGCTGGTGTACATGAACCTGTGGATACTGATTACTTCTAGAAAGTACAAATGTTACACATATTTCTTTATCTTTTTTAATGTTTTACACATGTTTATATACTAATATATAGTATTTATAAAACAGGATGAAATCATTTTCCCGTCGCACTGGAAAATCGAAAAGAAAGGATGAGTCTTCATCAAGTCATCAAGAATCACTTTTTATTGGATCCAGTTATCAGCAGAGCAGGCAGAGACAGGTAGAGAGGTGCCTAGAGGAGGTCGCTCAGGAGGTGCCTAGAGGAGGTCACTCGACGGGAGTTCGTGAGGTAATAATTTTAATTGTGCTATCTTTAATTTTTTAATATGCATGTACTAATTTTTTATCAATTAATTCTCAGGAGGCCAGAGAGCCTAAGGAGTTCGTGGAGGAGGCTTTGGAGGAGGCTGAGGGAGGGGGGAGGCTATGGAGGAGGCTGAGGGAGGGGACGAGGCTGAGGAGGATAGTGCGGAGGGGGCCAAAGAGGAGGAAGACGCTAGTGCTGAGGGATTGGATGCTCTTGCCTTGAGGTGACATGTATAGATATTTGAGAAATATTAATAATAAAATGGAATTCAGCTACTATTCTGTTTTTATTTCAGGTATAGAGGTACTAATCAGATTCCCCCGGTAGCAGTTCCTCAAGCACATAGAGTTATCCTGTCACATGATGATTGATAAGTAAGCATTCTATTGTTTGGACATCAATTATTTACTATAGTTTTTATTAGTTGTCTAATATACACTATTTGCAGGCAATGGATTAATGTAGAATGAACAGGCACAAACAATATAAGACAAGTGAATAGTGCGCTGGGTTCTCTTTTGCGTTACCATTATCCTGGCCTAGTGGTTATCAACAGTGTAACGCTGCCAAACCCTAAAGTGGGCTCATTATATGGTTGCTACATATGTGATGCATGGGACTGTTGCCCAACGAGTATGGGTGGACTTTTGGGTAATTCTCTAAATTATTTGTTCGCATTGAATATTGTTATATACAATTAATGTCTAACTAATTTATCCATTTCCCATAAAGAAGAGATACCATTTGCCAAGTGATCAGAAGCAATCTCTCCAAGGGAAGCCAAGATATGTTTTTGAGAACGCAGCGATCATGACGGTCAAGGAGATGATGTACCAGGCTCATATTCAGGCGGTGAACTTGTATTATAAGAGGGTGCTACATCAAGATATGAGTGAGAAGCTTGGTGCATCAAAAATCTACCTTTGCGATGATTAGTACCGATGGCCAGAAGTTATGTTGCCTTGGTTGCATGGCATGCTCTTAGCCAGCTTCACCAGACTTTGTTCAAAATTCAAACAAGAAGAGGGGTAATAGGGAGGCGGGCCCGAGGGTATCTCAGCGGTATGGAGCCGATGGACATCTTCATTTTGCACAACGTATGATAACTTTTCTTACAGTTGTATATGGGTATTTATAGGTTTCATTGTTGATATTTGGTTAGCTTAGTTTACAAATGTTGACTAATATTGCTATATGTTGTTAAATATAGGAAGCTCAAAATGGGTCTCGACCTACTGAGGTCGAAGCTTATATTAGAGGCCATCTTGGTTTTGATTCTACATAGCCAGATCAGCTATGCAGTGACAAGGCGCAGAGCCTGGTTAGTATAATTGTTTTCTAATTGAAGTGAATTCTTTATTATATCCTTATGCATTAATATGTTGCGCAGTCTTCTTATGGGCAAGGGATGGCCAATGCTCACGGGCCTGAGTATGACTGGAGAAGGAAAGATATCGATCATGTGGCTCTATATAGTAGCGCTGTGTTAAGTTTAGCAAAATCCTCGGCTTCTTCTCAAGGTAGTGGGTCGAGCGCTCGTGAGACCCAACTACTACAGGAGCAGTTGAGGTAACAAGCTGCACAACAAGCTGCACGCGAGGCCCAATTACAGGAGTAGTTGAGGCAACAACAAGAATATTTCGTTTCATGGCAGACAGAACAACAAACAACTATATAGGTAATCTTGTTCATTTGAAATCATTGCTCATTTTTACTTCAAATTCATGAAAATTGCTAAATTTTACTTCATATTCATGCGAACTGCAAAATTATGGTCGCCCTGTTGCGTTGTTTTGAATTCCATATATCACCGCTTCATATTAATAAAATAGCCCAATTATTACTCATTTCTTACATTGTTAACCTAATAACTGAAAATCATTAAAACTTGTTCAATTCAGTTTGAAATGCATGAAAAATGATAAATCTTACTCCATATTCTTGCAAACTGGAAAATTATGTTCAAGTTGGGTAACTTGTTATTAATTATTTATTACTGCTTAAAATTCATGAAAATAGTTTAATTATTACTCATTTCTTCATACTTTAACCTAATACATGCAAATCACTCTTTCACACTTAGAATTGTTAAAATTATTTGTAGGTATATATGACACAACAGTTTAGAACACCATTAAGTCTTCTTCCATTCCGGCCTCTATCTATATTTACACAATAATCTCATATCGTGGTATGTATCAAATTTAGACTTTTTGTATGTGTATGATGGTGTAATTTAGAAATTTTAATATTGCATTGCAATTTAGTGTTCGGTGGCTCCTCCAGATGCCAATGTTGGAGGCGCTTCTTTTTCGAGGACTTCGTCGACCGTTGGAGACTTCCTTGCCTCAGGAGGCGATGTGGTAGCGAACATCAGTTTAATAATACTCCTTCAAGTTGATGTTGTGAACTATCTTTTCATATATGTACATGTGCGAACGTATGTTGGATTGTATTAATGACACTTGTGATGCTAACATCTTTGTTGAACTTGTTTTTGAACGTGTGTGCGAACGTGTTTGTGAACTTGTGTGCGAACATGTGTTGAATGTAATATATATTCTATGTGTTTGTCAATATTAAGACGATGTGATGATGATTATGTGTGTTGACATCATTTGTATTGTGTCTTGAGATTATGAAATTGATATAAAACTGCTTATATTTGTTGCTGCTCGAATTTTGCTGAAAAATTGCAATTTGGATGCAAAATATGGCTGCTATTTTGCTAGCAGCAGCTCCAGTATTTATGTCGGCCTAACCAACGTAAATACTGGAGCATTCTAGCAATGCTCCAGTATTTATGTCGGCCAGGCTGGCCGACGTAAATTCCTGGCTGACGTAAATACTGGAAGCGCCACATGGCGCTGCCGTGCCATGCCGACGACACTATATTTACGTCGGCTCGGGCCAACGTAAATAGGAAAGAGGATATTTATGTCGGCTTTGGCCGACGTACGCCCCTCCCCGACGGCCATGTTTTACGTCCGCCGTGAGGCCGACGTAAATAATGGCTATTTACGTCGGCCGCCGACATAAATACCGCTATTTATGTTGCTTTATTTACGTCCGCTTATTTACGTCGTCATAATGATGTAAATAGCTATTTACCTCGAATTTCTGTAGTGTCCCATTGTTGGATGGAGATCGGATGGCTAGCCATGGGCATGAGACCACCCCTGCGCTCATTTGAGAATCGGTGGGCCGGGGGTGGGTATAACTAGCATGTCGATAGACCTGACAAAGTAGTGGTAAAGATTACTCACAAGGATGATGGCATTTACGTTGCCCGTAGTAAGAGGCACCTCTAGGCCGCCTTCCTTCTGTATCCTTAGAAGCACGTCCACAAGATCTTCTTCCTTATGATTCATGGGGTCACCACCGACGGTCGATGCAAGAATAGCCTCCCTACATTGCTGGTGCTGCTGGAAGACGTAGTCCATTAGCTTGTAGGTCTTCTGATGGTTCACCTCCGCACGATGTGTCATGCCGCCAACGGCGCTTGCGAGCCTCCACGATGGGAATAAGTTGTCCAAGCTAAACCCAGAGCCGATCTTCACTATCTCGGCCAGCTCCTCCAAGAACTCCTCCCGCCTCTCGAACCTGTCCCCGATCATGGCACACATCGTTGAGTCCGTTATGGTCTCCGTGATCCACTTGCCTATGTTCACGGCCTCACCATGCGAGCGCCCCACGATGTTGGCGGCAAGGCGACGAGCCTCCTCCTCTCGCACGCGGTGGAACGACTGGGCGCGTCACGCGTTGGGTAGCTCCACGATGCAGAGCTTGCGGAGTTGCCTCCACAAGGTGCCGTAAGGCGCAAAGACGATCCCCTCGCCGTCGGCCCTTAGCTTTTGAATGGTGGGGTTCGACGGCCCCGTTGCAAAGTTGACGTCTTGTGCTTTCATGATCTCGTGAGTAGTGTCGGCGGATGAGGCGACGACGATGGGGATCTAACCGTGCTTGAGGTACATCAGCGGTGCATCGAGCCGACGTGAGAGGTCGGCTGTGGTGTGATGTGCAAGTGAGCTGCGCATGACTTGGTGAAGGTTGCCGATGATTGGCAACTTCCACGGGCTCGGTGGCAGCCTCATGCTGTTGCCGCCACGCCATGCAGCTTGAGGAGGAACAGGGGAGGAAAAAGTAGAACCAAGAAGAGGCAAATGCAATATGCCACTTGCTCCATGTTCCTGTCTATGGGGTTCATGCTATGGAGCAGCATGCCTTCTGTTTCAAAAAGATATGCCAATGGGCTGGCTCTTAATGTAAGTGAGAACGGAAAAATTCTGCTCCATTGCTGCCTACATGCATGATGCATGATAAGAGATAAGTGACAGAAACATATGCTTTCAAGCTAAGTAAGCCATTGCCACATGCTAGATTAAGAGTCAGCTTTGTAGTTGCTAGTTTGCTTGGACGCTTTGGAGTTATCTCAGTGCTTTCCAAAGTAAGTTGGTGCATGACAACAAAAGTAGTTTGGACTACAGCCACTTGAGCTGTAAGCATACCTACATATGTGCCATGGTGTAAAATTAGCATGTGTACATGGAAATAAATCTTGCAGTTACTTGCTTGGTGACCATCGGATGTATGAGTACAAACTTGTGCGGAACTTATAAGTTCTGCATCAGAAATTACTTTCCATGAGAACAAGATTTTTCTTGTACTTTCTCTAACGTTGGATGCTCTAGCGGGATTCATGCCACTCCACAGTTCCATCTGGACTATAAGTCCGTGGTCGGAACACGTCCACTGTTTAGTTCCATACCCACGTCGTCACACCACGCCATGCCAGCTTGAGGAGTAGTAGGAGAGGGAGAAGTAGAGCAAGAGGATGCAGAGGCATTATGCCACTTGCATCATGTCTATGTGCATGGCGTTTAACTATGGACAAGCATGCCTTTTGTGCTAGAAAGATATGCCCAGCAATAAATTCTTATGTAGTGAGCTTTGCTAGTACCATGTGAGAAGGGACAAATCCACCTACTTTCAAATTGACTCCATTAGTGCCTGCATGCATGATGCATAGTAAGAGATAAATGATAGAAGCAGATGCTTCCAATTTAAGTAAGCTATTGCCATATGCTAGATTAAGAGTTGGCTTTGCAGTTGCTAGTTTGCTTGGATGCATTGGAGTTACCTCAGTGTGTTCCAAAACCTATTGATTCATGGCAACAAAAGTAGTTTGGACCAGAGCAATTGGAGCAGGTGTCTAACCTCACAACTTCATATGGGTAAACGATTTATATATGCTAGAGATGCTTGTTATAAGCGTGGCCACCATCTTTTCATTTTTTTTTAATTATATTTATATCTTATCTAGTGAACATAATAAGTATGTTCCATTGGCACATTATAAATTATGATCATTTGTGAAGTTTTATTTTTATTGAACATAAATAAATAAAGTCACATATGAAAAGTAGAAGGATATGAAATAATCAAAAATAAAATAATAATATGACCGGACCTCAATTAAAAAACTATTATAAAGTATGAAAGTGAAAATAATTAGCAAAACATATTTTACAAAATTATATTAAAAGTTTATAATTTTATAATATGAATAATATATAAAGACGGCTGAAAATGTTTCGCATCAAAGTATGAAAACATCTAGAAACTCTTTTTATCAGAAATATTATCTTTCATGGATAAGTAAAGAATTTTCTAGATATTAGATAATTAGGTAAAAAGATCTAAATTGAAAATATCTTTATATAGATGATTCTAGATTTATGCTATATGGTGTAGATTTTGACACATTTTACATCATAATAACATTGTAATAGTATAAATAGAACTTTCCCCTTTATATTATTGGAGATCATGGTTTAATCATGTGTCCAATTAAAGCTTACTTTTAACTTTACGATGATATAAATTATACATTACATATTATCTCATAACATTACAATATCTTTGCAACAAATATAGATAGCGACATTTTTATTTCATAAAACTTCTATTGCAACCATTTAGTGTAATTTGAGCTTATTTTTAAGTTCAGTATGATGTACACATGAAAATGTTAAAAATGAAATATTTTGGTTAGAAAGTTAATTTTTTTTTTTTAGGGTCAGTATTTAGTTTTTGCCCATGCTCTTGAAAATTTCTGTGTTTGCCACTGGCAGTAGCTGCTGGAGGAATCCCATCGCGATCATGCCGACCGTGGAAGCACGATAGGGTTTGGGAGAAATTAAGGAGGGAAACAGGGTAGTGTATCCAATATCTACTGCTGCACGGCTGTAATCCCCTAGTGCCATGTAACCCCTCATTGTCACTTGGCGTGTCTCTGAGGAGCTTCCTAGCACTATATGTCCAGCGGTTGAGCCCGGCCCCGTATGCCACCCTGTAGAGACAGCTGTCCTCCTTCTTCATGCAGCGACCAGTCAGTTCGGCGACCGGCAGCTCACACGCAGGGACGTGCTGGAGTTGCGTGGGTCGAAGATGGGCTGGCTGCCTGTGGCATGCTACCGTGAATGTATGACTGGCACTGTACTCACGACAGGCTGGACCATGTGTCGATTGCCACCAAGTTCAACATAGTCGGTGTGCCCAGCTTGATGGGCATTGAGCGAGTTGAGGCACCTGTCCTGCACCACATCAATCTCTTCCTGCTGCTCCATCGCTCTGCCTCTGCGGCTGCGGATGCACGAGTGCTCTCTGTGGAACACCGGAAACTCGATGGCCCCCGCAGAGTTCACATCATGATCTGTCAAACATCCACACGGCATGGGGTTAAAAGGCATCGGCCGTGCATCTGGCGTTCACTCAAGTCTAAGTTTTATGTATGTTCAGTGCTATGATTTCTGTTGTTTACTTTATTCAGGATAAATCACATGCATACTTGTACTACTCCACGTAGGAGCAGTGGAGTGCTAGTATACTATTGCAGGAGTATATATCCAAATTTACAGCTAGACTGACATTTAATTTTAGTACGTTTAAAATGCAAAATTTAGTTTTATTATCTATACTACTCACTCCATTATAAAATAGTAGTCATCATGAACATTGACATGCTGCGTCGCTGCGTATGCCCTCTTTGGTTTACGGTTTGGTTTGGTTGGGCTAAAAGATGAGAACCATATAATAAATAAATAAAAAAGATTAAAGAAAATATGTTAAAAATATTTTGCGATCCTTTGAGTAAAATTTTATAAAGATTAAAGAAAATATGTTAAAAATATTTTGTGATCCTTTGGGTAAAATTTTATAAAGTTTTAAAAATTATTAGAAAATAGTACTCCCTCCGGTTACATTTTAGTATAGTTTTTAGAGATTTAATTAAGCATAGAAATAGTAGACGTTTGGAGCCTGGTATTTTCTACTCTACGGCAGCATGCAAGTCCCAAAAACACAAAGTTGCCTACAGAGTTGCACCTACTGATTAAAGAGAGAAAACTCCAATCAAACAGGCTACACCTTGCTTATGATTTTTAGGAAACATGCCGCTTTAATAAGGGTAAAGGAGTAAAAAGAACCTTTAATTAATATCGCCTTGTTATTCTATATCATGCCTTAAACGTACTGCAAGGCGGAGTATACCGCCTTGGCCTTTCTGTCCTGCTAGGAGACCAGCCCCACCACCCCTACTCGCTCCTGCTGCTGTTCGCCATCGACGATTGGCCAGCCAGCCCAGTAGACAGGGGCATTTGCTGCCTTAACGTGCATGTGCATGTGCATGCGCATGTTCATGTTCCAGACCCAGGTCCATGTGGCACTGGCACTGGGAGTGCCGCACAGCCACCCCTAACACCGGCACAGGCACTGGTACTGCTGGTGCCGGAGGCCAAACGAAGCAGAAGCAGAAGCAGCATCACAGTTGGCTTGGACCATTGCTCCTTGCTATTGGAAATATAGGCATTATACCAATTCCGAAATTAATTATACGACAAAATAGATGCAAGAACAAGCAGGCACACAACAGGCAATCCATTCTGGATAATAACAAAACCCAAGCCGCGCACTCGCGGCTACTGGAGTCCGAGAAGGAAACTTACGTAGGGATCGATGAAGTGGAGAACGTGAGGCGGAGACGTCTGGCCGTAGAGGAAGTAGACGACATCGAGGTTCACAGGCGTGAGCGGTCGTGCGGATGCACTGCCCAGAAACCTAATTGCCGCCCTCCCGTGCAGGTCTCACGGCAGTAATCGGAATGGAGATCCCGCTCTCCCTCCTCTGGGTGCACGCCGAGCGGAAGATTGACGAGGAACCAGATCATGCGAGGACTCAACACAGCAGATGGAAATGCGAGTGGAAAACTAAGTGTCTTCTCCTGGACGTCTCCAGAGGATTTATCCTCGGAGTCGTAACCGCCTCCCCAGGCAGAGCGGACGCATGTTGCACGCCGCGCGCGCGCACATTGCGACCGTTCGTTCGATCCACAAAAATCGGACGCGAGGAGTTACCTTGTAGCGGATAAACCAAAAATAAAAAAGGAGATAGCGCGCCAGGAATTATCCACAGCACGGCGACTCGCGACGTCGCAAGTCACAAGTCACGCGGGAAAATCATGCGAAAAAACGAGGTAAATCGCGTAATCGCGCGCGCGTGCATGTGACTCTAGCAAATAGCTTCCAATTCCCCATGTGCCTCATGACAAGGGGAGTTGGTAGCTCTCCCTTATAAGTTGGTATAATCACCCATCCACTAGCAAGGTGGTACCATTCTTTATATGCTTTGGCATTTTCAGGATGGGCCAAATGGGCCAAATTCCAACAATTCCCCACCAAATGCCACAGCATAAAACGACTCAAAGTGCTGTGCTGAATCAGCGTTTAATATACCAGTGTTTTAGTGTAAGTCCCGTACAGGTTGAACTTGCACATAGAATAACGAGATCACTCCTTCCACAACTGATGAATGGACTAAGCCTTGAATTCACAGTCTTGTATGGTTAGATTTCACTCGAAACCTTAACTGGTACTAGGCTACCACAGAACCTCGTCTAAATGGAGCGTTAAATGGTCATGCTCCCTGATCTGCTCATGAGCTATCTAGAGAATGCCCTCTTCTCGTGAACTATGACCACACAGTTTGACTCAAGTAGATGTATTCATTATAGGTATCCTGTAGGCTAATACCTTTTCTTCTTATTAGGACACTAGAATACATTAAGGTATAAAACCAACCTTCCATACAGTTGAGAGTACTTTGGACATGGGTACTTTATTGGTACTCTCTTGTTACACCGTCAACTTGTTCTTCCCATTATCTAAATCATAGGATCTCCGATCATTAGTATGGGTTACAGCTACGATATAACTTAAATAGGCCTCATTCCCATGTCCTTAGACGCAATAGAAATCACATTTCTTGATAGCCCCGCCTAGATCTCCTGTTAAAATAATTAACCTATTTTTTCATGTATTGTTGCATTTACTATTAATAAAGATGGCTGAAGACTGTAGATGGTTGTACGACAGTTGGGATAATGGTATGAAGCACACTAAAGAATCAAAAGTTAACACACAAAGTTTTCTGGATAAGGTTTTCACCCCAGATCCTCCTGGCAGGGTAGCGAAGTGTCCATATACTAAATGTCATCTTTTTGCCCTAGTGACAAAATCCGTTATGGCCGGCCACCTATGTAAATTGGGGTTCATGCCGAATTACCTCACATGGTATGAACATGGTGAGTCACAGGCGGTAGATGTATCTGATGAAAATGATACTACTGATAGAGTAGATGACAGGATGGATGAGATGGTTTAGGATTTGGGTCGGCAATTTCAGAATGCTCCGGAGGATGAATTTGTGCGTCGTGAGGATGTACCGACCATAGCAGTCGAGAAATTATTTAGCCTCTTAGATACTTCAGATAAGCCTTTACATGAGGCCACTAAGGTGTCAGTCCTTTCGTTTCTAACACAGCTTATAAAATATAAAATCAAAGTATGGTTTCTCTAAAGGATGTTACAACGATTTAATTAAATTGATTTGTGATGTCCTCCTAGAAAACCACAAATTGCCAAAAGATATGTACTACTCGAAGAAGATTTTGGCTAGTTTAGGGATTCCTTATGAGAAGATAGATGTGTGCGTGAACAATTGTATGTTATTTTGGAAGAATAATGCTGCAAAGAAAAACTGTTTAGTTTGTGGACAGTCAAGATTTGTACAAACAATTGATGTAGAGGGAAATGTAGTGACAAGTGATACACCAGTAAAGGTTCTACGTTTCTTTCCTCTAACACCAAGGCTACAACGATTGTACCTATGTGAGGAGACTGCACAACACATGAGATGGCATCCATCCGATGGTGAGGCGAAGGAGTACGATTTAACGAAGGTTTCATGTGCCATCTATCAAATGGCGAGGCATGGAAGACATTGGACCGGCATAATGAAGATTTTTCCAAAGACCCGAGAAATGTTCGGATCGGGTTAGCGACCAACGGGTTCTCTCCTTTCAACATAAATGTTGCGTCATACTCATGTTGGCCGGTGTTCTCAATTACGTACAATCTTCCACCTTCGATGTGCATGAAGAACGAGTATGTGTTCTTATCCCTTGTCATACCGGGGCCAGAGCATCCTGAAAAGCAATTAAATATCTTTATGCAACCTTTGATCGATGAGCTTGTACAGTTATGGACAGGGATCCCTACTTATGATAAGAGTAGAAAACAAAACTTCAACATGCGTGTTGCCTGTCTCTGGTCTATCCATGATTTTTCTACATATGGCATGTTTTCGGGATGGAGCACACATGACAGAATGTCTTGTCCAATATGTATGAATGACATTGATGCGTTCTATTTGAAACATGGTCGTAAGTTTTATTTCTCCGATTGCCACCGTCGCTTCTTGCCTCCTTCTCATGAATTTAGAAGACAGAGAAACACATTTCATAAAGAAACGGTAATCACAAAGGACTCGCCCAAATGTTTGACAGGATCTGAGATTGTAAATTGGTATCGTCAGCTAATTCCAACGGAAGATAGTTTTTAAACGTTTAAAGAGTCACACGACTGGACTCACATATCTGGTATCTGGTGTTTGCTATATGCAACATCTCTAATCCTACCGCACAATGTTGATGTTATGCACCAGAAACGTAATGTTGTCGAAAGCATTATCAGCATATGTTTTAATTTCAAAGATAAGACCAAAGATAATGTGGCGGCTCGAAGAGACATGGCTGATATTTGCAGTTGACCCTCCCTTGAGGTGAGAGAAGACACAACTGGAAAACAAGGCAAGCCACGCGCCCCTTACTGTCATAAGAGCTCCAAAAAAAAAGGTCCTAATATGGATGAAAAATATCAAGTTTCCAAATGGTTACGCGGCGAATCTAAAACGTGCGGTAAGCATCGAGTCAGGTAAACTGAATGGATTGAAAAACCATGATTATCATGTAATAATAGAAAGATTAGTTCCTGTAATGTTCCGTGGATACTTCCCTGACGACGTATGGATAATTTTGGCTGAGCTTAGATATTTCCGTCGGTAACTTTGTACGAAGAAAATTAAGAAAACAATGATGCAAAAGTTGAAGAAAGTCATACCTGTGCTAATATGCAAAATGGAGAAAATATTTCCGCCAAAAAAGATAAGCCGAAAGGAAAGTTTAAAACCTTGGTGGGTTGTATATAAACTTAATCCTCCTGATCGTTTATACACTTCTGAAAATGCCGAGTATATTGAAAGAGGACTTGATAACATGGATTACTTAGCCTACCAAG
Source organism: Raddia distichophylla (assembly GCA_005191435.1). NCBI lineage: Eukaryota > Viridiplantae > Streptophyta > Magnoliopsida > Poales > Poaceae > Raddia > Raddia distichophylla. The sequence goes on from SPJY01000075.1 coordinate 213,393, forward strand.
AAGACGGTTTGTCAGCCTCATTTGAGGTAGACATTGGGTCCGCACTTCATGAATTAGTGGGCGATACAACAGGTGTTATTGTGGAAAATGTTAGAAGGAAAAAGCAGCGTCGTGCTTATGCCTCTCAAGATGTTCCAGAACCTGTGGACGCTGATTACTTCTAGAAAGTACAAATGTTACACATATTTCTTTATCTTTTTCAATGTTTTACACATGTTTATATACTAATATATAGTGTTTATAAAACACGATGAAATCATTTTCCCGTCACACTGGAAAATTGAAAAGAAAGGATGGGTCTTCATTGAGTCGTCAAGAATCACTTTTTACATGATGTAGTTATTAGAAGAACAGGTAGAGACAGTTCAAGAGATGCCTAGAGGAGGTCGCTCAAGAGGTGCCTAGAGGTGGTCACTCGACGGGAGTCGTGAGGTAATAATTTTAATTGTGCTATCTTCAATTTTTTAATATATATGCATGTACTAATTTTTTATCAATTAATTCTCAGGAGGCCAGAGAGCCTAAGGAGTTCGTGGAGGAGGCTTTGGAGGAGGCTGAGGGAGGGGGCAGGCTACGGAGGAGGCTGAGGGAGGGGACGAGGCTAAGGAGGATGGTGCGGAGGGGGCCGAAGAGGAGGAAGACGCTAGTGCTGAGCGATTGGATGCTCCGTCCTTCAGGTGACATGTACAAATATTTGGGAAATATTAATAAAACTCAGCTAATATTCTGTTTTGGTTTCAGGTATAGAGGTACTAATCAGATTCCCCCGGTAGCAGTTCCTCAAGCACGTAGAGTTATCCTGCCACATAGTGATTGATAAGTAAGCATTCTATTGTTTGGACATCAATTATTTACTAGAGTTTTTACTAGTTGTATAATGTACACTATTTACGGGCAATGGATTGATGTAGAATGGACAGGCACAAACAGTATAAGGCAAGTGAATGGTACGTTGGGTTCTCTTTTGCGTTACCATTATCCTGGCCTAGTGGTGATCAACAGTGTAACGCTGCCAACCCTGAAGTGGGCTCATTATAAGGTTGCTACAGATGGGATGCATGGGACTGTTGCCCAATGAGTGTGGGTGGACTTTTGGGTAATTCTCTAAATTATTTGTTTGCATTGAATATTGTTATATACAATTAATATCTAACTAATTTATCCATTTTCCATGGAGGAGAGATACCATTTGCCAAGTGATCAGAAGCAGTCTCTCCAAGAGAAGAAAAGATATGTTTTTGAGAACGCAGCGACCAGGACGGTCAAGGAGAAGATGTACCAGGCTCGTATTTAGGCGGTGAACTTGTGTTATAAGAGGGTGCTACATCAAGATATGAGTAAGAAGCTTGGTGTATCAAAAATCTACCTTCGTGAAGATCAGTACCGATGGCCAGAAGTTATGTTGCCTTGGTTGCATGGCATGCTCTTAGCCAGCTTCACCAGACTTTGCTCAGAATTCAAACAAGAAGAGGGGTAATAGGGAGGTGGGCCCGAGGGTATCTCAGCGGTACGGAGCCGATGGACATTTTTATTTTGCGCGACGTATGGTAAGTTTTCTTACGGCTGCATATGGGTATTTATAGTTTCATTGTCAATATTTGATTAGCTTAGTTTACAAATGTTGACTAATGTTGTTCTATGTTGTTAAATATAGAAAGCTCAAAGTGGGTCTCGACCCTGAGGTCGAAGTTTATATTAGAGGCCATCTTGGTTTTGATTCTACACAGCCAGATCAGCTATGAAGTGACAAGGCGACACAAAGCCTGGTTAGTATAATCGTTTTCTAACTGAAGTGAATTCTTGATTATATCCTTATGCATTAATATGTTGCGCAGGCTTCTTACGGGCAAGTGATGGCCGATGCTCACGGGTCTGAGTATGACTAGAGAAGGGAAGATATTGATCCTGTGGCTCTATATAGTAGTGGAGGTGACAAGAAACATGGTAGATTCTTCATGTTCAATGGCGTCCTGGATAGTAGCGCTGTGTTAAGTTCAGCAAAATCATTGGCTTCTTCGCAAGATAGTGGGTCGAGAGCTCGTAAGACCCAACTACCACAGGAGTAGTTGAGGCAACAAGCTGCACAACAAGCTGCACGCGAGGCCCAACTACAGGAGCAGTTGAGGCAACAACAAGAATATTTCGTTTAATGGCAGGCAAAACAACAAACAGCTATATAGGTAATCTTGTTCATTTGAAATCATTGCTCATTTTTACTTCAAATTCATGAAAATTGCTAAACTTTACTTCATATTCATGCGAACTGCAAAATTATGGTCGCCCTGTTGTGTTGTTTTGAATTCCATATATCACCGCTTCATATTAATAAAATAGCCCAATTATTACTCATTTCTTACATTGTTAACCTAATAACTGAAAATCATTAAAACTTGTTCAATTCAGTTTGAAATGCATGAAAAATGATAAATTTTACTCCATATTCATGCAAACTGAAAAATTATGTTCAACTTGGGTAACTTATTATTAATTATTTATTATTGCTTAAAATTCATGAAAATAGTCTAATTATTACTCATTTCTTCATACTATAACCTAATACATGCAAATCACTCTTTCACACTTAGAATTGTTAAAATTATTTGTAGGTATATATGACACAACAGTTTGGAACATCATTAAGTCTTCATCCATTCCGGCCTCCACCTATATTTTCATAACAATCTCTTATCACGGTATGTATCAAATTTAGACTTTTTGTATGTGTATGACGGTGTAATTTAGAAATTCTAATATTGCATTGCAATTTAGGGTTCGGTGTCTCCTCCAGATGCCAATGTTGGAGGCGCTTCTTATTCGAGGACTCCGCCGACCGTTAGACTTCCTTGCCTCAGGAGGCGATGCTGGTAGCGAACATCAGTTTAATAATACTCCTTCAAGTTAATGTTGTGAACTATCTTTTCATATATGTACATGTGTGAACGTGTGTTGGATTGTATTGATGACGCTTGTGGCGCTAACATCTTTGTTGAACTTGTTTTGAACGTGTGTGTGAACGTGTTTGCGAACTTGTGTTGAATGTTCAATGTAATATATATTCTATGTGTTTGTCAATACTAAGACGATGTGACGATGATTATATGTGTTGACATCATTTGTATTGTGTCTTGAGATTATGAAATTGATATAAAACTGCTTATATTTGTTGCTACTCGAATTTTGCTGAAAAATGGCAATTTGGATGCAAAATATGGCTGCTGTTTTGCTAGCAGCAGCTCCAGTATTTACATCGGCCTGACCGACTAAATACTGGACCAGTCCAACAATGCTCCAGTATTTACGTCGGTCAGGCTGGCGGACGTAAATTCCCTGGCTGACGACACTATATTTACATAGGCTCGGGCCGACGTAAATAGGGAAGAGGATATTTACGTCGGCTTTGGCTGACGTAAATTAGCGACCCATGGCGACACCCCTCCCCGACGGTTATTTTTTACGTCAGCCGTGAGGCCGACGTAAATAATGGCTATTTATGTCGGCCGCCGACATAAATACCGCTATTTATGTCGCTTTATTTACGTCGGCATCGGCATGCCGACGTAAATAGCTATTTACCTCGGATTCCTGTAGTGTTCCTATTGTTGGATGGAGATGGGATGGCTGCCATGGGCATGAGACCACCCCTACGCTCGTTTGAGAATCGGTGGGCCGGGGATGGGTATAACTAGCATGTCGATAGGCTACCCAATGGGCATCGGGATTGCACGGCATGTGCAACCTTCGTTGATAAAATTCTTAGATCCACTGTTGATGCGTAAGATCATGTTCAATGCAAGGTGCTTATGTACCAATGCTTAAGGAGAGATAAGGTTGACACATTATTAAGTTTCTAAGCATAAAAGCTACGTTACAATACAAAGGTGTTTATGTATAGTTACTTATATCGTATAACTTGCGCTAATCACTCATGAAGCATCGATACTTAGTTAAGCGTCTCTTCTTTTTATTTAAGCATCAGATGCTATCACATGTGGCAAAAAAATCAGTTTTATTTTTTAAGCATGTTACTAAGCACCTGCATTGCATTGTACATGGTGTAACTAACAATACCATGCGCAGCTAGTCGTTCATGAGAGTCTTTGGAAATGATCTCTACCATGTTAACATGCTCACTCGTCATTGATTCTGTCCACACAGTTATTTCCTCCATCAGTTTCTCCACGTCTAGTTTAAGGACAAGAAAATTTCTCCGTAACTGTTCAGGTATAAATAGCAGAAAAGTATTTCCGTTGCCTGGTCGTCAGGAAGGGGAGCAGTTTTTTAGGACGCCTTCTATTCTCCTGTTCCTTGTGATCTCGAAGTGAAAAAAAATTAATTCAAATGTCTTCTCGATGGATCCGACCAGAGGTACGAACACAGTTCTCCTTTTGTTTCATTAGTCCCGTGGTTTGCCTTTTTTTTTTTCTGCATTCATCAGTTTCTTTTATCCATATATATATCTCGTTGGCCTTACGGCCAAGTTGTCAGATCTGGTTTGTAAATCCACATTTTGCGTCGAATTTATGATTAATATGTGTTGGTAATCCGCATTTTGCGTCTAATTTATGATTGATATGTGTTCTGTTGCTGTGATATATTTTACTCGAGTAAAAAGGCCTCGGAATTAATCAAGATCAACGGAGAATTTGACAATTGGCCGTGGTGGTTCTTATATATGGCATTTAATACCATGCGAATTCCTTGCTTTCTCGGGCCTAACTATTCCATATGGTGTTGTGTAAACACCGTGCCCCGATCTGAAACGCATGACCAAACAATCTATTAAAAATGGAACAGCAAAACTTTCTAAAATTTTCTCACAAACTATTAGAGGCTTTCTACATATACCACCGTGAATTCACTCCCCAAAATTAATTAGTTATCATGCTGACCTATCATTTCTGTTATACATATAGGTGTACCCGCTATTCGCTACCACTGGTGTGGCAATCGGGATCTGTGTGATGCAGCTCGTGCGCAACATTACCACCAATCCAGAAGTGAGGTAATGGCAATGCACTGATTCTCCGCATCTAGATGACTAGATGGCTCAAATGTCGTCGTCTTTGTCAAACTCTTTTTCATTTAGCAATGGTTCAGTGGCAATACACAATATTGCAATGATTTTCTTTGTGTAAATAAATGGGCGAGCAGGGTGACCAAAGAGAAGAGGGCAGCAGGGGTGTTGGAGAACTTCGACGAAGGGAGGAGGTACTCCCAACACGGGGTGAGGAGTTTCTGGCTCTCCAAGCGCCGCGACTACATGCAGGCCATGGACAATGTGCCCACCGACCCACCTTCGGAGTAGTGGAAGATGTGACCATCAATTTCTCCCCGACGCCAGAGGAAAATCAATACCCAGTCATAAAGTGGGTGTTGCTCTATACCAGGAGCAACCGTTTGATTTTATCATTAGTAATGTTGTTATTGTTTTCAGAGGTCTTCCACGTTGCTATGTCCGATAAGGAGACTGATGTGCTGTTAGATCCAATAAATTAAATGACCAAAACATTGTTTAGATGCGCCTTAAAATATCCAGTTGTTTACCGGGGCTGAACATGAATTCATCGTGTCAAACTTGGAACTGAAGGTGCCATAAATCTCGTTTCAGCTATCCTCGCTTTTGCGCAACTTTCCTTCACCTCTTGAGTTTACATGATTCTGTTCATGTTATGGTGGTTAATTTCTTGTCTTGTGGCGTCACGTTCAGCAGCTGAGGGTTGATGGATTATGACGGTGTCATCTCTCATTGCATGCTGTGACCATGGCCATACGAGAGGGTGAAGGACAAAAGCCTTTGGCGTCAGCTAGAGACCTGTTCTCTTCTTCGGGAGCGGGTCTTCGAAATAAAGGAAGCACCGTCGGGCGGCCGACGACGAGCACGCATGACGCATCTCCTTCGCGCGCGTCAGTCGTCACCCTCGCGCGGCGATTGTTTTGTTTCGATAAGTTGGGGGTTGGCCGTTGGGGGTCTGCGGACATGCATTGCATGGGAGGGGTAGGTCGTCGCAAGAGTTGTTCCGGGCACCAAATCGGATGATGGTGTAGGATGTTAAACCATAATGTTGCATCATTTAAATTGTAAAAATTAATTTACTACCATAGCATTTTTTAACAACACGTGAAGCAAAAAAAAAATTTGGATGCTCAGGTGCTATAGGGACTGGGTTTATTAAAGGAAAACATCTATATTTTACCATAAACTACGACCCTTCGTCTACGTATCTCCCTTAAACTATGAAATCAGGTTTCCGCCCCTAAACCAGAAAAACGATGTAAATAACACCTTGCGCTGGTTTTGGGATGGTTTTGTTTGCGTAGCGTGTGATGTGGAAGTCCAATCAGCATGTATAGTTAGCAAATAGTATTATGGTCTCACATGTACAATCAGCTAGCCTACTCTCTCTCCTCTTCTCTCTCTTCCCTCTCAGAACCGCTCCCCTCCAGTTGACCCTCCTCTAGCCTCTCTCCTCTGGCCGCCCCTCTTCCTCTCTCTCCCCTGTGGCCTCTTTCCTTAAGGCAACTGAGCGGGGATGGCCCAGCGAGGCTGCAGCGCAAGGAGGAGTGGCGATGGCGAGATGTGGCACGGATATCGCGGGGAGGGGTGGCTCGTAGTCCTCAAACACGTCCTTGCCGACGAAGTCGTTGCGCACAATGACTAAGAGCGCATCGTCGCCGTTGCAGCCGATTTGCAACCGCCCGGCCAGCGGGTAGAACAACACCAGTGCCGTGGTGATGGCGCGGGGAGGGGCGGCTCGTAGTCCCTAAACACGTCCTTGCTGGCAAAGTCAGCGCGTACGATGATGAAGAGCGCGTCATCGCCGTTGCAGTTAATCTGCAGCCGCCCGGCCACGTCCACGGCGAGTCGTCCGGCCAGCGGGTAGATCCAGTGGCCAAGAATGACCTTACAAGGATCAATAGGTCACATCCTGTGTGAATGACATGTTTACACTGAACAACCGACCTAAGGAGCTGATCCAAGCCATCCAGAGACTAATGACAGTGCATCGGGTTGCTGGGGGGCTCACCCCTAGGTCGGCCGGCCTAGCAATTGCCGCCACATGGCTCAAACTTTCTCAGTTAGTTATCCAACCACCTTGGAGGTGAAATCCCAGCGCTTGATTTGAAGACAATGCAAATGGATGGCCGACCGACCTCCCCAAACCGGCTTGCATAGAGAGTGCCTCCCCCGCCAAGGCACCTCGCCTACAAGTACCCCATGGCCTCTAGGATGCTATCAATAGGGGTTGCCAGCTTAGTTATAAGCATGGAGAAGAGTGAGGATTAGAAGAAAGTGGCGTTACGATGCTAATATATAATTAGAGGATAGGGAGAGAGCAGAGTCGAGTGTCAGGGAGAACCTGAAACTGTCGGCCTCTCTTCCACCGTGTACTCCGAGAACGGAACTCAGATTCGAGTGAAATTCTGGTCTTCTATTCGAGTAACACTGCATCTCTGCTTTACAAAGTAAATTCATTTCGTTACTTAAGTTCATCTATTGGGGTCTGGTTTGCTCTAGATATAATTTATTTCATCTCTTGCAAGTGCTTTATCAGTGATGTCGTGGTAAAGTAGTGATTACTACTGTAGACATGGTGTCTAGACTAGGAATTACCCAATCGGCACCAACCCCACGGGTTGTGTGGTAGGCAGTAGGTGGTGCCAGCCCTGCTATTCGGGTGGTCTACCATGTTCGGGTTAGATCAGTTGAGCCCAATTGGGATGATCGTAATCATCCGTAGTTCTTAGCAAATAGTGGGTGATAGTGGATCTTCCAAGCTCTGACACAGATAAATTATTGTATCAAGTTGGATTTGCACCTTTATCAGCGTGAGCCTAGACCAATAGGTTCTCTTGACCCTTGATATCTTTATCCCATCCCCCATCATTATCCTTATTATCCATCTCATCCTTCTAGACAAACTTGATTCTAGACTAGAGCACTTCTCGTTCCTCGTGAAAATTGATACCTTAGAATACTCCCAGGTGAAAGCTATTGCGATATTCGTGCGCTTGCGGATTAATTCTGTTATGCATAAGAATTGCCAACATTGACCCGTTAGGTTCATGTGCAAGTCAGCGTGGACTTGAAAACCCGCTTTCCAATCCAGAATCAATAGCGGTACATAGCAGCACATATTGACCCCCGAAAGCATAGAGTGATTCTCATCAGTTGAACCTTGATGCACTCACATACCGATCATTTTGCCACACGACACTAGTCAAGCTCAAGGCAAGATTAGCGTAATCCTTGTGATAGCTCGACCATTCACTTGTCAGTGTAATGGATATAAGTTGTAATTAACCATTAATCACATTTGCACGGTCGCGACTGGTAGACCTCTTTGTGTAGGTGGTGGAGTTGTACGCCTGGTAGGAAATGTAGGATTGTTTCGCACCCTCCGCACCGGGCGCCTATCAAACCAACTAGGGACAAGGGGGAATTCACGCCGCGGGCGTCTACCTCCACGAGGAAAAGAAGACGCATCTTGAGAATGTCAGTATTGCTGACTACGTCCAAACCAAGGTTGTGGAGTAGTAGCAATAAACTGTGCACCCAAACCTTGTCGACGAGTCCTCTCAGCAAATACTACTCTAGAAACCTGTATAGTGTCTACAACCTGTCTAGTAGCCTATCTATGAGCCTATCTGAGTCTAGAGCTGACCCTGAATACCCCTAAAAGCACGAGCACGCTTAGGACACACAAGCTTGGCCCTCCTAAGTATGTCCTCATGAACCCTAGTCAGATCCCAATTAAGCCCATCACATTTCAAGCAAGTGAAATTTGAACCATCAACTAGGGCATCAATCATATTTACAATTTTAGCTTTCAAATTTCAATTTCAAGCTCCACGAGGGTGCAAGCCTCACAAGAATCAACAGAGTGAAAGCTAATGTCCTCCTCATCTAGACTGATTGAGTCCTTAAAGTGTTGCATGCTTTCTTCAACACTCATCTAAGATGACAGTGTCCTCGAATGTAGTGTATGTAGTAGGATTAGGACAAATCACAGCAATAAGAATAGTCACCCTAACATGTGCATTGCTAGGAATAGTAGAACCTAAAACAAGGAAAGTCCTTGCAGACTCTAGATCAGACTGCACATTAGGATGACCCCCTCTAAACAAATCAAAATCTTCAACCACAATTTTGTACAAAGTTTCAAGAGCATTTAATCCTCATGCGGCTTATCACACTCCTTCTAGCCATCAGACTTGACTGGAGGAGGGCATGAGCAAGGCTTGGACTTCATATCAACAAGCTTAGAGGTAATACTAAATATTTCCTCCTCAAGTCCCTTACACCTAGACCTACTTTTAGCAAGCTTATCATCCAACCTAAGGAAAGCCTCATTGAGCTGGTCGTAGGTGGTCTTACCTCATCATCAGAGTCAATTTACAGCTTAAGAGTCACAGACGCCATTCTCATCTGCCATGAAGCACATGCCGACATGCTCCACATCTTTGTCCTCGGTGGTCTTCTGGCCATCTCATCCATCGCTTGAGGACTTCTCATCCTCTAATAGTTGCATCTCGACCAAGGCTTCCAACACCTTCTGGAATAGCTTGCGCCCCTTGCTGTACTTGGTTTTGTCTTGTCCTTCATTCTCATGATCTTCTTGTTGCCGTTTAACTTGATGAAGGGGTTCTTCTTCTCAGGAACAAGCTGATCAGTCTTGTTAATCTCCAACATGGGACAACATGCTGAATGTGCTTAGGGCCGCCACACTCGAAGCATTTGACCGACCCATGCTTCCTCTCCTAAACTCATTGGGAGAGTTATTAAACTTGCGAGCCAACAAAGCAAAATGCTCTTCTGGTTAGTATCCACTTCTTCATTGGACATCTCATATATAGAGGTGAGAGAGAAACCAGCATCAGAAAAGCTATTAGCCATCTGCAAAAAGGGATCAATGACCAAGACCGTGGAGTGCGGACCTTGCTCTCAAGAGAGATTCTCATGCTCATGAGTTATGAGATTGGAGTAGTGCCCATCAAAGGTCAGCTTAGCCTAATCAACTATCTATCTGATAGTGGTAATTTCACATCTCAAATCTTGAGATCCAAGGCAAAAATAAAATGTTTGGCATTCTCCACATCAGTATAGGTGGTGTCCACCTATTAGAGATTGCTGAGGATCTTTGATCAATTTAAACAAGAATCCAGTGACTCTCCCGGCCTTTGTGTGAACAGGTTGTACACTCTCTTGAACTGATCCTGCCTCATAACTTTGATCGAATCTATCCCCTCATGATATGCTTTGAGGGTAGTCCAGACAGATTGAGCGGACTAAAGATGAGTGATGCACTCATACTCATTACAGCTCAAGCCTTGGATGAGAAGATTACAAGTTTTTTTGCGTTAAGCTCAACATCCACTTGATTTAGCACCGCAATATTAGAAGGAACATCATTAGTGTGAGCATTGTTGAGCCCTAAGTTTTATTAGTGGCATTGATGTCAAGAATATTCAATATTAAGTGCTAGGGGGTTTTTGGATTTCTCGGAACCCTAGCGAAGACTAGGCTTCTCGTGGAACCCTAATTTGAAGCCTCGACAAATTTGTGAGCTGCTCCAAGGTTCTAAGTGCGTGACCGGGCGAGAGATGAGGTCACGTATAGATTAGGAGTAGTTAGTTTTTTAATTCCTTTTTTTATCGGATTTCAAAAGGGGTTTGATTCTCTCGGATCATGCTGAATCTTTGCTACTTCTCGAAATTCGGTTTCCTTAGTCCACCACTTCTAAAAACACCTAAAAATATTCTTGTGAGATTTCTAGAGAGAAAGAAAGCCACCTCAACTCTCCCACACCTTCCAGCACTTATATTAGAAAATACATTTCTTCGAACGGCGTCTGGGAGCAGCCGGACGGCGTCCGATCAGCAAAACCCATGCACATTGCACTTCATCGGACGGCGTCCGGTTCTCATCGGACGGTGTCCGATAAGGCCAAATCCTGCTACAGCGTTCACTGTCGGACGGCGTCCGATAAAGGCTAACGACTAGTTTTTGTTCCCTCCCGGGGAGCAACGGCTAGTTTTGCTCTAGGGGCTATAAATACAAGTCTTATGGCTGGCTTCCTTGAGGTTTGTTGCTCTACTTCACCTACCACAACTTATTTCTCATCAATTAGGTGCTCTAGAGCCTTTCCTCCACCCACCAACCAATCCAAGCCAACAATTACTCATCCCCAATACCGAGCTTCATTGAAGTCCTTCGATCCGGCATGATCGGGGCGTTTCGGGCCTATTACTTTTGAAGACGACATCCTTCGTGGAGGCGTGGGCTTGGGAGTAGGCCTTGGCGTGTGGCTACTCTCAAGTCGGTGTACGGGTGACGGAGTCCACCTCGCCGGAGTGGCGGAACGACTACCGGGGAGTAAGTGAGGCGTTAGGCTCGAGAGCGAGCCGGTCCTTGTGCGCAAGGGGTAGCCTCAACGGAGAGTAGGAGTTGCGGCTCCGAACTTCGGTGAAACAAATACCGTGTCGCACTCTCTCATTTATTTTCGACACTTACTTTCATCGCATTGCTTGTGATCATTTGAATGCCATGTCGTAGTTGCTTTGTGATTTATTTATCGCTTCCGCTTACTTGACTTGCAACTAGGATTGGACAATGCTATTGATTGTTCAGAGCGTAACCAACTCATTCTTTCTAGCTCAGATGAAAACCAAACTGTCTCTTCTGATGTTTATGGTAGATGGATGACGGATGAAAGGCAAGTGCCGGAGAGTGAGGAGGAGCTCCAGCCACCGCAGCCAGCAAACCAGATGATCCAACGCTTTGTCCAGTACTTCTCAAACCTCTCAGTTACAGCAGATCCTACACCGGTAGTAAGATCATTGGAGATGGAGAAGAAGGCCAAACCACCACTACAGTTGCAGTAATAACTTCGTATAGCATACATTATACGAAGTTATACGACCTGAATATGTAAAACAAGATTAGAAATAGTTAATATAAAATAATAGCATCCTCTACTTAGTTTCATTGGTGCTACCGTGGACGGAAAAAAAAGGCTTCACAAATCACAACCTCCAAGATGCCTTGGGTGAGGGGAGAGAGTAACGGCTCCGTGAATCATACCTGCATAGCTGGAGCTGAGCACAGCTAGCTAGGGACGAATCTAGGGTTTAGGGTTAGGGTTAGCTGGAGCTGAGCACAGCTAGCTAGGGACGAATCTAG
>SPJY01000075.1:226346-304535 GCA_005191435.1 Raddia distichophylla
CTCTGCATGTCTACATTACTAGTACGAAAAAACACACCGACAATAGCATGACATACATAAACAGTGGCATGCATGACTTAGCGGAATTTAAAAGTACGTAACATGTGGGTGCCAGCGGTTTACACACGACGCCTCCGACATGCAGGGCACAAGCGTTCCGTGCGGACTTGCAACTCTAGTGTACGCCTTGTCATTTCGAGACGTTGTTCGAGATCTGCGATCCTTGCGTGGAGAACCGTTATGTATGCATCTGCGGTTCCGGAATGCAGTGTATTCGTATAACTTCGTATAATGTATGCTATACGAAGTTATTACGGAACAATAGTAGATCGTATCTAATACTCTGCATATCATATATGCGTCGATCCAGATCAAGAACTAAACAGGATGGCTCTGATACCACTGAAGGGAAACGCGGGCGCTACGCTAGCACAGAATCAAAATTCTACCGCCGAGACCCAGGACCCCCTGCAAGTAATTGACCACAGATCGAGTTACCTTACGACGCGCAGTGCAGCGGAAGATGAGTCGATGAAGCCGGTTCAATCGATCTGCGCGTAGTTGTACGGAAGTAGTCGTTCACGGCGATCCTATCGCCTCCTCCTCGCTGGACCTCAACGTCCCACGAGGTGCCCCATGGCCGATCCCCATGCCGTGGAGGTCGTCGACGAGCTCCGCGTGCTCGCCGAGATTCGCGATCTCCTCGCGCAGCCTGTCTTCAAACGGACGTCCCGGTCTCGTACAGAGTCTGTTTTCGACAATCTTGGACACTACGGACAAGCCCACGATGAGAGCTTTCCAACGCATCCAGTCCCATCGCCAAATTCTTTCTGGATCAATGGGAATCTGTGAAACAAGGTCGCGGCCAGATTCTGGACGCGAGCAGATCACGTCGTCTTCTTCGGTTCGTCTTGCGGTTGATCAAACCAGCGCCCCAAGTGTTGCGCCTCTACAGGGATACACACATCCGGTGATCGAAATCTACCCACGGCGACGTGCTAGCGCCGGTCGCAGGCGAGAGAGAGAGGTGACGGCTAGGGCTTGGTGGAGAGGAAAAACCTAATTTCCACTGGGCATTCTCAAGCCTCTCCACCTTCTCCTTTATATAGTCCCACCGTGGGCCCTCTACACTAGAGACCCTAACCCGGTCCATGGCCCATGTCTCACATGGTCCAAGTAGCCCACGTCATACGTGGTCCCACATATCATTGAGCTCACATCCGATGTGGCATATGATTGTCAATTGGGCATATATTTCCTTCACGCCCAACCTTCCAATCTATACGTGTACTGCATCGGATATCGATGATGATTAAGCAGTGATGTCGTAATTCATAGGCGCATGCACGTATGGCAAACGTCGGAAGAACAGGGAAGGTGGTATGACGTAGCTATAGGGTGAGTATCTTGCCCTTAGAAACCTAAAGCGCCGGGGCGTGGTGTGAGGTGGTGCAGTTTGTCGGCGGAAGCCTTGCGAAGGGGGTGGGAGGAGCTTTGTCGGCGGCAGGAGGGTGGCCGACTTCACTGGGGGGAGCTGTGTCGGCGGCCCAGGAATGGCCGACGACACAGCTCCTCCCACCCTACCCCCAGCCACGCCGATCGTTCCCTTCTCCGGCCAATTAGCACGCCGTACAGGCTTTCGTCAGGGTTAGAGCCGTCGACAAAGCTTGTTCGGCCGCTGACAAAACTCTTTTGGCGGGAACTGAATTTCAAAAATCTGGAAACATGCTCTCGGCAGGGCAGGTAGTGTCGTCAGCCCAAGCTTGGCCGACGTCACTGGTGGCCATAGACTGTCATCTGGGTTAGAGCCGACGACACAGCTTGTTCTGTCGCGGACAAAATCCTTTTGGTAGGAACAAAAATTCAAAAATCCGAAATCGTGCTCTCGGCAGGGCAGGCAGAGTCGTCGGCCCTCCCTTGGCCGACGTCACTGGTGGCATGATGCTAGTTCTTTCGTCGGCAATGTTTTTGGCCGCCGACACAGCATGTCATCAGGAGTCTGGCCACTGACATTGCTTTTTGCGGCCGCCGACACAGAGATCATTTCATGTAGCTCAAGGCATTCGAGGAGCGAAATAGAGGTCGCCGGTGAGTCAAAGAAGGGAATGAGCTTCTATTTACTCGTGCTGAGTAGGAAGCAAGGTTCAAGGGCAAGAACACAAAAGATTTTTGTAAGACCCGCAAATTTGACAAGGCAAAGATCCGGTGCATCAATTGTCAGAAGTTCGGGCATTTTGCTAAGGAATGCCACAATCAAAGGAAGGAGCAAGACGTGGTGAACCTCGGGCATTTTGCTAAGGAATGCCACAATCAAAGGAAGGGGCAAGAGGAGGTGAATCTCCTTTTTGATGCTGATGATCAGCCAGCACTACTATGAAGATGGACTTGACAAGTTGAGTCCAGGATGTTGAGTAGTGGCGTCGCCATCCTAAAGTCGAGTCTGAGAGTAGGTTCTAAGAGTAGGTTTCGACGAGTGGTGTCCAAAAGTCGAAGCCGAAGGTAGAGCATGTGGTGTTTGAGTAGTTGCGTCACCATCCTATGCATGCTTAGTAAGTATTGCGCATTTCGTAGGAGTGTCCGAATGCGTAGACAAGTTAGAGTTAAGATGTCAAGATTAGGGAGGAGATTGTTAGATATAATCTTGACATTTACTAGAAGATAGTAGGAGTAGCTAGTTGGTAGCTATATGGAGAAGCTGGCAACATCTAGAACAATCCAGATCTACTACTTGGATCCATGGTTGTACTAGAAAGTAGATACTAGAAGCAGCTAGTTGTTACTAGGACTAAAATATTAATAGCTAGCTGTAGAATATTCTAGATATATGGGCTGGCTTAGTAAGTCTATAAATAGGACTTGCAAGTGCACATGTAAACAAGAAATGTATGAGCCCAATGTAATGCAAAATGTAGTCTTTGTGCTTGAGATATACTTCTGTGGTTGCTGCAATCCTTAGTTTTAGTGTGTGCGACCATCAGGAGTGTTTAGTTCCTGGGCTAAATTCCAATAGGTTTTAGTTAAATTGAAGCTATTGTGTAAAGATAATTTATGTCGTGTAAAGATAATTTATTTCATGACTTCACAGACTGCACAACCAACCCAGGTTTCCCCATATGCCACTGCCATGCTAATTTTTTTGTAATCCTTTGAGTCGGCCAGCAAAAGGGTCAAGGGGGATGTTGCTGCAGATCTCGGGCAAAAGGCTAACCTAATGTTGCTAATAAACTAATGCTATTGTAGGAAGAGAATTTTTCATCAACAGTCAAGGATTCAATTAACATTAGATTAGGTGGTAACTAAGGAATTATCCTCCTTTTTTAATTCAGAAATGAAACTTACTCGAATCCCTCGAAAAAAACACAGGATGCTAGAAAACCTACACAATAAAAAAAACAACTCACATTAATCAATTTTAAATAAAGATATTATATTTTCCAGAAAGAAAAAATTAAAAACAAACTCACATATGATTCGTATCACAATTTTTTTTAAAAAAGAAACAATTGGGGGATGGCATATTCAAATTGATGCACGATCATCAGTTCGGCTATGGTGATATCCTGAATCTTTTGACCAGAAGCATCCTTCAATTAAAATCAATTAGTATTATAGCATTCTTGTGATCTAAAATACAAACATAATATATTGACTGAAAAAACATACCTTTGTATAATTGAAAATGTGTTCACCGCAATGCCTTATATATTTCAATAGGTCCCAATACTTATCCTAATATATAACTAGATTAGCATCTTTGTGGGTTTTATGGCCGTAGACACTCTTAAAAGGTTCATATGTATAGGCAAAATATCCCCAATCTTCCAATTATTCGCTAGTGTTCAATGATTCGTATACTGCACCAACTTCACACTGTGATTTAGTTACTTTGAAAAGATAGGAGAAGAAACACATGCGACCTAGTGGTGTCTCAAAAGCCACATGATAATTAAGGTAAGTTTGAAATTTCTCCAATTTTTCTTTCTCCTTAATGGGATTGGGCATAACTCCTGTTGTTACTTCAGTTCGGAATTGATCAAAGAAGGAAGAAATGCTCTTATTTTTCGCTGTCTTGTAGTGTTCAAATAGTATCTCAGTGAATTGCTTCAGATCAGCAGCCATACTTTCTAGAGTTAAGGGCATATCTGCGTCTTTTGTGATATGAAATTCATACACTCCCTCTTTTAGTTTTACCACATCCATATCAGAAGCTTGCCAACTCCCTCCCCAACATCTGTCTCGACGGCCACTTGCCCTCTCGGCAATAGTAGTCTCGACGGCTTTCACGGTGGCCATCGAGATGACAACATGTAATGGTTTGAACATTTGAAATGCATTTTTTAAATGCATTTCAAATGTTCAAACCATTACATGTTCTTTCTTACATGAAATTAAAAGTATGGAAAAAACAATTTTTGTGAGCTTCCGATGTGGTGACTCCTTTGTAAACTGAAGCTTTCCGAAGAATTTGAGGTGGAAGTTTACTATTTCATGTGTTTACCATGGTTGATCACCACGTTTGAATTTAAATTAAATGCACTTATAAGTTTAAATTTATGTATTGTTCAATATTCACTAAACAATAACTTCATCCGATAAAAAAATTTATTTATTCAAATTTCAAGAAATAAATATTGAAGTTCAAACATTACTTCAGTATATTTAAAAGATACGTCGGATATTGTTCAATTGTAACATAACAAAAAATCATAGCAATGTAAAAAATTATAAACACTACATTCGTAGTATTTAATCTCATCTCATATCACAGCAAATTCAAACAAATTTGAAATGAAATTTAAACCACAACAAAATAAAAAAAACATTAACTTAATAATATGGTGTCTCGACGGCCATGTTGCGGCCGACATAGATTGTCTTGTGCAGCATGTGTCGACGGTCTAACGTCTGGCCGTAAAGAGACGTAGACGCTTTCACGCTTGGACCGCTTGCGTGGGCACACCTCCAAGCAGTCTCGACGGCTACCGTGGGGCCATCAGGAGTGACCCTCTGATTGCTCATTCTCGATGGTTTGATTGTGGTCGTCGATACTACTGGATACGCATGACGACTGCTTGTTGGTTGTCGAGACTACAGCTGACAATCGACTATATTTTTTATGGTCAACCCAACATATTTGAATTTTTTAAAATATGAAAACAATTACGTTGCTGGACAAATCCATTCCATCGTCTATTATGCATCGAAACCCGTTGCTGGTGAAACAATAGGAAATTTTGAGCATCCCATGCGACACCCCCTCTAAACTGGGTGTTTTCCAGATAATCTCTAGGTTATCTTAGCATACGGTGAGATATAATATTTTCATACACCCAATAATTCATTCCAAATTCTAAAGATAAAACAAAACACAAATTTTAAATTCAATTGTTTTACTAAAGGTCCAATTGTAATATTTCTCAGTTTTTTATAAATTAATTTTGTTATTCTCTACTCCCTTGGTTATGAAATAGTTGTCGTTTTGAACATTGACACGGTCTCCAAAATGCAACTTTGACCACTAAAAACTATTGTAATTTAATTTTAGCATGCATTAAAATTATACTTTTATGAAAGTTCTGGTCGAAACGAATTCATCTATATTTTTTTATGCTTCAAATCTAAATGGTTTAGAAGTATTTTATAGAAAAATTTTAAAACATTGACTTAGAACATGTCTAAAACGACAACTATTTCAGGATGGAGGGAGTAGTTTACAAAAAAAACACTATACCTGAAAATATATATTGTCTCGACGGCTGACGTCTGGCCGTCACTACAGGAAACGAAAATAGATTCGACTGCCAAGTACTGACTCGACGGCCCACCTTTAGCCGTCGATACATGTAACGTAGTATCGACGGCCATAAATAAGCCGTCGATACAGAGCATGCCAGGGGTCAGTCTCGACGGCCCTCATTACGGCCGTCGAGTTTGCTTGGGGAAGCCCTACGGAGACGTTGTGCGGCGTGACGCCATCTATCTTTCTCGACGGCTCGCCGTTTGGCTGTCGATATAGTATTCCACGGAGAGTCAGTATCGACGGTCCTATCCTAGCCGTCGATACTGTGTATGTTTAAAACAATCTTCTCTATTCACTTTTATTTAAATTTTATTTCAATCTTTGTTCAAAATTGCTATGATTTTGAAATAAACATTAGAAATGTTGCTTTTTGTTAATTTTTGGGTAGGTATTTTTGTAATGTTTGAATTTAGGAATATTGAACATATATAGCTTTTTAATTAATGTGCTAAATAATGTTTAAATTTCAGTATTTCATGTAGTCACAAATTTAAAAAATTGTTCGGTGCGGGTATCGATTATTGAATAGTGGAGAATACATAAAGTTAATTTTACAAATTAACATAATTTAAATTCAAATGGGATGTTTGACGTTGTTTTGATCACATGAAATATGAAACTTTGACCTGAGCTTCTCTAGAATGATTCAAGTTACAAAGGGGGTCACCGCAAATGGAAGTTCTAAATTTTTTGATTTTTTTCCAGGTGTGTAATCCCAGTAGGAAACAAATGGAATGGGTTGAACATTTGAAATTATGTTTTTCAAATTTTTAAATTTGAAACAGATAGGTTTGACCACTGTTGCCCTTTAAGGGGGGTCGCCCTCGAGACAAGCACTAGTATCGACGGCTTGGGAGGAAGCCGTCGATACTATGCAACTTCCTCAACGGTAGTCAACCGAAACCCTCGGGAGAGATTGTTTTGACGGTTTTATCAGGGGCCGTCAACAATATATTCCTCGTCGATGATCCTCTCGATGTAGATCACGATACATACTTCTAAGTTGATGGTATTCATAATGGTCAAATTATGTTCAATTTTGTTGTTTTAATTTTACTAATATCACTACAGGAATCCGTTGTAATTTTGTCGGCCATAAACCGACGAAAATCGGGGGTAAACCGACGAAATTGATATAATTTCATTGGTTTGCCGACGAAATTATGCCGACAAAATCAGTTCAGTCGACGGCGGGACAGGTCAGCTGATGACATGGCTCATGTATTTTCGTCGGCAAGGGCCCATGAAAATAAGTTATTTTCGTCGGTTTTCCTGGCCGATGAAAATATGTTGACCTGGCGGCCACAGGGCTAGATGGTGACGTGGCACTATAATTTTATCGGTTTCCAAAGACGAAATTATTCCAATATTTTCATCGGTTTTCTTTTGGCCGACGAAATTTAATCGGGCCGACGAAAAAACCACGAATTCCTGTAGTGTATGTGCACTGACATTACTTAAAAATGCAAGATGCCACGCCGACAGTTCAGGAGGAGCGTCTCGTAGGATGAGGACGACGACCATGACCAGGAGGTCCAGGTGGGCACTCCTGAGTCTGGCCAGGAGGGCACGCCAGACCAGGATGAGCTAGCACTGACACAGGAGTCTGGGGCTGCTGGAGACTCTATCCAGGATGGAAGCTCCCAGGGCAGTAAGAGGGGGCACAACAAGTTGCCCAAGGCGGCGAGATATCCTCACGGACGGATCGTGATCGAGTCGGATGGCGACAGGTAATATCCTAATTCTGTAATTTGTTGTCAATTAAATCTACTAACTTACTTTTATTCTCTGTAGCAACTTTTCCTATATCCACCCCAACAAAGTTGATACCCAGCCAGCAAACGCACTTGGCATCCTCGTGCGCCAGTACTATCCTGGCATGGTCGGAGAGGAGGGGTCACAACATCCCGCTTACTCTTGGGATGATTACAATGTGGCATCTCACGGGGACAGCACCGCCGCTGAGGAGATAAGGCGGGAGTTCTTGGTGAGTTCGATCTTTTTTTTACATATCACAGATGATTGGCAACTATTGTTCATTCAGATTTATTTCTTTTCAGGTTAGGTACCGTCCACGTCCGGGTTTGGAGGAGGCCGACATCAATTCTGTGATGGATAGGAACGCCAAGCAGAAGGTGTAGGATCTGATGTCGAGTGCACGGTTCACGGCCGTTCAGGATTTCCACATGTATTCACTTATTTCTTCTATCTTTTTGCCGCAAATGGTTCCAATACAAATAATTTACTTTTGTCTTGTCTTGTCAGGATTGTGAAGAGAGAGAAGATCACCCACGCCGACGCTCGCAAGCTGTACCTCGAGGCTCAAGAATACGCGCAGGTTCGACCGGACTGGGTGTCGAATGCCCCGGATGCCTGGGAGGCCCTATCGCAGCACTGGGCCAGCGAGGCGTTCAAGGAAAAGTTCTTGAAGGCCAAGAAGAACCGAGCAGCTATGAAGAGCAAAACGACGACCGGGAAGTCGTCATTCGCTCAGCTAAGAAAAAGGATGGTAATGCTATTCCTTCACTATTTTGAACTTCTTTTCTTGTAATAAGGAATATATCGACACTCTACTTGTACGGTGCAGGACGCCACGACTGGCCAGCTTCCGTCTTGGCTGTCGGTGTTTCGAAGGGGCCAAACACCCAGAAAAAGGATGGCTCCTTCGGTCCTGTGGACCCTGTAGCTGCGCAGCGAGAGGTACCTAATAGTTTATCAATTAGTTCATACACAATCATACATTCTAACTCGATTATCTTCACTTCAATGCAGGCACGCTACAGAGAGGCTTTCACTGATAAGCATAGCCAAGAGAAGGACCCAGAAGAGAAGCCCCTTGACCCTCTAGTCATACATGAGGCTATGGACGGGAAGGCTCATGGGAGGCTAGTGATCGGAGGAGACCACCTGAGGAATGATACTGTCTAATTTATGTACGTGTTCGCTCAGGTCATATTTTGTAACCACTAACGTCGCTTTGTTACAGATCGGAGGATTACATGCCTCAGGTGAGGGTTGCCCACTCTCAAACGGAGAGCCGATGTGCCTTCGAGGCCCGCATTGAGAGGGAGAGGCAGCGGGAGAGGGAGGAGAGGGAGCGGGAGAGGGAGGAGAGCAGACAGCTGATGCAGACGATGAGGGAGAGCCTAAGAACCTAAGAAGAAGCCAGACAGAGGCAGGAGGCGGAGATGGCGAGGCAACGATATGAGTTCGAGCAGAGGTTTGCCTATCTGGAGTCTCCCTGTCGACTGGGCGGGGTGTTGTCCTAAAACTTATAATATCCATCCACATGTCGTTTATTACAATTTCATTCACAAGTTAGATGTCCATAAAATTTTAGGCTGGTCCCAGTGGTACCGCTGGCGGTCCGGCCTTCTACGGGGATCCGCCACCGTTTCGCGGTGCATGGACACCGGCTCCCTACATCCCTTACGGCAGCCACACTACTCCACCAGGCGAATACGTGGGCCCAGCTCGCCCACATGGCAAAAAAATTATTTTTTAATCATTTTTTAATAAATATTTTATTTTTAACCCCTCGGCAAAAGTATCTCGAAATCTAACCCTTTTGGCCGCGCCGCACGCCGCCTTGCGCGGCCTGTACATGCTGCCGCGTCAGTGCATGTGGCGCGTCAGAGGTGCCACGCTGTCGCCCACGGCCGGCCGTAGCCGGCGTGGCATTTTCTAAGCCCCACCTTTGCCGCGCCACATGCACCGGCGTGGCAAAGGCCTGACAGGTGGGCCCGCGGTGGGTAGCCTCACAGACTCCTTCCATGCTCGCCGGTGACGTGGGAGTGCCTTTGCCACGCCGGCGCGTCAAGGCAACAGGAGCTGTTTGCTGTAGTGATCTTTGGGGCAGAGCAGCGAGCCAGCGAGGAGCCTACCAGCGGTAGCGAGGTCGCCGGGTCGCCGCCGGGCGGGACGATGAACCGGAGGCGGTGCCGCTTCGTCCATTGCTCCCGCATGTTATCCAAGGTTGTCGCCATGGAGTAGGACGTGTAGCGACAGAGCGCCATGATCTCCTTGCCGCCGCCGCCTTGGTCTTGGGTGAGGCTCCAGGGGGGCGGGTGATCTGGCGTCTGCACGGCGGCGACCTGCATGAAGCCGGCCGTGCTCTCGGTGGAGTCGGAGCACGCTAACCCAAGGTAGGGCTCTCCTGGCACGGACGTATTCTCCATCCCTATATGAGCGATCAGCTATGCCGCTGTGCAAGGAAGCTGGTTGATGGATCTGCACTTCTGCAGCGGCACCCAGCCAAGCTCATATCATATTCATCGTCAAGATATTAGATATAGGAATACAGTGCTCGATGCAGACGACGAATCAATAGCTATTCGATTCGGACTGGAAATCGCTTAATTACGATCGGTTTCGGAGCCATGGCCTCGTGGGACAAACAAACGAACAACAAGAAAATACCAATTGGGTTGTTGGAACTTGGAACATTTCATCTCTATGGTTGAACAAGCCAGGTTAATATTGTTCTGATTAATGGCCCAAACAGTGGCTACATGTCACCTGAATATGCACTGGAAGGCATCATCTCAGTCAAATCCATTCATGCCCAAACAGTGGCTACATGGAAGGATGACATTGTGCAGGGTCTGATCGATTCATCGATTCTTGAGAGCTATTTGCATGGAGAAGTTCGACGATGCATTCAGATTGGACTCTTATTGGTACAAGACAACCCGAATGCTCGGCCACTTATGTCATCAGTAGTATCAAGCCTGGATAATGAAAGGGGGAGACTAGAGAACGGGATCCCGTCTCTAGCGCTGCGTACGGGACAGGAAACGACAAAAAAAGCGTCCCGTGCACACCTGTTTTCACGTTCCCGCGCGCACCCATTTTCTCATTCCCGCGCGCCCCCATTTCCCGCGCATGCATATGGTTTTGCATGGCGCGAGCGCTGGATTTTTTTATTTTACGTGCGCTTCGTGTCCCCTGTGCATGCATGCTATGATGCTAAGAGCAACTCCAGCAGCTCCTCCATATTTTCTCTCTAAAACACTATTAGCGTCCTCTCTATCCATCCCTCTAAAATTCCTTCATAAATTACACTACCCTCTAAAAGATTCCTTCCCTCCAGCAGCCCCTCTATACCTGCTACAGTATTTTACAGGAGCTGTTGGAGTTGCTCTAATAACGCGAAAAGCAACAGATCCTCCTAGTAACTATGCATGCATGTGTTTTCTCCATTTTTTTCTTGTCCTTTTATATAGTAAAAATATATTTTTATACCATGAACAATTTAGATGAATTGAAGTATTAGAATGGTACCGTCAAGTTTCATTGAAGTATCGGATTTCTTTGAAGTATCAGCTGACGAGTAGCGCGATAACTAGTCGAGCGCATCGGGTCAAGTACCATGCTATCGGATGAGACATATATCAAAAAAAAAGTATCAGTATCAGTGGTATCATGTTGAGTTTCATGGTACCATTGAGGTACCGCAAAAAAAGGTATCATGGGCAGGGTACCATATATCACAAATCAAAGTATTGGATCAAAAGTATCATCGATCGTTAGGTCAAAAAATCAGGTATCCGATCAAAAGGATCATCGAGTATTAGTATCAGGTATTTAGTATCATGTATCAAAGTTGTAATATCAAGGTTAGAGTGTCATGTATGCGGTATCAAGTTGTAGTATCAAATATGTAGTATCATGTATCAAAGTTGGAGTGTAATGTATGCAGTATCCAAGTTGGAGTATCAGGTATGTAGTATCATGTATCAAATTTATAGTATCAAAGCATGTCCTATTCTCTTCCAAAAATCAAGTATCGGATCAAAAATATCATCGATTATCTGGTCGAAAAAACAGGTATTAGATCACTAGTATCAAAGTTGTAGTATTAGGTATTTAGTATCATGTATCGAAGTTGTAATATCAAGGTTAGAATGTCATGTATGCGGTATCAAAGTTGTAGTATCATATATGTAGTATCATGTATCAAAGTTGAAGTGTAATGTATGCAGTATCCAAGTTGGAGTATCAGGTATGTAGTATCATGTATCAAATTTGTAGTATCAAAGCATGTTCTATTCTCTTCCAAAAAATCAAGTACCGGATTAAAAAAACAAGTATCATATAAGAAGTATCATCGATTGTCAGGTCAAAATAATTAGGTATCGGATCAGAAGTATCATCTAGTATCGAGTCAAAAAACAAGTATCGGATTCAATAAAGTATCGGATCAGAAGTATCATCGATTATCAGGTCAAAAGATCAGTATCGGATAAAAAGTTTCATCGATTATCGAGTGAAAAAATCAAGTATCAGATCAGAAGTATCATCGAGTGTCAGGTCAAAAAATCAAGTATCAGATCAGAAGTATCATAGGTTATCAGATAAAAAAACAGGCATCGGATCAAAAGTATCATCGAGTATCGGGTCAATAAAAACAAGTATCGTATTCAAATAACCAAGTATCGGATCAGAAGTAGCATCGATTATTGGGTAAAAAGAAATCATGTATCGGATCAGAGGTATCATCAAGTATCGAGTCAAAAAATAAAGTATCGGATAAGAAGTATCATCGAGTATCGGGTCAAAAAGTTAGGTATCAGATCATAAGTATCATCGAGTATTGAATAAAAAACAAGTACCGAATCACAAAATATCATCGATTATCAGGTCAAAAAATCAGGTATCGGATCAGAAGTATCACTGCTATCGTCGAGTTTCAGTATCAAAAAAAGTATGAATTTTAAGTGTTAGGTATCACAATTAAAACAGTTAATTCTTCTAAAAAGAAAAATAGTAAAATTTAAATAAATAAATAAATGTGTAAAATTCTGAAAATAAAATACAAAAATAGTATAAGGGAAACCATGTAGACTAATACCATGATTAATTTAGTCATGTACATGTAGTATGTAGTTTGCTGCAGTAGCTAATTAGATTGACATGCAACTGCAGTACGCGAGTTGCGCATAGATGCGGCGTGCAAAAAACGCCAGCCGAGCACAGGAACTAGGTGCTAGCGAGCGTGGGGATCAGGTGGGTTAGTGCGGGAAGCCAGTGATCCGCAGCGATCGGACGGTGGATGCCTGTCCCATCCTATCGTGTGTGGAACGGGATCCCATTAAGAAGATTTTCTCTTAAAAAAGGGTATCAGATATCACAAACAGGTATCAGGTCAGGTATCGAGTATTCGGGAAAGTATCATAAGGGGCTATCAGATATTACAAAACAAGTATTGGGTCTGGTGCGAATATCGGTGGTATTAGGTGGTTGGTATCATCAAGTATCGGGTAGTATCATCGAGTATCAGGTAAAAAAAAATCGAGTATCGGATCAAATAGTATCGTTGAGTATCGGTTAAAAAATCAAGTATCGGATCAAAATGTATCGTCCAGTATCGAGGCACATATAGTAGTTGGATCTTGCTTTGAAAATAAATTATCTTTTTAATTTTACTTTTGATTGAGTTCATGTGCGTTTTGTTTTAAACGGAGCAAAAGCCCCATATACTCATGTATCAAAAGCGAATAAACTAACAAAACAAGTACTATGCCCAGAGCAAAATAGCGTACAGGTATGATTGCATGCGTGCTTGCCTGCTTGGAAAAACGATAAAAAAAGTAGCTCATACGTACTACGTGCATGGCAGGCCGTGGAAGTCAAAAAAAACGAAACGGCGCGCGCGGGGGAGATACAGCGCAACTGACGGAGAAAAAACTCCCGCGCGGCATGCGCATGCAGAGCGCGGAGTGCGTACAGGAACAAATCGGACGATTCACAGTGCGCGCGCGGAAAACAAATCGGACGGTCGCTCCCTATCCCGTTGCGACGAGCCCGGACAGGATTCCGTTGTTTAGAATTTCTGTTTTTTTAAGACCGGGAGTGCGTGTTGTTACGACCGTGCTGACCAAATTGGCCGACAGCCCGAGACACGGATAGTCGAATGGAACTTGACCTGCAGTCCTAATAGTTTCGTAAGGATTAGGGAGAAAATTGACACCACCCCGAACCACTGGCTGGCTGTCATTCGAATCCTCATCGTTGCAAAAATTTTTCAGCTACCCACTGCAAACAGCAGAGGTCCATTCAGCAAGCATCACTGCGTCTAAACGCACCAATCTAATCAATATCTCTCTTTCTAGCAAGCATGTGCATTATTTCCACTCGACTCGGATCGAAGCTGCTCTCTTCTCAATTCTTCAGTTCACCTCCTCGCGGCGGTGAGGCTCGAGCCGTGGTGCCTGCCCTTGGACCTGCTCCTCGCCGCCGCCGACGCCGACGAGGAGGAGGGGCTCTGGCTGAGCCTCCGCGACGCCCGCCTGCGCAGGCTCCGGCGGCCTACGGCGGCGGCGCCGCCCTCAAAGGCGGCGCGGGCGACGCTGTCGGTAGCGACCTCCCGCGCGCGCTGCGGCTTGACGGGCTGCTTGTTGAGGTAGGCGAGCTGCGGGAGCAGGCCGGTGACGGCCTTGCGGAGCGCGTCGTCGCCGACGTTGGCCTGCACGGGGTTGCCCACCAGGTTGAGCGCCAGGAGGGAGTGGTAGTTGGCCACCAGCTGCCCCAGCGCCTTGGCCGTCGTGATCTTGTTGAACCCCAGGTCCAGCACCGCCAGCTTCAGCAGCCGGTGCAGCCCCTCCACGTCGCTCAGCTTGTTCCCCGCCAAGTACAGCTCCCTGATCGCCGTGCAGTTCGACAGCCCTGCTCCAATCAAAACCACGCCCAGCTTCTTCGTTCAAATCCAAGATGAAAGATTTCGAGCACGTTCAGATTTCAGAGTAGCCCAGCTCTATGTTAACCCGAACTTCGATTGAACCCGCTTATCGAAGCTGATCTGCTATACAGTTAGTTTATGTTATTTTTTTTAATTATAGTTTTTAGTGTTTAGCCTTTTCAATTTAAGCCATTTCGAACGTAATGTTCATCTTGCACGGTTGCCATTCACGCACGGACGAGCTCGATAAATCACACATGAATCATGTATACTGACACACTGCGCACAGATTTGCTCTGGTAGGAAAAGGCCGTCCCAACTCCCAACGGCAATGGTCCCAGCTCCCAGCAGGAGTGTGGCCACTGACAGATAGTGGAAGGCAAGACACCAAGCAGATTCATGTTGGAATGTGAGGTGTCCAGGTTTGGATGGATGCTCAATTATTCTGATCCCAGACGGACCTGTCAGCCAGATGCAACGGATGACAAACTCTAATCTTCGTCGCCGGCCACCACAGGTGCATGCTCGGCCAAAAGGATGAAATTTGTGAAATTTACCTAGGCAGCCGGCGACACTAAGAATGATTTTTTTATAGACGTGACTCCTTGTCAGTCGACTAAAACTGAAGCAAATTTTAGTTCATGTCTTTTACATTGATCAATAAATAAATTTACATATGATTCGATGTTCTAAAAAATATAGAACAATTAACTAGATGATATTTTTTTTATTGCAACTTCATTTAAAAGGAAAAAGATGAATTCTTATAGACTTGAAGCTATGTGCTATAATAGTACATAAATCTTTTTACTGTTAATTTTGTACAGTTTTTACAACATTGAATCATATGTAAAAAGTTGATAGAGATTTTACCTATTTTCAGACGACTGATGCAGAACAATTTTGTTTTTTAAAATGCTTTTTTCCTACCATGATAAGTGGCTCTCGGAATAATCACGGTCATTAGATTTTCTCCATAATCCAAACTTTATCTTACTCCTCTATTATAAAGTTTTGCAAAAATAAAATCCACAAAATCTTGGATTCTAACTATTGGCAACCGAGCATTGCCCTAAGCAACCTCGCCTCGCCACACCCGCGCTAAGCCATGCAATCTCACCTTGCAATAGCTATGGCGCCCAACCCCATCTATGATGACCATCTCGCACGCCAATGACCAATACACCGTGCTGGAGCCACCACACCCTCTTGGATCCTCTGTCGTAGCTGCCGACCACTACTAGATGGGTCCAGCCAGGGCTCACCTGTAGTGACCGTAACTGCACGTGCAGTTATGACAGAGGATACGACACACACCTCGCTACCGCATACCGGTTCCGCACCTAGAGGAGCTAGTGGACCGCTCCCACCGGAGCAGGAGGAGGAGGATAGAGAAAAGAGAGAGAAAAAAAAGAAGGAATGACTGCCTTGTTTTTGAAAACTTGAGGGATTTTTTTTTTAGAAAAAAAATAGTGGCATCAAAGCAAGAATTTCATTGCGTGATCGTGGTTGCGGACCACAGGCGGTAACGCGATTGCATTTTCGTTTCTTCTAATAAGAGGATTCGCCACCAATAAGAGGATCGTCAAGTATGCGAAGAAAGAATGAAGATTGCTTGGCAGTGCAGAGAAAGTTACTGGCTTAACTCACCGTGGCCGATGCGCGAGATCCGGTTGTAGCTGAGGTTGAGGACGCGGAGCTTGGTGAGCTCCCGGAGCCCCTCAATGGTGGTGATCTTGTTCCTCGAGAGGTCGAGGGAGTGTAGGCCCTTGGGCATCGATCCTGGCGAGATGTGAACTGCAGCAGCAGAGCAATCCCAATTGTCACTGGGACAATAAGAGAACTAGCCACGGTTGCACCGGTCGCCGGCATTGTCGTGGAGCTCACCGATGAAGTTGCCGGAGAGGTTAACGGCTCGTAGGCTGGAGAACGGCGAGATCATGGGCACCACCTTGAGCCCCATCCCGGCGATGTGCGCCACCGAGGAGAAGGCGTTCAGGGACTGGATGATGGTGTTGGCCTGCGCCACCTCGTCGGCGGCCGCGTACCGCTTCGCCTTGCCGTGCCCCTTCCCCGACGACTCCCCGACCTCCAAGGCGCGCGGTCGCGCCGCCATGTCGCCGTGCTCCATGCCGTCGTCGCCGTGTTCTTCTTCGTCGCCGTCGTACTCCTCGGCGATGCCGAAGGGCTCGCTGTTGATGCTGTTCACCCAGGCGGTGACGCGGTCGCGGAGGGAGTTATCGGCGGAGAAGGCGACCCACTGGTTGGGGATCACCGGCGGCGAGCCGTCCACCATGACCTTCTTGTTCTTGCGGTCGGCCGCGGAGGCCGGGCCCTCCTCGAGCGTGTCGGAGGTGTACCCGCCGTGGCGGCCGGGGGCACACGCGGCGGCGGGGCGCGCCGACCGCTGCCGGTGCAGGTTGCGGTGGCTCCAGAGGAACAGCCGCCACCACAGCTTCCGGCTCCGGGATGGCAGCACCTGGCTCGACGATCGCTTCTTCAGCATCACGTGGTCGGCGGTGCGCGACGTCTGCACCGACGCCGGGCTCGCGTCCGGCGCGCCGGTCGGCACCGCCGCCAGGCCGGCGAGGCCGCCGGAGATGTCCCGGAGGTCGCCGTAGGAGAGCGACCGCGCCGGCATGTCCGGCGCGTCCCTCGGACCAGTCCGGTTCGTCTCGATGTTGGAGCACGACCTCTTCAGCTTCGGCGACGGGTCCGCCGCCGCCGCCGCAGCCGGAGGCTCCTCTGCCGAGCCATCGACCACCGCGTCAGGCACGGGCCCGGTGGCACCCTTCGCCGCGCACTGATCGCCGGCGAGCTCCTGGTGCGTGTGGAAGCCGAAGTCGAATTCAGCGAAGCTATCGCTCTTCTCGGACGCCTCGTCCCCTTGCTTACCACCGCCTTTCTGCTCCACCGCGCCGGCGAAGACCTCGGCGTCGCAAGGCACGACCTTATCGCCGCATTTGTCCACGCTGGCGGCGACCGGCGTCGCGTCGATGAACTCCACCGGCTTCACCTTGGGACACTCGTTCCCACTAACCTTCTTGCCATCACCAACCTGGCGATCAAGCCCAAACCCAACATTAAAAAAAAGCTGACCAAAATTCACCGAGAACCCAGGCGCAAAATCCGTCGAATACAAACCACGCGTTTCTTCCTCCTGCCGGCGAGAAGGGTGGAGAAGCAGCTCATCTTGGCCATCTCTTCCAAACGCTACCACCTGTTCGATCTGTTCTGCCGATCGATCCTTAGCCGTTGTCTATGGGAGAGACCCTTCGCAGAGGCGGCGCGGCGGCGATCCCGACGGCGGAGGAAGAGACGGCATGCTCCGGTGCCCCCCACACCTCGCTCAGGGTGCGAAGCGGCGGCGCCACGGGGATGGCCAGAATGACCGGAGGAGAGCCGGAGCCGCGAGACGCCGAAGTGGAGCCGTCTTGGCAGCAAGCCCTGCATCAATCAATCAATAACACCACCACCACGTCAAGAACTGCAGCAGCAGAGCACACACGTCGGTGTGATCTGGCATGGCTAAGGAGGAGGAGAAGAAAGAAGACAACGACTCTGTTTCTTGCCTGCCATGTGGTGTGATCTGATCTCCTACCTCCTACCCGAACTCATGGCAAGATCAAATAAGAACAATCGAACCGAGCCACGCAATCGTAAAGGGAGATTCTGGTTTTAACGTTGAGACAGCGGATTCACAACGGAGCCGGCTATTTTCAGGACGAGATTAGTGAGATGCTGCAAATGCAGAATACCGGCAGGGTGGAAGGAGCAGGACAGGGGCGGCCAGTGCCAGTTTGGTAAGAAGGAAAAGCAGTGGCAGCTAAGAAATATGGGAGAATTGAATGATTTATTGAGGGCAGTTGATTATTGTGTCAACAGAAACAAGAAGGAAACAACAATGATACTGTCTGAACTTTTATTGGGTACCGGGGGTGAAATTTAAGGAAACAAATCTACTATTCTTGGCTCCTTGCACTGACCTGTCTCTGAAAATTAACTAAGCTCCGAAGGATACAAGGCAGTGAAAAACAACCAAAGAGAGAAGGAGAAACTCCGGTCTACTTTAATTTCCTTTCCTTGAGACCGTGACCATGCCTGCCTCTTACTACAAGACCACGGAATTACTACAAAATACAAGAAACTGATCTTGGTTTCCTCTCCGTTTCAGCGAGTAGATGCCAATTCAGAATCGTACAGAAAGGGACACACACATAAACATCAAGAAGAGAGGGGCAAGCCACCAACCAATCTTTGAAACAGTTGAACCCTCGTCTTCCTCGGAAAGTACTAGTTATTACTGATTCAGAGCCACAATAGCATGTATCAAAAAAGAAGATGAAAATAAATAAATAAAAAAGAAGATGCGAAAGATCATTACCAAGCAGTGGACCAAGATTCCCCAAGAACACCAAGAGCAGAGATATGCACCGAAGCAAGAAACCGAAGGAAGAGGTTACGAAGGACAGGGCCTACCTTCCTTTCCCAGGCGGCAACTGATCGACGGCCGAAAGAGCAGCAACAAGAGGGCCTCTCTGGTTTGCTGTTGCAACTGATAAGCTACCAGCTAGTTAATTACAGGGTGTTGAGCTGGGCTGGTACCTAGCTAGCTAGATGCCAATGGCTAAAGATGGCTAGAGAGAGAGAGAGAAGAGAGAGAGAGAGAGAGAGCAGTGTGGTGTAGGGAGACGAGACGACGGAGGGAGGGGCGGTAGAAATAGAGGGGGGAGATTGGGAGAAGACGACAGGGGAATGCTGCGCGCCACGCTGGTGTAGGGGGAGGACATCAAAGCACGCGGTGGGCACACGGTAGAATTGGACGTCACTTCCGCTTGGCGCTTGGTGAGAAATATATAGAATGCCGCCACCTTTTGTTGCCCTTTCATTTCTCTGGGGGTTCCAGCTCTTCTTCAGTTCTTTTGTATTTTTTTTAGGGTAGGGGATTTTGTTTTTTAAGGTTAGCAAAAGAGATTTCACAGTAAGCGTTTTGGCTAGTTTGTTAGACGTGACTCTTGAGGCTTCTAAACGTTTTGCTCAATTTGTGGTTAAATAGTAAGAGAGGTCCAATTTTTGGAACGATAAAGCTAATCCAATATTTTTGAGGGGAGAATAATCCAATATTTTGAGAACCATACAATAGATTTCAAAGAAGTACGTCACGAGCCTGGGTAAACTGCTCCACACCGAATTGATCAAAATGAGTCTGCCACCAATAAATAGATTTTTTTTTTCACTTTCTAGCTACTAAGATTTTTTTCTTGAGAATGCGTTCTACTTCCAATATGCATTTCACAACTTTCTACAACGCATAGGAATACCAAGGTATATGAATGGGTAAGTACATGTCTGTTCACATGCACTAGTCACTGAATCAATACACTAGTGCTTATAATAAATAGCTGAGTATTATTTCATACATGCGAATTCATCGTTCAAAATAATATATACTTAGTTGCAGGCTGCAGACTTAGTAGTAATTAGGTTAAGAGGCCATACAATCTGTTACAAGAGAAGTCGTCAAAATCAGCGAAATATAAGATGATTCAACATAATTCTCCAACGGCTATACATTCCTGCAAGCAACTAGAGTAACCCTAAACGTTATCTTGCCCATTGTAGCTCTTATCCTTATCTTCATAGCATTCGTATGGATACTCTATGTAATAACCCAAAAATTACTCTTGTAATTTTGTTACTATGATCATGAGCTATTTTACGCCTTATCTAATTTGGTGCATGTATCAGTTTAAAAATTCAAATTATAGGAGCAGAGGATTTCCCAAATTCTCCAAAACAAGAAATGTTGACATGAAAATGAGTCTAGATAGACATTTTATTAGAAGATTTGAGCTAATTTGGAAGGTAAAGAATTTTGTGCAAAAGTTTTCTAGGTGCACAAGTGAAAAAACTCACCATTGTCCCTTAGATCTAACATGGACAATATAGATGCACTGAGATGAAACTCCCATCTCCAATCTATACACTTGTGCGCAAAGCCACGGTGATTGTTTCCCATATTCCCATTTATACACTTGTGTGCAAAATCACTTCTTTCATCCAGAGTTCGCACTTGCTCAGCTTGGCGTACAACTGATGATCTCTTAACCTCTCCAGAACCTTTCTAAGATGAATTTTGTGCTCCTCTTCCAATTTAGAAAAGATTAGAATATCATCGATGAACACCACCACAAACTTGTCCAGGAAATCCATGAACACCTTATTCATTAGATTCATGAAGTACGACTGAGCGTTGGTCAAACCAAACGACATTACCGTGAACTCATAGAGGCCATATCTTGTGGTGAAAGCAATTTTCGGAATGTCGGTATCTTTAATTTTTATTTGGTGATAACCAGACCTCAGGTCAAATTTAGAGAAGACACAAGCTCCTTTCATTTGATCAAATAGATCATCAATTCTGGGAAGAGGGTATTTATTCTTAATTGTTACTTCATTTAGAGATCAATAATCCACACACATGCTGAGAGATCTGTCTTACTCTCTTTGACGAAGATCACGGGCACACCCCAAGGGGAAACGCTCTGTCGGATAAATCCTTTATCTTGCAATTCTTCAATTTGTTTCTTTAGTTCAGCCATCAGATTGGCAGATAGACGATAAGGTCTTTGGGAGATAGGAGCAGTGCCAGGGACTAGGTTTATCACAAATTCAACGTCTCGGTCAGGGGGCATTCCAGGTAGCTCATCCAGGAACATATCGGGAAAATTCTTTACCACAGTTGTGGTTTCCATGAAAGATGCGTCCAACTTATTGAGGATTATAAGATCGAGGGGAAAAGATTTGCGACGAATTGGACATCCTATCCAACATTATTTGTTAGTTTTATTGTTTTGGTGGCACAGTCGATTTGACCTTTATATTTAGTTAACCAATCCATACCTAAAATCACTTCAATTCCTCTTGAGTTTATAACCACCAAGTCTGCCCAGAACTCGGTGTCTTAAATTTTTAGCTCAACCCCGGGGCACACCAAGGTGGACCTCATGATTTTTCCTGAGGATTTAATTAGCATTGGATTCTTTAGTGCATCAGTTTTAACTTGTGATTTTTAACAAAAGAGGATGAGATGAATGAATGCATTGCACCAGAATTGAAAAGAGCAGCGGCAGGAATTGCACTTATGAAAAACTTACCCATCACCACATTGGGATTGGCGTGGGCATCCTCAGCAGTGACGTGGTTCACACGTCCACGTCCAACAACAGGAGCAGATCTCGTAGGTTGGAAATTCCCGCGACCCACCCCAAAAGACATGGGTCGTGGAGCGACAGCCTTGCCTTGGGACTCAGGAGTTTTGTGGGGACACGAGCTAGCGTAGTGACCCAACTGCTGGCAAGGATAGCACTTTATGGTGGAAATATCTTTCTTTTGTGGGGAGGAGTCTTGGGTGCAAACTGGTGGAGGTGGTAGAGGAGAAGGTCGCGACTGGACCCACTGGGTGCGAGGGCGAGGAGGGATCACGTGCCCACGATCACGAGGGCGTTTGCTCTTGAAACGAGAACTCCCAAAGGAGTGGCTATCCTCCTGGGCCCTTCTCTTCTTTCTGGCGGCAAGGCACTGGTGGTGGTTCTCCTCTTGCTTAACCGCTTGGGCAAACATTTTCTTGAAAGTGGGAAACTCAGAGGAGTCAATCAAAGCACGTATCTCAGGGTCCATGCCTTTCTTGAAGAAATATATCTTATCAGCATCGCTCCTCACGTCCCTCGGGACATATCGAGCCAAGAGTGTGAATTTGGTGAGGTACTCGTGCAGGGTCATGCTTCCTTGCACTAGGGAGCAGAATTCATTTCTTTCAGCCTCCTTAATACTTTCAAGAACATAGTTCTCTTGAAAGGCCTCAACGAACCTAGCCCACTCAATAGCATCAGGGTTATCATGGGCCTCACAGAACGTGTCCCACCAAGCGGCAGCAACCCCAGTGAGCTAATGTGCTGCTAGCTGAACACTCTCAACCTCACCACATTAGAACATGATGAGAATTTTCTCGATCTCCTTTAACCAATCCGCTGCTTCTAGAGGGTTAGCGGAGCCAACAAACTTAGGGGGATTGGCCCTAAGGAAGTCATTGATATGGGAACGAAAGGGAGGTGGAGCTGGTGTATGAGCAGGAGTGAGAGCCGGGGCAGGATGATGATTCCGCTCTTGGATCAAGTCGCGGATCATTTGGAATAACATTTGCATGACTTCTCGGGTGGTGGGTTCATCTGGAGGTGGTGTTGGAAGATGGTGGTTGGGCTTGGCTTGATGCTCGGGGGAATTTTCGTGGTGGGATGGTTGGGATCTTGGTTGGGAATTTTGTGGAGAATTTGGCAGAGGAGCTGGCGGAGGAACAGGAGCAGGAGGAGGTCCTCCAACAGAAGGTTGATCCATGCGAACTGAGTGATCTTGCTCATGATATTGGTGCGAAGCACTTGCTCGGCTCGAGGCACTTCCATGACGTCGGCCAAGGGCAACATCCCTTCTTCCAACCACTCAAGCGATCACCATCTGATAGATAGGGGAGGAATGAGATAAGCATAAGGGGGATTACGTTTTTCATCCAAAACATGATTTTAAATATGCAAATAGGTACCAAACAAGCACGCAACTTAATTAGTGTTATAGAGATACAACCAAAGGATGCGTACCACAGTAGGCCGGTACGTCAATCCATGCATACGTGCTAGCTACGATACAGGGTACACAAGATTGCACCAGTGCAACTAATAGGAGTACGTGGGTCCACATAACCCAACAGACGAAGACCAGCCATGCAGCGAGGGAAACAACGGAGATCCAGCGAAGGTAACGCCTCATCTCAGTGAGGAACAGCTGGAGCTCGCTAGGCTCGGGCCGGCGACGAGGACTCGGGGAGCAGCTTCCGGGGATTCTTCCCCATCATTGGTGGTGGAGTAGCGCGGTGTTCTTCGAGGTGGAGGGTGGAGAGCGACGGTGTGGTGAAACACCGGTGGGGCGGCCCCGTAAAATAGGCAACCAGGCGATTTTGAAACGGCATGGCGGCAGGGCAACGGCAGGAAGGCAAAGAGGGTCAGCTAGCACGCGATCCGAGGCGGAGGGGTAAAGCAAAAGAATATACATGAGGGGGTGCAACACTACAAGCCTACATCTACTCATAGTCGGACTCGAAGACAACCTCAGCGGGTTCTTCGTCTTCATCTTCGTTGATGGGTAGGGCAAAGGTCCAGCCAGGCGGCAGGGACCGAGTAGCAAGTGGGGTGAGTTGACGCTCAGCGAGAGTGGGACGAGGTGCAATGATACCCGACGGACCCAGGTTGAGCCTAAGGTCCCCAGGGGTAAGGCAGAAAGAGCACAGGAGTTGGTCGGCGGGATCCTCCGGCACGGGGGGTGGAGGTACCAACGTCCTTCCTGGCAACCGGAGGGTGAGTGGGAGTCTCGGAAGAAGAAGCAATGGCAGCAACAGCGGTATCGCGACGACGTTCCTTCTCGCGCTCCAGCTGGCGGATTCTCCAGCAGCCTTCTCCAAAAGGTTGCGAGAATCAAGCTCCTTGAGCTCACGGTTCTCCTTCCATACTTGCTCCATTTGGTGGTTGGTCTCTTAGGATGCGTACAACTCTCGACGGGTGAGAGTATAAGCGTCTTCTAGAGACTTGATGAACTTGGCGAGATGGAAGATAGTTGGGTCGGTCTCGCCTTCGGCTAAAGGGGCATGACCGAACAGCTCGTTTGGCAGGCGAGAAGGGAAGTAACGGAACGGGGTGCGGCGTAGTTCGCAAGCGAACAGGCTGCAGACTTGGTGTATAGCCAGGCGAGCGACGCCTTGGATGGCGTCGGAGCAGTTGACTCGAGTGGTGGTGATGCTGAGATCTCCTCGGGTGAAAGGCTGACCCGCGGGAGTGATAGTGATGGCCACCACCCAACACTCGCGCCCACGGCGAGTGGTCATGGCCCCATGAAATATGGGGTCGCTAAAGCCAAGGGTGCCTGGCAGCAGCAGCAGCAGGTAGCGCACGAAACCTCCATAAGAGTCCAAAAGTGGAGGTGAACTCCGGCGTTTACAATTTTGGCAAAAATAGTGTAAGTTACGAAAATGTTTGGCAAAGCATACAGAGAGGTTCTAAATTTTTTTTTAGAAAAATATAAGGCCTCTGCTTTTACGGGCTACGTCCGAAAACCTGTCAGCTTTGATACCACTTTTGTCAGGACCCGGTCTAATTGACCGAATCGTAATTGTGCATACAGTACTAGTTCTAGAAGATCATGGCTAGCACACACAATTCAATAATAATGGTACATTGCCTTCGAGTTACATTATTACAACATAGGGACTAAGTGTCCCAAAGAAAATCACAACTTAATACATCAAGCACGGCACGCAGGCCGAGATACAGTTACACACATGGTGATGCAGGAGCCCAACATGGCACGATTTATTCTAGCGACTATGCTACTCCACAGGCAAAGCGGCAGGCGGGACACAACCCTACTCCTCGTCCTCTATGTCCTCTTCCTCCTCGTAGTCCGGGTCTTCCTCGAATAGAAAGTCGTAGGGGGGCTCCTCGACTGTTGAAATTTTTAAAGAGGGGAAGGGGAAACAGGGGTGATTACAAAGGTACTCAGCAAGTCGAGGATATAAGCAGATGGGACTTAGTACAAATGGATGGCTTGGGTAGTTTTGCGGAAATGCATTTTTGTTCTTTTCCAAATGTTATAAAAGCAATTCTCAAAAAGCTCGAAACTCAAATATTTATCTTTTGGGGGAACCTTCCCAAAATGCTCTCGCCAATTGGCCTTGGCCATAGCGAATCTCTTCCTCAATGTCTTCCCGTTACGGGGAATAGCTCGGAACAAAGGGCTAGGTCGAAACCGCGCAAGCAATTCATGATAGGCCGAACCCAATTCATGATGCATGCCGGTAGTACCTATCTCAAGATCAAAGCTCTATCTCAAGAACTTTTACTCAACTCAAATCCTTTTTGAACGTTCCCGGTTTTTGGATATGGCTCAGTTCGTAGGTTCATAGGACGAGCAGTCCTTAAACTAGAAGAGAGACAATAATTTAGCCCTGTTTCTCAAAACGGTACCTTCTCGCACCAAACTGGCAAAAGTCTCTCCCTAGTTGGAAGGTTTTTAGGGGAGAGATAAATTCATTTTTCACCCATGGCATCGCCCTTGATGCTTCATTCTTTCGCAAAGAATTTTCTTAAACCATTATCAATCCTTTTCTATTCACACAATTTATTTTCACACACAAGAATTATAGCATCATTTTGATAATATTATTTTTAGGCATTTTTCCTACCATCAATGGAATGTATATATACACAAGACGAATAGTAAGTCCTTATAGTTTAAACCTATCACTAGTCTTACTATGATTCATTAGATTGCATAACTAGTAGCTACCAAATATGGCATTTTTAGTTTTAATCTAGCATGTAGGTTTTCAATCTCTAATAAATCATTTTTAAAACAAAGCACAAGGCTCACAGTATGATCAAGGAGACTTGCCTTGGACGGAAGACGGGGTAGGAGCAACCGGCGACATCGGACGGGTCTAACGCTCCTTGAGCTCCTAACCACGGACATCACATACAAGATAGTACAATCATTCATCAGATAGGGAAACATTTTTAAGCGATTTTGTTTAAAAATAATGCATGAATGAAATATGCATAGAAATGTGATGCATGCACATGAAATGATAGACTCTAAGCATTTAACAAATTAAGGTGCCATACCTACATGCAGCCACAACCATTTTATATTTTTATATTTTCTATTAAATCAAGTATATGCATCGAAAAAATATTTTCATCATTTTTGTAAACTTTTTAAAAATCATTCGTTATTTGTTATTTAATGTAAAATGATTATCTCAGTTTTTATTTTTACAAGTCTCAATATAAATTGAGAATTATTGAATTTTGGGTTATATTTATATATGCGCTTTTAACTCTAGAAAGCATATTCTGCTCAAATACTTTTCCACTTAATCAAGAGCTAGCTATCCTCACACTAGTACCAATCTCAAAGCAAGCTTTCTTCTACCTCTAGCCATGCATGCAGGAGCACGTACAGGCAACACCATTAGAGCTCAGAGGAGCTCGGCTAGCCGGTTGTGGTGACAGACTGTAAAAATGGATTCCTTTGGACTCAGTGCTTCCAAAGAGACCTATAGTTGTGGTTTCGACGATCGACGGTTCCGCCGCGAGGACGCGTATTTATACATAGGCTACAGTGCAACCTTCCTAGGTGCTAGCACGGTTTCCATGAGAGGTCTAACAAGCATGGAACTTGTAGGGAGAACTACGGCTACACACCGGAATGAGCATCCCTATGTGATCTTTCGCACTCGTGGACCGATCCAGGAGCTAGTGCTTAGGATTCCGACTCTCAAGGTAAGTTAAAATTGAGGGTTGACAATAAGTCATTAGATGTAAACCCATTCCTGATTTCTCTATAGTATTTTGAATTTTTTGAAAGTAGTGGTTGCGTAATATGCGTTGATTGCAACAATCAACCAAAAGCTTCCCAAGTTAAAAATACGGTTAATATCAGCTGCATGTGCATTATTACCCAGACATTTATAATATATCACTACAGGAAACGCGCGAAATCTCGACGGCCAAAAAAATTCTCGACGGCCAAATATACGCCGTCGACACAGTGACCTTAATCTCGACGGCCAAGTACATGCCGTCGACACAGTAATACTAATCTCGACGGCCATAGAAAAGCCGTCGAGATAAGGTCCTTGAGGCCCACACGCACGTTTTTTTGGGTTTTCGCGAAGGCGGGAAGACTCTATCTCGACGGCTCACACTCAGCCGTCGTGAATAGTTTATGGGCCGGCCCATCAGAATGAATCAATCTAGACGGCCAGAGTGTGGCCGTCGAGAATAGTTCATGCTCCACTGGTGGGCTGGCCCATTAAATTTTTTCATTTTGTAAATATTTTTCACAATTTGCAGATTTGCTTATTTAGCAATTTAAATAAAAAGAACTTAAATAAAAAATAAAATTTGATGCAGTCCCAAATTTTGGGAAAAATATATAATGGTACAAGGTGTTATTTTTTTGCGTACTAATTCTTAAAATAATTTTTATTTATAGTTAATGTTTGGTATAATATATGTATATATATTTAAAACTAACAATTTGTATTTAAATGTTTTTAAAATGCAATATTTTATTACATTCCAAATGAAATGATCTATGTACAATGGTTTTCCGACTCAATGGTGCATTATTTGAAAATTTTGATATCCCTGTGACCCATAATTCATAAAACTCTATAGAACGCTCACTATTTGCAAGCGAATAGGCTGCAGACTCGGTGTATAGCCAGGCAAGCGACGTCTTGGATGGCGTCGGAGCAGTTGACTCGAGTGGTGGTGAAGCGGAGATCTCCTCGGGTGAAAGGCTGGCCCGCGGGAGTGATAGTGATGGCCACCACCCAACACTCGCGCCCACGGCGAGTGGTCATGGCCCCATGAAATGTGGGGTCGCTAAAGCCAAGGGTGCCCGACAGCAGCAGCAGGTGGCGCACGAAACCTCCATAAGAGAGTCCGAAAGCGTGGAGGTGAACCCCGGCGTTTACAATTTTGGCAAAATAGTGTAAGTTACGAAAATGTTTGGCAAAGCATACAGAGAGGTTCTAAAGATTTTTTTTTAGAAAAAATATAAGGTCTCTGCTTTTACGGGCTACGTCCTAAAGCCAGTCAGCTTTGATACCACTTTTGTCAGGACCCGGTCTAATTGACCGAATCGTAATTGTGCATACAGTACTAGTTCTAGAAGATCATGGCTAGCACACACAATTCAATAATAATGGTACATTGCCTTCGAGTTACATTATTACAACATAGGGACTAAGTGTCCAAAAGAAAATCACAACTTAATACATCAAGCACGATTTATTCTAGCGACTAGCCTACTCCAAAGGCAAAGCGGCAGGCAGGACACAACCCTACTCCTCGTCCTCTATGTCCTCCTCCTCGTAGTCCGGGTCCTCCTCGAATAGTGAGTCGTAGGGGGCCTCCTCGACTGTTGAAATTTTTAAAGAGGGGAAGGGGAAACAGGGGTGATTACAAAGGTACTCAGCAAGTCAAGGATATATGCAGATGGGGCTTAGTACAAATGGATGGCTTGGGTAGTTTTGCGGAAATACATTTTTGTTCTTTTCCAAATGTTATAAAAGCAATTCTCAAAAAGCTCGAAACTCAAATATTTATATTTTGGGGGCTCCTTCCCAAAATGCTCTCGCCAATTGGCCTTGGCCATAGTGAATCTCTTCCTCAGTGTCTTCCCGTTACGGGGAATAGCTCGGAACAAAGGGGTAGGTCGAAACCGCGCAAGCAATTCATGATAGGCCGAACCTAATTCATGATGCAAGCCGGTAGTACCTATCTCAAGATCAAAGCTGTATCTCAAGAACTTTTATTCAACTCAAATCCTTTTTGAAAGTTCCCAGTTTTTGGATATGGCTCAGTTCGTAGGTTCATAGGACGAGCAGTCCTTAAACTAGAAGAGAGACAATAATTTAGCTCCGTTTCTCAAAACGGTACCTTCTCGCACCAAACTGGCAAAAGTCTCTCCCCAGTTGGAAGGTTTTTAGGGTAGAGATAAATTCAGTTTTCACCCATGGCATCGCCCTTGATGCTTCAGTCTTTCGCAAAAAATTTTCTTAAACCATTATCAATCCTTTTCTATTCACACAATTTATTTTCACACACAAGAATTATAGCATCATTTTGATAATATTATTTTTAGGCATTTTTCCTACCATCAATGGAATGTATATATACACAAGACTAATAGTAAGTCCTTATGGTTTAAACCTATCACTAGTCTTACTATGATTCATTAGATTGCATAACTAGTAGCTACCAAATACGGCATTTTTAGTTTTAATCTAGCATGTATGTTTTAATCTCTAATAAAATCATTTTTAAAACAAAGCACAAGGCTCACAGTATGATTAAGGAGACTTGCCTTGGTCGGAAGACGGGTGGAGCAACTGGCGACGTCAGACGGGTCTAACACTCCTTGAGCTCCTAACCATGCGGACATCACATACAAGATAGTACAATCATTCATCAGACAGGGAAATGCACATGAAATGATAGACTCTAAGCATTTAACAAATTAAGGTGCCATACCTACATGCATCCACAGCCATTTTATATTTGTATATTTTTTATTAAATCAAGTATATGCATCGAAAAAATATTTTTCATCATTTTTCTAAACTTTTTGAAAATCATTCGTTATTTTTTATTTAATGTAAAATGATTATCTCAGTTGTTATTGTTACAAGTCTCAATATAAATTGAGAATTGTTGAATTTTGGGTTATATTTATGTATGCGCTTTCAACTCTGTAAAGCATATTTTGCTCAAATATGTTTCCACTTAATCAAGAGCCACCTATCCTCACAGTAGCACTAATCTCAAAGCAAGCTTTCTTCTACCTCTAGCCATGCATGCAGGAGCATGCACAAGCAACACCATTATAGCTCAAAGGAGCTCGGCTAGCCGGCTGTGGTGACAAACTGTAAAAATGGATTCCTCTGGACTCAGCGCTTCCAAAGAGACCTATAGTTGTGGTTTTGACGATCGACTGTTCCACCGCCGAGGACGCGTATTTATACATAGGCTACAGTGCAACCTTCCTAAGTGCTAGCACGGTTGCCATGAGAGGTCTAACAAGCATGGAACTTGTAAGGAGAACTACGGCTACACACCGGAATGAGCATCCCTATGTGATCTTTCGCACTAGTGGACCGATCCAGGAGCTAGTGCTCACGTCGTGCCTGCCCTGTGCTTGTATCTCGACGGCTTTAAGACGGCCGTCGAGATATGATAATTACGACGGCCGAGCCGTCGAGAAAGATTGTCTCTCTCGACCGGTCTTTCTCAACGGCCAAATCTCGACGGCCGGCCGTCGATATTAATCTGTCTCGACGGTTTTGTTATCTGTCTCAACGGCTTTCAACGATTCGCGTGGTGTATGGTATGTAGGAGCGGTACAGCCTAGTGATTGTAAACCCTGTACTCCAAATTAAAGTTATTACATGACATGGGCAACTCAAAAGTGATAA
Source organism: Raddia distichophylla (assembly GCA_005191435.1). Classification (NCBI taxonomy): domain Eukaryota; kingdom Viridiplantae; phylum Streptophyta; class Magnoliopsida; order Poales; family Poaceae; genus Raddia; species Raddia distichophylla. The sequence continues at coordinate 256,914 of SPJY01000075.1, forward strand.
ACCGTATGAGTCCATTACCAAGAATTCTAATAGGATCTACATGAAACAGAGAACTATTAGTGGTACGAAAATATCATGTTTAATTATGATAGAATTGCGGACAAATTAGTCTCGGCTTTCTGATAATGTGATTTCCCTGGTGTTTTTCACCGAAGAAACACCGGATGAGTTTGTTCCTATTTTATTTACATTGCAACAACTGTGTAACACTTTTTTTCAGATATGCAACAACTGTACAGATATGGACCAAAAGAAAGAAAAAGGGTGACTTTATTTTTGTCATATTTGCTGATGAATCCTAATTCACTACCTAAAGCATGTCCAACTGAGGAGGGAAATTATGGACCAGAGGCCAAAAGGAGGAGCTATGTTTGGGGCCAGGAACCAAAAGGGTGGAGGAATCTTGTGCCACTGCCAACTGATTGGGGGTTGGCCTGCAGGCAAGAGATAAGACTGCTTCAATTCTTCAGCTTCTTCAATCTTCCACTATCATGGGGAATGAGATGCCAATTCACCATCTCATGTGGGTGCATGTTCCCCCTCCTCCTGAACCACACACTTGTAGTCTTAGATTAATTGCATATGCATGTAACACTAGTGGAGTACAAGCTTGCATGCAAATTATATAAACAGAAGCTCAACTACACCATCAATTTCATGGTAATATATAACCTATGGCAGCATGGAAGTTGTTTCCATTAATTAATTAGTTTGGAATTTAATTAGTTAATTTTGGGCTAGGTCACTGCTCAATAGATCGACGAAAATTGGTCTGCTGACGTTGGAATGTAGCCGTAAATGTAAGTAGGTACAGATACAAATTAATTTATCAACTAGTACAGTAAGTAAAAAACTGTATCTTTTAAGCTGATAAATGTGCCACCGAATTATATATAATGTATATCCCATTGCTCCTACTAATCGTTGTGTCAATTTGAAGTCAGTAGTTCCGTGACACATTTATCAGCTTAAAAGATGCACATTTTTTCATGAGAACTCTACGTGAGTGCTGATCTTTATAATATAGTCATGCCTATATTTTAGTTTAGTTTAATTAAGACACGAAATTAATCATAGGAGATTCGATAGATATATGCTTGCTATGGAACAAGATTATATACTTATTTCTGAACAGGTCATCCAAACCAACAAAGTAGATCCCTGCCTAGTGGAAGGTACGTGCATGAAGTTTCCAGCTATAGAATTTGCATATGCCGATAAACAAAAAAGAAAACGGAACAAGAAGAGAGAAAGATAAGCAAACCAACAAAATAACAGATACGGCATGGGATTTTGCTTTAAGATCCAGTCGTCCAATTTTTTCAGGTTAAGGTCGACGTTTAGGTTTGTCATTTCATTGACGACATATGCAGAGATATGCATCTGCATGTGCAGAACTAGCTAGTGAAAAGGAAAGACAACTGTACAATTTTGGGACATTTGATCAAACTGATCGAGAAAACAATTGAGATAAAAAATAATTGAAGGAAATTGAATGGAAATCAACTAATATTTTGGGACTTGACCGTAGGATGCGCAACCGGACTGGTTTAGCACCATGTCGTTAACCAATTCAAGTTAAGATAAAAACACCCTGTTACACACTTTTTTTAGGGAGATGATCGACAAGCTCTGTATAGAAAAAGGAAGACTAATCTAAACCTTTAATCAAGAGTATTGAGTGGCAAATATTCGATAAGAGACCATAAAAGAGCTCTTAATTTAACATTCAAGCGATGTTCAGTTGAAGAAGGTTTATATAGTTTTGTAGAGTAATATATATGGACCGGATTAAATATGTAATCACTACTACAAAAATGGCCTTCCAACCGGGACTATAAGCACCGAAATATTTAAAAAATATGGCAAACTCAATACTCAAACCTAGAACCTCATGTCGTCACATCACCATTATAATCCACCCATCCACCCACGCGTATTTATTAAAGTAGTATATGCATTTCGTTTTGAAGTTTGTCGGAACGAGTCTTTAGTACCGGTTCATAATACGAACCGGTATTGATGAGCCGCTATCAATATGGGTTCGTATTACGAACATGTACTGATGAGTCTTCACGCCAGCTGCCCTGTATCTGCCTGCGAAAGATATTTTTACTGTTGCCTCCAACCGGTACTGAAAGTATAGAATTACCACTATTGATACGAACCGATATTGGTGCACTATTAGAACCATTTCTGTAATAGTGAATGTGTAAATGTATTTTCTTGTCTTACCTATAATTTTTTAATGAAGAGGATGATATTCCTTCATCTTATTAGAACAAAAACAACAATAATACAGAGTTCCTACATCCTTACGCTGCCTCTTCTACTCTCGCTCGTGATATATATATCGATGACAAAAATCGCGACATGTCAATGTCTCCATGTAAGAATCCTACGCTGTTGCCATCGATCAGTCCTAATCGAGCATCAAATGTGAGGACGAGCTAGGCCATTCTGGCGTCAAAATTCCGTACGTACTGCAGCTAGCAGAATGATGACTCCATCAGCACGGACCAGGCGAAGACGACGCCCAACCCCGGCCGTACACATGTCTGGTTGGAAAGCCGTACTGCTCACGTACGTACGCGCCGGTCCCGGCCGTCACGGCCACACAGAGCGAGAGATTCTGGTCTCTTTGATTCGTGGTTTCGTTCCGTTTTGATTTGGTTGAATAAAACTTTTATTTTACAGACTATTCGGTGTAATATTTAATAATATTTTTTTGAGTTTGGTAGGATTTTACACAAAATTCTTAAAAATATTTTTTTCATAATTTTTTAATCTTTCCATATTATTATTTTATTGTTCTCAACTTTCAGCCCAATCAAAACGAACAAAACCGCGAAACAAAAAGGGCCAGAGAGAGATAGCTCTAGGTGAAACGCACGTGAGAGCACCAGCCCAACTTTACTATTTCATCAATTCCATCGACGGCGATCGTTGTGTTCTCAACTCTTTTTTTAGAAGAAATTGTGTTGTCCGGCAAGCTCTGCAGGCTGAAATTCTACCGTGCATGCACTGTATAACCTGGTATACGTTGGGCATAAAAATGATACGAACAACTCACACAAGTTATGTTCGTTTCGGGAGAAGTTCATGTAAAATTTGCTGCGCGCGTTTGAATTGCACTGCTGCATAACACCCGAACTCTCGGTTAAGAACAAGCTGTACCGCTGGATTTCAAACCGACATGCGCAGTGATAACATGGAGTTATATCATGTTGTTTGCAAAACTAGTACGCAGTTAAAATCGCTATTAGTGTCGTTCGAACCAACAGAAATAGCCTCCATACCAGTATGGGACCATGCCATGAGCTGCTAGACACTGTTTCCCGGGAATCCTTGATTCTTGGCTAGCACGACACCTATACAATAGGCTTTAAAACGCAGTTCTTTTTAGCTTAACGCCTTAACAGCTTAACGACTTATTTACGTTTTGAAAACACAAATGTTTTGAGTTTTTTGTACCCATTTTTTCATTGTTTTGAAGGTGGGTTGTAACGCATTAAAAAGCAAGTCAAACGAAATGTATCTGAACCTCAAGACTACCTCGAGAAGCTCTCAAAGTTTAGTTATTTCAGCCGTTCAGCCATTCAGATCAGCTCAAAAGAACAGGACCTAAGTATATACTGGTTCAATTGAACAGGCCGAAAGACCAAATCTCACCAAACTTCAAACAACTCAAAAACAACTCGTATCAAAGTAATTAAAGTTGTACACAAAAAAGTTAAGCAGACAAATCTCCAGGCTGTGCGTAACCCGAAACAGGCAAGCGACTGGAGTCTCACCTAACACCTATCCAAAACATCATCATGCTGGACCTTCTCCTCCTTATCGCCATCTTCCAACCAAGTCCATCCTTGCGGACACCTAAAAGAGTAAGTGGGTACGAGGGTTAACGTGCAATCAAACCGCGCTTGTAAGCCAATACCTCACCTAATGCAAGTAATGATACCATGCTATTTGGAGTTTGGGCTTCTTTGTTTGCGTAAACTAGAGTTTCGGTACTTATAAAATGAAGGGAGAGCTAGTTCTCAGTCAACTGAGAGTTATTTAACTCTCTGCCGATTTTTTGGACCGTTGGATCTCATCGACCCGCGCCTCCCCTTTATCCCACCCTCCGTTGCGCTCTCTATCCCCCCGCCCCCACACCCTTCTTCCTCCTTCAGTCCCGATCCCCTTCTTCCTCCACCGCTGCTTCCTACACATTTATCCCGCTTTCTCATTACCGCCGCCAGGGGCGGAGCTTCATGTAGGCCAACGTGGGCTGTGGCTCCGCCAACAAATGAGAAATGTTTTGGTCCACTACTTATGTTTAGTAGCAATTAGTCAGATCATGCCTCTATGGCCCCCCATCCTAGCCCAGAATCAGCCCAAGTATTGAGTAGTGGTGACCAGCAAAAATTGCCCCCCCCCCTAAGATTTCGTTCAAGCTCCGCCACTGACCGCCGCCTCGCCCCCGATCCTCCGGCGCCGTGCTTCCCCTCCGGCGCCATCGCCCACCCGTCACCGATAACCACCCATTGCCTGTCATCCGCCTCCCGCCGGCCATTTCTAAGCCCGGGGATACAAAGAAGAACCCCACCACCACCTGAACCCTAACCCTAACCTGAGCCCTCAATGGAGGAGGCGGCGACAGCGGTGGAGGAGCTCGCGGGAAGAAGGCGGCGCGCGGATTCGACTGAATCGACTAAGAGTTTTCTCAAGTATGAAAATCGACTATTATGTAGCTATCCGTAAAATAAAACCTGGACTTAGACATTTAACGAATCAAAGATGCGCGGGCTGAATATGTTGGTTGATCCGAATTATAGAGATTTCCTACATTGACAGGGTAGTACCTGTTAGGATTTAGAGCCCACTGCAAACAGCCCAAGTATGGGCCAAAACGCAGAGAAAGGGCTCCTCAGGTCTTAACGGGCCTAAAGACCCAACTGGAGCAACGACAAAGGCCATGGGCCCACTCAACCCAAAAGACTAGCCGTGACTATTGATTCTTAAAATCCTTATTTTTTTTTCTACCGTGAGGTGTAGGATCAGGTAGTGTATTCATAATGGTTATTGTTGCCAGTTGGTAACAAAACCTGGGAATGATGTATCACTTTCAGTAGGGGTATGAACCGATAGTAATAAAAGTTAAACCCTCCATCATTTTTTCGGCCATAAGTTCAAAAATCAACGGTGATAATTTATCACTATGGTTTCACTATAGGAAAATGATTTAATTTCGTCGGCCGAATATAATTTCGTCGGCTGAAAAAAACCGACGAAAGTAAGGCCGTAATTTCGTCGGTTTATTCCACCGACGAAAATAGAGACATAATTTCGTCGGTTCAGCCATAACCGACGAAATTATATGTAATTTCATCGGTTTAGACCGACGAAAATAGGGTTGTCACGTCGCCAGTGGTACGAATGACGTGGGTTTAATTTCGTCGGCCGAAACCAACGAAATTACAGTGCGGCCGTATGACGTGGACTTAATTTCGTCGGTTTGGACCGACGAAAATATGGTTGTACCACATGGATGGCGATGCAGATAACGTGGAATTAATTTCGTCGGCATAAACCGAAACTGACGAAATTGACTTATTCGTCTGTTTTTTTTCGTCGGGCTAATTTCGTCGGCAAACCGACGAAATTAAGTCAATTTCGTCTGTTTTGACCATATTTTCGTCGGTTTGTGGCCGACGAAATTATATCGGTTTCCTGTAGTGTTTACAATCAATCCACAGTGATAAGCTAACGTGGAATGGGTGTACATGTTTTGTAGTAGCGATGGACTTTCATCTAAACTATTGGGTCTCGCCTCACCATCGCCACATGATTCCACGATTTATTTTGGAAGAAGAATTTGCAGGCCTCACATGATAGATCGGGGCACATGGCGAGGGGAGGGAGCTTGACGTCGATTGATGACAGTTTGAAGTTAATTTGTCGACTTTTAAAAAAATTCATGTGGCTATGATTCGATCAGACCTCAGAACGTACGATCCGTATCCATCTGCAAAATGGAGATTTTCTTCGAATTACATCAAACAATTATGAGATTATGAAGCGATCGAAATGGACATGCAAATGCCAATCCTTGCTCACTTTGCCGTACGCGCTCGTAACGCGTACCACACCTTGGCTACAAATAAATAAAGAAGGATGATAGATCGACATATAATGTACATCGTCATCATCAATGATTGAGCTCGATATGGATGGAGACGCGACAGGAACAATTGAGCAGCTAGCAATGGATGAATGGATGAGACGTACGGCGAGATGATTTGGGAACAAAATTATTAAAGCGTGGCTGCTCACAGCTCACACAGGTCAGGTCGATTGATCGTACCGAACTAGCTAAACTAAACTAACACATGCGTTAATACGTCCAACGAGCAAGCGGCCGGCGCCGGGGCGACCTTGCTAGCTGTGAGAAGGAGACATACAGCATGCATCACAGATGGCCATCGCCATCGTGGGCGTCGCTTTAGGTTCCTCGCACGCCGTGTACCCACGGCGCTACGAAAATGCCCATTCGTCTCTCCATCACCGCTGAAGAAGGCGTAAACTGTCAGTGCTGAGCCCAGACCCACCCCACCCAACGCACGTCCACCAAAAAGCCACAAGTGATAAGAAATGTCAGTGATATATAGTATAAGTATTACTAACGGGTATTTCAACAAATTAACCACTAGTGATACTATCCCAGGTAGTTCTTTGCGAGATAATAGCCTATCACGAGCGGATCGTTATTCAAGCGCTAGTGATATATAGTCCTACACACCATAATAATTGATTTGAGGGTGCATTATTGTTGCTCATCACCGGCCTTCTACCTTCTGACACTGTAGCATTCTGTAGCGGCGAAGGGACAATGCAAAATAGTAGCAAGCATCCAATTTTTTTCTCATTTATCAAGGATAGGTATTTTAGTGACCGAAAGGTTAGTGATACATCTCTACTCTCTAATTGCTCTCTTTCTTACTAGATCTTTTGCTAGTGGTTGAAGGTTAGTGATTGGAAGCTAGCTAGTCAGATTTATTTAACTAGATTTCAAGTTGAGCGTATAATTAATGTTCCAACCTGGCTTTTTTTTGTTACTCTCTTGCAATGTTTGCTAACTTTTGTTGTTGAAATGGTATCCATGTATGGCAGAGAGCGCAATTAATATTTGGTTTCATGTTATTTAGCAAGCATGCATTTTGAGAATATCGTATATATATATGTATACTTATATACATGTTGGAACGGTATAAAATTCAGGAAAGCATGAGAAAATCATTACATAATAAACAAAATTGTGTAGTCAAAGTTGAAAGTGAAAATTCTAACATTTTGGATGTACAATTTATTTGAAAATTAGTTTTACCAACCATATCTCATGAAAAAAGAGACAAAAAAATTACATAAACCAACAATTATAGAGTATTGAATCACTTGAATAAGAGTACACATATGAAATCTAGAGATCAAGTGACATATATATAAAATTAACCGTATGTTAAATTTTGCAGCTAATGAATAGAGCATGGATGTACACTGAAAACCATGAAATAGAGTATGTGACTGGCGTACGAGCATTTATATAAGTTGTCGTGGAGGATATATATGCAGCGAACAGATGCTGATGTGATATGTTGTTCGTGAATTGACTGTGAAAAGTTAAAGGAAACAAAGTGCAAATTGAGCTTTTTTGATAAAGAGGGGATTTAAGAAAGGTTATTCATATTGGATGAGCCACGGTGAGGAGGAGAATACACATGAATGTGATAATTCCCCCATCGAAAACTGTAACAATGATGTTTGTGTAAGTTGCTCACACGATGAGTACAACTTGGAGGAGATGATGCGGGATGTAGAAACGGACTACAACACATCAGAAAAGTTTGCTAAATTCAGAAAGTGGATAGAAGAATCGAAGAAACCAATATTCGATGGATGTAAGAGAAATACACTAGATTAGCAATTGTGCTTGAACACTTATAAATAAAGGCAATGAAACAATGGTTCAATAAGGGTTTTACTAGGGTCTAATTTGCAGCAAGTCTAACAGGTTGGGGCGAACAAGGCGTGATTTGCGGAGGCGATTCCGTGTTTCATGGGGCGATTTAGACTCCGGCTAGAGTTTTCCTTGGGATCTTCCTAAGGGCTCTCGTAGCAGGTGAGAGGCGAGGTGTGTATTTGAAAGATCGGTACCGTTCCTATGTCGGTGATCGAAACTTTGTGATTACTAGTTTTCAGGATTAGCATTTGTTTTGAGTGCTAGTCATTGGCATTAATCTTTTATAGTTCTCGGGACGGCTCAATCGGGGACTTAGTTCCTTCGATCGTCCTTGGACCTATTTAGGATTACTGCTTCCACAGATTAGGTGTCTTGTTCGGATGAGTTCTTCTTATAATTCCCAGACTGAAGGGGGAGAGGGAGGTTTTGTGGAGGAAATTGTGGTGGATGGTAGGGCTATAAGAAGGAGTACTCAGGTGGATGTGGCAGATCAGATGAACAATTTGAAGCTGACCTCAGCGGAGGAGGATCCAATCACTTTTGAGGAGGATGATGAAGAGGATATTTTAAATTGTCCATGGGCACTGATTGGGAAGGTCCTGGGACAGAAGTTAGTCTCGACTCGGGTTATCCTCAATGCTCTAAAAGATTTATGGATGATTCCGAAGGGACTACAGGCCAAAACCTTTGGTGATAATATATTCCTGGTCACTTTTCCATCGGGAGAGGATATGTATCGTGTTTTGAATGGAGGACCCTGGGCAGTGAACTTTCGTGCTATTGTGTTCTTAAAGTTTGATAAGAATAAACATCCAGAAGAGATGGTATTTGACAGTTTGGCTTTTTGGGTGAGAGTTTATGACCTGCCATATAAATGGTTGACTAGAAAATGCGCCAAGCAACTCGGGGAGAAGATGGGGGATTTATTAAATATTGATGTGGATGATGATGGTGTGGGTTGGTTTGAATTTTTGCGTTTCAGGGTGTTAATTGATATATCAAAACCTTTAAGACGGCGCTTCACCATCAACAATGGGGTCCAGGGCGAGAAACAGTGCAGAGTCAAATATGAACATCTACCTTCTGTTTGTTTTGCTTGTGGAATCCTTGGACATGATCATAAATATTGTGATGCCCGACCAATTGATGATGATTTTGCCTATGGGACTTTCTTGAGAGCACCTCTGGACAATAATTCAAGGAGAAGATTCACAAGCCAATCCAGAGGTGGTGCTCTAGGAAGAGGGGGTAGAGGAAGAGGAGGTGTTACTGGTTTTCGTGGGAGTGTTTTCAAAGAGAATAATCAGGAGGAGCCAGAGGTTAACTCACCCGTTAGAGTTACAGGAAAGAAAGGGGGTGGAGACCCAATGGAGGAGGATTTTTAGGTAAACAATATAGGCTGTAAAAAGTCTCTAAATATGAATGTAGACATGTGCTTACTGAACGGCGCAATAGGCGGCACTGCGGCCATCGTGGAGGGCGCACGCCTCCAACTCCCATGGCAGGGTGGCAAGGATCTCAGCGGCGCGACCAAGCGAGAAGGCGTACTGTGCCATCGTGGGCTCCTGAGGGGAGTAAAGCGGAACTCCTAGAGGCGCCAGGCTCTCGTGGAAGCTCCAAAAGGTCATCTCCAGCATGGCCTTGATGGACTACAGCTGGCGGCGCAGCTCTCCACGCGCGTCCCCCAACGCCTTCGCCGATGCCTGCGCGGCGATATTGGCCATCTGGACTTGGCTGGCAAAAGTAGCCCTCTCGCGCGCGCTCGCGTACTAGGTCCCGCCGCTGCATCTCAGCCAAGGGACCCAGCTGGGCCAAGAGTTCGTCATAGCGTTTGGCAGACGTGGCGAAATCTCGAAGCGCCTTGTGGGTGCGCTCGAGATCAGCAACGAGGGCAGCGAGCTGGGCGGCCTGGGCAGAAGGCACCACGGTCTCCCCCTCGGTGATAGCGGCGGTAGGAAGCAGTCGTCGCCTTCCGGGTTGGTGCTGCCGCCGAAGTCGGAGCTAGAGCGGTGGTGCCACGGCGCGGCCAGCGGGGTGCCATGGTGGAGCGGAAGAAGAAGGGAGTTGCCGTGAAGGAAAAGAGTGCGCGGTGATGGCAGAGGAAAAGTAGGAGCAGAGGAGGCGTAATGATGGGAGCACAGGGGTCCCGATCTTCCGACAGGTATGGATAAACACGATTGGTGGAGAACTCGACGTTGACGATCCGGCTTCCAATCATGACGACACTGACTTCCAATCAGAATAGATCTAGCTTGCAATCGCTACACCACTGTCTCCGTTCGTTATCAACAACGCCAAGACATGGTTAACCTCACCACGAAGGTTAATTCCTGCAAGTGAATCGAAAACACAAATAAGAACGAGGTAGATGTAATCTCAAATTACAAATTACCGATTAAGCACACAAGTTGGGGTTCCGCAAACTGGTAAACGGCAAAGCTGCAACGGCGGAACAATTTAAGTAAAACCCAAGTCTAAACTAGCGACGGCTACTGAATTTATAGCGACGGCTAGGGTTTGGGGCGCAGCCCTAGGAGGTACATGGGCCATGGCCCAAAGTGGAGCGTCACAGCGCCCGGCAGATTTGGTCGCAATCTTGTTTCGATGATTCCCAATTATCTGTAAGGAATTTGGATGTGGGACCAGATCTATTGGAAATATCTCGTCGAGAGATTGTCCGTGCATACCAAGAACGTCCAAAACGAAGTTCGTATGCATCTGAGGCATCCGTGTTAAGTTGACTGCGCGGAGATGGCCGAACCTGACTCGTGGACAAATTGGGCTCTCTCTTGGGCCGGCCTTGTGAGGGCGTGACTTGTGGGACCAAAGGGTGCCGAAGAGGTGGAGATGAGCCTTTCTTGAATATGTCTTGAACTTGGGGAGACGGCCATGGTGGAGGTCGACCTGCTGGCGGCGACGATGTAATACAACAAGCTTGCCGACCGCCTACACGACCTGGCCAAGGAGACGGTTGATGAAGACAAGCAGACGTAGTCATCGTAGGCAGCGCAGATGTAGTAGAGGATGTCGTAATGTGTCGCCAACTTGTAGTAGATAAAGTGGTCGCATATGAAGTAGACGATAGAAAGCTCGTCGACGTCCATGCTAAAGAAAATCTCGGCCATGACAACCATGTTGACGTAGTGTCGGTCATACCCGTGATGGGCATGGTCACATCACTCCCCCCTCCGCCACCGGCGCGCCGCCTCAAGAACTTCGCCGGAGACCACAAAGATCCAGATCTGGAGCACTAGAGGAAGAGAGAGGAAGGAGGAGAAAACCTTCGCCTAGCAGGTCCACTCGCGTGGAGTGACGCTGACGAGGAGATGCCGGAGAGGCCCGCCAGCGGCGGGGCAGGCCGGCGGCGCCGCCGCCGCCGGCGGCAGGAGTGGGAACCCTAGTATTCGCTCGCCTGGGAGGGCACGAGCAACGTAGCTTAGTAGTAGGCGCTTTTCCTCATCCTTCTCCATCGGACACCGTGTGGACTTGTTGATCAAAGGCCATGACTGTTACCTTGTTGCATTCCGCACTTGTTTGGACGTACGTACGGGAATTGAGGCGACGGCATGCATGAAGGATGTGCATGCCCTGCTTTCTGAATGCAAAGCCTATGAGATTAACTGTATTAGGGCACTGTTCTTTGACTGATGTGTATATGATCTCTCTCTTTATGATATGTTGCTTGATTAACATGCATGTTTGACTGTGTGCACAGCAACAAATAACCACACTCGGCGGTGATCGTTCTATTGAAGACATGTTTTTTGGATTTGTTCTCTGCGAAGGTTGTTGAATAAAAGCAAGACAACTCTAGAATAATCTACCAGAATCATGATACATGAGATCTCTTGCGACAGTAAAATTAAAATAAAAAATTAGTATCACAAAGTAAAGCATCACGAATGTTCTAGGTCTAGATATTTTTGCAACGCATGGTTGAAATCTTGCTGTGTTATCCATCAAAAGGCTTGTATGCCTATAAAAGGAGGGTGTCACTCCTTGCCACGCCATTCATAAGGGCTTTTTGTGTAATTTTTTTGTGTGTAAGAGTTGGTTTTTTGGTTAGCCGTGATATTTTTAAGTGCTTACTGTACTGTTAAACTAGTGATTTATTGGTTGATTTATTGGTTGGTTGCTTGGCTGGCTAGAATTACTTAAGAGCTTTTAATTCATTAGGACCGACCTCTAAGAATCATACCTATCTTTTAAGTGGCCGGCTCTATCGTCGGAATTAGGATGATCTTGATTTCAACTTAAATGGTTTAGCTAAATAGAGTTAGAAAAGCTAACCAGCCTCACACTTTTGTAGTATTAAGGCTTTGTTTGAGATAAAAGTTCCTAAAAAATTTAATCTAAAAAAGTTGTGACCTCTCGAAAGACGTCTTAAATTTTTTTTAAAATAAAAAATATTTTACAAACTCTAAGAAGGACTATAAAAGATTCTATAAAAATGGCTACAGAGTATTGCATCATTTGGCTTATACAGAAAAATAAATTTTTATTTAATTTAATTAAAGCTAAAACAAACGAGGCCTAATTATGTGCCAGAATTATATGTTAGTTCCACCTCAGCTTCTAATAAAGGTAATAAAAAAATGCGGCTTATGCTATTGTGATGTTTTGCGAAGCCACACACCCGGTATGTAGCCCAGCCCGGACTCTTGATTTTGGATTGAGGCGCGTGAACTCTACTTTTTACGAGGATGGGGTACTGGCCCTGACCGTCAGGGAAGGACCCTGCCGGGATATAATCCTCCAGGACTGACATCCCATGGCAGTAATCCCTCAGTGCCACATGCAACGGAAACTCCATGTACATTGCGATGAACTGCGATTCCCGAGTCGTCCAACACCTGTAATTGTCATCGCAGGTGAGTGCGTAAATCTTATGGAGAAGAACACAATTTGATGATCAAAATTAAAGGAGAAGGCTAATACCTGAAAATCAGTAGCAAACCGGTTAGTAATTCTGCAGAAAGGAAGCAACATTGCTGAAAGGAAGCAACATTGCCGCCGCAGGGGACAGAGCCCTATTCGTCGCTGGCTAACGGCCTCTACTCCGCCACCAGCAACAATGCTTCTGCTCCGCCTCCACCTCTGCGTCTACCGACGAACGACACAAGACAAGATCCAACGACACGTTGGGATTGGGGGAGGTGGTGAGCTACAACGCCGACGTTGTGTTATCCGTGCCTAGAAACGATTACCTACAGATCATATCGGCGCACCACATCCATGGCTTTGTCATCAATAGCTACCAACAAGTGGACATCCTCGCGTCATCGCCAGCAGCTACGGCACATGAACCGCCCCTCTTCTTTGGCTACCCAAATGAACTGCAATATTTCTTAGTATTTCTTTTTGTTTTAAAGCGGAAAAATTAGTTTTTTATAATGAGCAAAAAAAAGTTGGGTATAAAAGAAAGTTTGAAAAAGATATATAGGGCAGAGATGTTGTTTGGCTTAACTAACTAGACAATTTTTATATATAATCAACAACATTTTAAGCTTTTAAGTTTTAATTAGTACATGTTTTTTCTCATCATTTTTTTACGAACTTTTGTATTGTAGAAGCTCTAAAGATCTTATGCGAGATAATTATAATATGTGTTTCAAAGAAAATAATATGAATTTAGGGTAGGCATGTTATACATGGTCATTGTGTTTATATGTTTATACCATGTTAGAGCACATGGGGGCGGAGCTAAAATTTGAACACTTGAGCCACAAGTAGTTAGTGCTAGATTATTTCAAAACCTTTATTATTTAACTTAAATTTTCGTTTTAATTAATATGCCAACAAACAAGGGAAAAGGACTCGCCTTCACCAGTTGAAGGGTAGTCTACCTCGATGTCCCCAAACCTCCCTTAAGAGTCATTCATGTCTACGATTTAGACTCCGGCTAGAGTTTTCCTTGGGATCTTCCTAAGGGCTCTCGTAGCAGGTGAGAGGCGAGGTGTGTATTTGAGAGATCGGTACCGTTCCTGTGTCGGTGATCGAAACTTTGTGATTACTAGTTTTCAGGATTAGCATTTGTTTTGAGTGCTAGTCATTGGCATTAATCTTTTATAGTTCTCGGGACGGCTCAATCGGGGAGTTAGTTCCTTCGATCGTCCTTGGACATATTTAGGATTACTGCTTCCACAGATCAGGTGTCTTGTACGGATGAGTTCTTCTTATAATTCCCAGACTGAAGGGGGAGAGGGAGGTTTTGTGGAGGAAATTGTGGTGGATGGTAGGGCTATAAGAAGGAGTACTCAGGTGGATGTGGCGGATCAGATGAACAATTTGAAGCTGACCTCAGCGGAGGAGGATCCAATCACTTTTGAGGAGGATGATGAAGAGGATATTTTAAATTGTCCATGGGCACTGATTGGGAAGGTCCTGGGACAGAAGTTAGTCTTGACTCGGGTTATCCTCAATGCTCTAAAAGATTTATGGATGATTCCGAAGGGACTACAGGCCAAAACCTTTGGTGATAATATATTCCTGGTCACTTTTCCATCGGGAGAGGATATGTATCGTGTTTTGAATGGAGGACCCTGGGCAGTGAACTTTCGTGCTATTGTGTTCTTAAAGTTTGATAAGAATAAACATCCAGAAGAGATGGTATTTGACAGATTGGCTTTTTGGGTGAGAGTTTATGACCTGCCATATAAATGGTTGACTAGAAAATGCGCCAAGCAACTCGGGGAGAAGATGGGGGATTTATTAAATATTGATGTGGATGATGATGGTGTGGGTTGGTTTGAATTTTTGCGTTTCAGGGTGTTAATTGATATATCAAAACCTTTAAGACGGCGCTTCACCATCAACAATGGGGTCCAGGGCGAGAAACAGTGCAGAGTCAAATATGAACATCTACCTTCTGTTTGTTTTGCTTGTGGAATCCTTGGACATGATCATAAATATTGTGATGCCCGACCAATTGATGATGATTTTGCCTATGGGACTTTCTTGAGAGCACCTCTGGACAATAATTCAAGGAGAAGATTCACAAGCCAATCCAGAGGTGGTGCTCTAGGAAGAGGGGGTAGAGGAAGAGGAGGTGTTACTGGTTTTCGTGGGAGTGTTTTCAAAGAGAATAATCAGGAGGAGCCAGAGGTTAACTCACCCGTTAGAGTTACAGGAAAGAAAGGGGGTGGAGACCCAATGGAGGAGGATTTTCAGGTAAACAGTATAGGCTGTAAAAAGTCTCTAAATATGAATGTAGACATGATGGGGTCTGATCAAAGTTCGGAAGATAGCTCGTCTAGTAAGAAACTAAGATTGGATGGCGATAGGGCGGAGGCTGCTGTGCAGCTCCGCCTGAGCCAATGAATTTGTTAAGTTGGAACTGTCGTGGTTCGGGGTCGGACGCGACAGTTGGCGAACTGAGGGATTTTGTGAGATCCCGTCGACCCCAGGTGGTGTTCTTATGTGAAACAAAGGCTTGCACAGAGGTGATGAATAGCAAGGCAAGAAGATGTGGTTTTCCTAATAGTTTGGCGGTGGATTGTAGAGGCAGGAGTGGAGGTTTGGCTCTTTGGTGGAAGGAGGAAGTTTCCTTTTCTCTTTGGTCACAGAATGAATATCATATTGATGGATTTTTGTGTGACAATGACAATAATGTGGAGTTTCGAATCACGGGCCTGTATGGCGAACCAAACGCAAGTCAGAGATATAAGACATGGGACCTGGTCTCTAGTCTTTCACATGTATCAGACCTTCCGTGGATTATTTTTGGAGATTGGAATGAATGCACAGCTCAGCATGAACATCTTAGTTTGACTATGAGATCCGAAGCAAATATGAGTCAAATGCGTTCTTGTTTGGCAGACTGTCATCTGTATGATCTAGGTTTTGAGGGGTACCCTTTTACCTTCAATAACCTACAACAAGCTGGAAGGAATGTCCAAGTGCGTCTGGACAGAGCTTGTGCAAATTCAGGTTTTTTTTCAGGTTTTCCCCTTACCCGCGTTTATCATCTTTGGTCTGGATGCTCAGACCATTATATGCTTTTCATTTCAGTAGCTAAGGAAGCTTTAACTCCAGTGCCTTACATAAAGAAATTCCAATTTGAAGCTATGTGGCTGGAGGACGAGAAGTTTCAGCCTTTTTTGGAGGAGGCTTGGGCAGAATGTCATCTTTCAAAAAGCTCAGTCTCTTTGGTAGAGAAGCTCCACATTCTCTCTTCAAAGATGGCTGAGTGGAGTTCAAAGGTGTTTGGATCTGTCCGATCTAATCTTAGAAACACAAAAGAAAAGATCCAAAGATTGATCAATCAAGGAGTTAGCCCAGACAATCAGCAATTGTTGGTTCTGAAAAATTCTTTAGTAGAATGGTATAGGAAAGAGGAGATGATGTGGCGTCAAAGATCGCGTCAACTTTGGCTGAAAGAAGGAGACCGTAATACAAAGTTTTTTCATGAAAAAGCTTCGAGCCGATCAAGAAAGAACAAAATTAAAAGGTTATTACGGGAAGATGGGAGTTGGGCGGTAGATGAAGAAGATAAGAAACTTTTAGCTGTTTCTTATTACAAGAAATTGTTCGAATCGGAAGGCATTCCTCGAAGGCAAGAGTTAATTGATCTTATAACACCAAAAGTGTCGGATGAAATGAATGTTTCTTTGTCTGAGCCTATTCGTGATGAGGAGATTTATACGGCTCTATTTGATATGGGTCCGTTAAAGGCTCCAGGCCCTGATGGTCTACCGGCCCTATTTTACCAGAAGAATTGGGCTTTGCTGCACAAGGAGGTTTGTCAAACGGTCAGAGCGTTTCTCTGTGGGGATTTAGATGGATCTCAGTTGAATAGTACAATTCTTGTGCTTATTCCAAAGGTGCCGAATGCGGAGGAGCTTAGTAAGTTTAGACCTATTTCTCTGTGCAATGTTTTATATAAAATTGCTTCGAAGGTCCTAGCTAATAGGTTGAAACTTATTCTTCATGAGATAGTTTCCTTAGAACAAAGTGCCTTTGTTCCTGGAAGATTAATTACAGATAATGTGTTGATTGCTTTTGAATGCTTGAATGCAATCAAAACAAGAAAGAAAAGAAAGGCACCATACTGTGCAATCAAATTGGATATGATGAAGGCTTATGATAGAGTGGAATGGGATTATTTGCAAGGCGTTCTTTTGAAGATGGGTTTTCAAGGGATCTGGGTAGATATGGTGATGAGATGTGTAAAGACGGCTAGCTTTGCCGTGAAAGTTAATGGTCAGCTGTCAGAGTTTTTCTTGCCAACCAGAGGTATTAGACAAGGGGATCCTATGTCCCCATACTTATTTGTTTTGTGTGCAGAAGGTTTCTCAGCTCTTATAAAGCAGAAAGAGAAAGAGAATTGCTTGAAAGGGATTAAGTTTGGGAGAGGTGGTATTTCAATCAATCACCTTCTCTTTGCCGATGATTCTATTCTTTTCCTTGAAGCTAGCCAACAGGGTTTGTTGGCTGTGAATGAGATTTTGGAGTCTTATGCTTTGGGATCAGGGCAAAGGATTAATAAATCGAAATCCAGTTTTTTTTGTGGCCAATCATTCGCCAGGTTCTCTTAAGGATGTGATCCGGGTTTCTCTTCAAATTGAGAATGAAGCCCAGAATGAATCTTATTTAGGTATGCCTGCATTATTTGGCCATCGGAGAAATGGTGTTTTCGTCCTTTGATTGAACGAATAAAGAAAAGATTGAGTGGTTGGAATGAGAAGTTTTTATCTAGAGCCGGAAAGGAAATTCTCTTAAAGGCTGTTGTTCAAGCTTTGCCTACTTACTCTATGAGCTGTTTCAAGTTGCCTATGAGCTTATGTAAACAAATTGAGAGTTTGATGGCTAATTTTTGGTGGGGTGCGCGAGGTTCCCCCAAAACTCATTGGACATAAAGTTGAAGAAACCAAAAGAGGAAGAGGGCTTAGGTTTTCGAGACTTGTTGGATTTTAATAAATCTATGTTGGCAAAACAAGCTTGGAGACTCTTGGAGTTTCCTGAATCTTTATGTGCTCAAGTCCTTAAGGCAAGGTATTATCCTCATGGAGGGGTTCTCGATGCTAGTGCCCCATCTCAAAGTTCATCGACATGGAGGAATATTTGTTTTGGGACTGAATTGTTGAAACAAGGGTTGATTTGGCGTGTTGGTAATGGCCAGAATATTAGTGTTTGGAATGATCAGTGGATTCCTAGGGAAGGTAATATGAAACCCGTTCGAGTTGGTTATTTTGATGGTAAGGTTTCTGAGTTAATAGATCCTACCACAAAGAAATGGGATCTGGATGTGGTGAATTCAACCTTTCTCTCGAGCGACGCCTTGGACATTCTACAAATTAAATTACCAAATTATGGCATGTCTGATTTTCAGGCGTGGGCATATACACCTACAGGCTGCTACACGGTTAAATCAGGATATGCTCTCTGTTCTAAGATTCTTAATATCAATCAGAACGAAATTGGAACTTCATCATCAAACTGTCATGCAGCTTGGAAAAAGATTTGGAAACTAAACTTACCAGCCAGGCTTAGACATTTCTTGTGGAGGTTATGCAAACATAATTTACCCACAAGTGCAAATTTGCTAGCTCGCAATATTGCGGCTCACCAAAATTGTCAGACCTGTGGCAAAGAAGAGAATGATGCTCATATCTTTTTACAGTGCCCTGTTTCAGTTCTATTGTGGGAAAAAGTATCTACCTGGTTTCCAGATCTTTCTGTCCAGGTGGGGAGTCAAGCCCAAGAGATGCCTTTTTACTTGTGGATGTTGAATCAAGTCTTAGAATCATCAGAGCATCGCTTGACAGTGTTGATTTTGGTTTGCTCTGAAATTTGGCAAAGAAGAAACATAGTTCTTTTTCAAAATCAATCAGAGGATATCAATACATTGGCTTTCAAAATAAAGAACTTATTCGAAGAAGTGCTGAAATTCCAGAAGAAAGCTAAACCTGTTGTCGTGGGTATTATGTCTCATTTTGAGGATATACCGAGGACGGGGATTATCTTGGTGGTGGATGCATCTTACTCCCCTGTTAGTCGGCAATCAGTAGGAGCAGTCACGGTTTTCTCGTCTGATAACAAGCTGATGGGAATCAAAATTGCAGATCTGGGTGAATCGATTGATGCTGAAGAAGCAGAAACAAAAGCTTTGGAAATTTCTTTGACATATGCTCAAAAGTGGGAGGCTCAAACATATCATTTTCGGTCTGATTGCTCTAATCTGGTGGGTAATATCAACTCAAGAATTATGAATAGGTCTCGACTAGCGTACCTGATAGAAGAAATGAAAGGGAAGCTTCGTTTGCTTCCAGGCTGTACGATCCGGCATTGGAGGCGTCCGTGGGTGGAAGCAGCACATCGTCTTGCAAGCTGGGGAAGAACAACGTGCGAGTGGGGAGAATGGGATTGTAATAGTGCCACTCACTTACCTGCTCAGTGCTTGAGCCTTCTAGGTGATGGGCTGGGTCTAGGTCTTGGAGCTGGCCCTCTCATTTGGGCTCCCTTCTGGGCTGGTTTAAATTCTACTGTTAACAGTGTTAGCCCGAGTGCTTGTAATCCACCTGTGCGTGATTAATAAATTTGTCACGAGGCCTTCTCAAAAAAAAAAAATAAGGGTTTTACTGAGCTCTTACTATTGCTAAGAGATCTTCTTCCGGAGGGACATCCATTGCTAGCTAAATCAGCGTGTCATGCAAAAAGGTAGTTTATCATCTATGATTAGAAGTGCAAAAAAAAAACATCCACGAATGCCTGAACGACTGTATCCTATACCGTCATGAGCATGCACGCTTGCATTCATCCCTAGTATGTAGGACATCCCGTGACAGGAGTAAGTCGGACGCACACGACGATGACCACCTCAAGGTCGAGAAAAAGCAAGAATCACCAGCAAATATCATGTGGTTCCTGCCGATGAATCCGTGATCGAAACGGTTTGGAAATAAGGGGTCTACACTGTTTAGGTGGCACTCGGAGGATCGCAAAAAAGATGGAATTCTCAGACACCATGTAGATGCTCCATAATGAAGACTCATTGACCGCAAGTTCCCTGATTTTGGTGCGGACCATACAAACTTATGGTTTGGGTTAGCACAAAATATTAAATCCATTTGTTTGGTAACTGGAGTAGCAAACAAAATACTTGGCCTATGAATCTATGCATATACAATCTACCTCCTTGAATGTGCATGAAGTGAAAATATAATATATGTGTATACTAATCCAAAACCCCAAGCAGCTAGGAAATGATGTCGATGTGTACACTACTAAAAAAAACCCTTCTACGATGCCTCATCATTTCTAGTTCACATAGAAATGACAGTCATAAAGTATCAAGGTCGGCGCTTAAACATCTCCGTCGGAGTGACGAATCGATAGTGATGCATCTTAACAGACCGATAATGGAATATCACTACTGGTTGAATCTACAAACCGGCACTCAAAATTCTGTTGAGACCCATGTGGAGGGTACCCCAGTTTGATGATGAATATATGTGACAAGATGGAATTTGAAGTGTTTTAAATGGTGCATTTATGGAAATTGTCGTGGAATTGGAACCGGACCATTGTGCTGAGCTAGGACTAGGTAATAGTTTTGATCGGACGTGGCCCAGTGGAATTTGTTAAGCTGACACGTGCTGTGTTAGGCCTTGCTAATTGTGGTGTCACGAATGCATTATAATGTTCGTAATTTTGTGATGGACTAGCCTTGCGGGATAGGTAAGGTGTGTTGGTTTCGTGTATGTTCACCTCAGTGATGCAAGTATCAGTGGGTACGTGGCTGACGCTGAGCGGGAACAGCTAGAGGCTGGTGCATCCGAAGGTGTGCAGGAGACCCGGTTTGATGACCTGGTGGTCACATGAGGTGGTGTGCTCGATAAGCTTCGACCATGGTTAGGGATCCGAGGCAGTTGGAGGCTGTGGCGTCGGTTACTTGGTGGAAAAGTTGGTGGGCCCATGTGACATCCTCTATTTTGTCGTATGTCACTTGTATTTTCGAAAACCCAAATATAAAATAAAAGGGAATTGTTATATACGAAACCATAGTTTTAATTAATTAAAATTAGGTTTAAACCAAAACCATAGAAAACCTTTTTGAAAAATTTTAGAAAAATTCCCATAAATCCTAAATGCTACTAGTTAGCCACCCTCCAAATTTCAAGTCCAAAGCCCAAGGCAAGCCTGTGTTTCCGCAGAGTGACGCCGTTCTACCGGGAGTTCGTCGGCCCAATGAAATGACGAGCAAACGTGCAAGACCCAAGCCCAAACTTGGTGGAGAGTTGTTTGAGGCCTAAACCTGCCGAAAGCTAGAAGCCCAAGTCCAAATTCGTTTATTTACAAAAATAACAAAATTGGGGAGTCCTAAACTTATTAGAAATAGAATTAGAGCCCAACTCAAGTTCTACCTATTGGAGGACTGCCCATGGTCGTCCAACACACAATAAAAGCACCCCAAGACCACCCTTAGCCCCCCAACTCGAGCAAAGCCCCAGAGCAACCCTAGCCATCGCAAAACCCTAGCCCAAGTGGTTTTTGAAGTAGATCTCCCAGTGCTTTGCCCAAACCATGTTGTAGATCCCACCATTGCGTAGATCTCGTCGAAACGGTCCAGATGGGTACCCGGATCATCAAAATAGGTGGAGAAACGGGCCCAGAATAGCTCGCCGGAGTTAGCCCCTCCGCCGCCGCCGCCCTCGCCGCCGGTGACCTCAACGAGTGTGCCCCTGACACCAGGCACCGCCTGCCCGCGCGCACGCGCTGCCCCAGCCCGCCATGCGTCGCGCCGTGACTGGTTGCCCCCGCCGCCCAACCGCACTGCGCCATGCATCGCCACCTCGCTCGCCCGCGCCAGCGCCGCACGTGACAGCCCCGCCGCCCGCCGCGTGTCGTGCCGCCGTCGTTTCCCGCTCGCGCCGCCACGGGTCGCCACCGCGTCTCCCCCACACCGCTTCGGCCAACCAGAGGCCACCGCGTGTCCCGCCCGCTGCGCCCGCGCTGTGCTAGGCCGGGCCGGTTCGGTCGGTTCAGCCGGTTTTTCTGGTTTTAACTTGTTTGTTATTTTCGGCCTTTTTTGATTTTTCTTAAACTTCCAGGATTTGTTTAAGGAGCATCCGAACTCAAAATTAGATGATTCCAAAGCCATAAAATTCCATAAATATCATAGAATTTTATATATTTTATTGAGATATATGTTCTGTAGTGAATTTTTTTGTTCTTATGCAATTGCATCTACCTGTAGATCGTCCGTGCTCCCGTTGCTCGGCGTTTTTCCCGTAGTTTCCCAAAGGAGGACCACAAGACCCGAAGTACTACCAAGGCAAGGTAGATTGCATATTGCTCTCCTAATTTGCAAAACTCACCCATTTAACTGTTTTAATTACTTTTCTCATGCATGAGATGATGGGAAGGGTTAGAACCTATATATTTATTCACACTGCGTCATCTACCCTGTGAATTTAGCCATTTCTTGCCGCCTTAATTAATTTTTCTAGCCTATCCTTGTGCATAGATGCTAATGCTCGTGAGTTATAGGTTGTTAGGTTATTCATCACTTATTTATTAATCTTGTTACTTGGTATATTTGGAGGTGCTGAGTTGCTTAATAACCTAATCAACTAAAACCTACGTGGCGTGTGTTGGCTAAAGGTGGCAAGTCGGGTGGTTTTGTGGAATGAGGATTGTGGTGGAGGTAGTCACCTTAGTCTAAGGACCCTTGTCGTGTGCTTATCCGTCCAAACCATACAAGTGCAACCATAAGTGTTAGCTCTAGCATGTCGGCCAACAAGTGCTAGTCCTGGCTTAGTAGCTAGGGAAAACTGTTAACACACCTTACCTTGAAAAGATCGGGCTGAGATCCGTGGGCTCAAGAGGGGGACCCGAGTTGTCGAAACCTTAGAGGGGTATCAGTGTTAACAGAAGGAACTAATGAATCACCTTGTATTGTTACTTGGTCTAGGCTCCTAAGGAAGAGCTAAGACATAAAACTATCACTCGGCTTCTGGGTAAAGTGTGCTACACTCTGCAGAGGTGAAAACTATCATGATAGTCATTCCCACGATTATGGGAGGGGAGGAAGGTCGTACATGGTAGTCTCATGTGTTATCTAATAACTTAATGGGTTGGTTTTGTTTTGAGTATTCGAGGCTTGTGCAGTTTTGTAGAGGGGCTTTCGAAGCCGAGCTCTGTTTGTTACCTTAGGAATCTATTCATCTTTATTAATCATTCAACAAATGTTTTTACAACACTTTAATTAACTTTGACTAGAATAGGTATTTATGCAAATTAACCATCCTGTTCTTGTTATACCCGTGCATTCATATATAAGATTTATACGGCTCTATTTGATATGGGTCCGTTAAAGGCTCCAGGCCCCGATGGTCTACCGGCAATATATTACCAGAAGAATTGGGGTTTGCTACACAAGGAGGTTTGTCAAACGGTCAGAGCGTTCCTCTGTGGTGATTTAGATGGATCTCAGTTGAATAGTACAATTCTTGTGCTTATCCTAAAGGTGTCGAATGCTGAGGAGCTTAGTAAGTTTAGACCTATTTCTCTATGCAATGTTTTATATAAAATTGCTTCGAAGGTCCTAGCAAATAGGTTGAAACTCATTCTTCATGAGATAGTTTCCTTAGAACAAAGTGCCTTTGTTCCTAGAAGATTAATTACAGATAATGTGTTGATTGCTTTTGAATGCTTGAATGCAATCAAAACAAGAAAGAAAAGAAAGACACCATACTGTGCAATCAAATTGGATATGATGAAGGCGTATGATAGAATGGAATGGGATTATTTGCATGGGGTTCTTTTGAAGATGGGTTTTCAAGGGATCTGGGTAGATATGGTGATGAGGTGTGTAAAGACGGCTAGCTTTGCCGTGAAAGTTAATGGTCAGCTCTCAGATTTTTCCTTGCCAACCAGAGGTATTAGACAAGGAGATCCTATATCCCCATACCTATTTGTTTTGTGTGCAGAAGGTTTCTCGGCCCTTATAAAGCAGAAAGAGAAAGAGAATTGCTTGAAAGGGATTAAGTTTGGGAGAGATGGTATTTCAATCAATCACCTTCTCTTTGCCGATGATTCTATTCTTTTCCTTGAAGCTAGCCAACAGGGTTTGTTGGCTGTGAATGAGATTTTGGAGTCTTATGCTTTGGGATCAGGGCAAAGGATTAATAAATCAAAATCCAGTTTTTTTGTGGCCAATCATTCGCCAGGTTCTCTTAAGGATGTGATCCGGGTTTCTCTTCAGATTGAGAATGAAGCCCAAAATGAATCTTATTTAGGTATGCCTGCATTATTTGGCTATCGGAGAAATTGTGTTTTTCGTCCTTTGATTGAACGAATAAAGAAAAGATTGAGTGGTTGGAATGAGAAGTTTTTATCTAGAGCCGGAAAGGAAATTCTCTTAAAGCTGTTGTTCAAGCTTTGCCTACTTATTCTATGAGCTGTTTCAAGTTGCCTATGAGCCTATGTAAACAAATTGAGAGTTTGATGGCTAATTTTTGGTGGGGTGCGTGAGGTTCCCCCAAAACTCATTGGACAGCTTGGCATAAGTTGAAGAAACCAAAAGAGGAAGAGGGCTTAGGTTTTCGAGACTTATTGGATTTTAATAAAGCTATGCTGGCAAAACAAGCTTGGAGACTCTTGGAGTTTCCTGAATCTTTTTGTGCTCAAGTCCTTAAGGCAAGGTATTATCCTCATGGAGGGGTTCTCGAAGCTAGTGTCCCATCTCAAAGTTCATCGACATGGAGGAATATTTGTTATGGGACTGAATTGTTGAAACAAGGGTTGATTTGGCGTGTTGGTAATGGCCAGAATATTAGTGTATGGAATGATCAGTGGATTCCTAGGGAAGGTAATATAAAACCCGTTCGGGTCGGTTATTTTGATGGTAGGGTTTCTGAGTTAATAGATCCTACCACAAAGAGATGGGATCTGGATTTGGTGAATTCAACCTTTCTTTCGAGCGACGCTATGGATATTCTTCAAATTAAATTACCAAGTTCTGGCATGTCTGATTTTCAGGCGTGGGCATATACACCTACAGGCTGCTACGCGGTTAAATCAGGATATTCTCTCTGTTCTAAGATTCGTAATATCAATCAGAATGAAACTGGAGCTTCATCTTCAAACAGTCATGCAGCTTGGAAAAAGTGATGGAAACTAAACTTACCAGCCAGGCTTAGACATTTCTTGTGGAGGTTATGCAAACATAATTTGCCCACAGGTGCAAATTTGCTAGCTTGCAATATCGCGGCTCACCAAAATTGTCAGACCTGTGGCCAAGAAGAGAATGATGCTCATATCTTTTTACATTGCCCTGTTTCAGTTCTATTGTGGGAAAAAGTATCTACCTGGTTTCCAGATCTTTCTGTCCAGGTGGGGAGTCAAGCCCAAGAGATGCCTTTTTACTTGTGGATGTTGAATCAAGTCTTAGAATCATCGGAGCATCGATTGACAGTGTTGATTTTGGTTTGCTCTGAAATTTGGCAAAGAAGAAACAAAGTTCTTTTTCAAAATCAATCAGAGGATATCAATGCAATGGCTTTCAAAATAAAGAACTTGTACGAAGAAGTGCTGAAATTCCAGAAGAAAGATAAACCTGTTGTTACGGGTATTATGTCTCAATTCGAGGATATACTGAGGGAGGGTATTATATTGGTAGTGGATGCATCTTACTCCCCTGTAAGTCGGCATTCAGTGGGGGCAGTCACGGCCTTCTCGTTTGATAACAAGCTGCTGGGCATCAAAATTGCAGATCTGGGTGAATCGATTGATGCTGAAGAAGCAGAAACAAAAGCTTTGGAAATTTCTTTGGCATATGCTCAGAAGTGGGAGGCTCAAACATATCATTTTCGGTCTGATTGGTCTAATCTGGTGGGTAATATCAACTCAAGAACTATGAACAGGTCTCGTCTAGCGTACCTGATTGAAGAAATGAAGGGGAAGCTTCGTTTGCTTCCAGGTTGTACTATCCGGCATTGGAGACGTCCGTGGGTGGAAGCAGCACATTGCCTTGCGAGCTGGGGAAGAACAACGTGCGAGTGGGGAGAATGAGATTGTAATAGTGCCACTCACTTACCTGCTCAGTGCTTGACCCTTCTTGGCGATGGGCTTGGGCTAGGTCTTGGAGCTGGCCCACTCATTTGGGCTCCCTTCTGGGCTGGTTTAAATTCTACTGTTAACAGTGTTAGCCCAAGTGCTTGTAATCCACCCGTTTCGTGATTAATAAATTTGTCACGAGGCCTTCTCAAAAAAAAAAAACCATGAGCCAAGCAATCTAAACCAACCATTCATAACTAACACAATCGTAGCCAACTAAATCCATGCCAAAACCATCATACTTTCAACACCCGCCAATTAAATCCATGCGAAAACCATCGTACTTTCAACACCTGTCATCATATTCAAGATTGGTTTCCAATTGTATACCACATAGGCACATACATAGCCGATGTCATGTCAAATCAGCCACACGATTTATGAAACGGCATCGGGGTATGACATGAAAGACGATATGCGTTGAGCTCTAAACAAAGAAAATAAAATTACCAAAAATATAGTAACCCGATGATTCCGCACGGCTGCACCGAGTTCGAATAGTCGCTCTACTGCGTTCGATTCGGGTCACGCGCTGCCGCGCTGGACGGGCGAGAGAGGATCGGACTGGATGGGGGTGGCGCACTGGCGCGTAGGTTTCTCCGTTTCTTGCGACGCACTCCCGAAAGAAAGAAAACAAATAAAAAAATACTACGTGACGCCTGGTCAAGTCATGTGGCCAAGCCGGGAAGAAGGCGCGTCCCCGCGCACGAGAGATGATCACCAAATCCCCCGGTGGTTGCGCAGGAAAGCGAACTGGAGTCCGGAGTATATTGCGTATATATATAATAATCGTCACTAATCTTGGCTACATCGTGGCACCGAGCTGCAGCTGCTATGTGACAGGGCAAACCGGAGTTTGTTCAGGCTTTGTACGACCGTCATCATTGGAGACGGAAATTAACCGAAATCGTCTTCTGGAAATGACAGGTGCATCGCTGGGTGGGGGGCATCGGCATCGCCAAGTAATGTTTAGCTCCGGCAATCTCCGTATCTCACTGGTGTCGCGGAAAGGTTCGTCGGTTCAGGATCAGCTGCAGGCTGACATGTGGCTTAGGTTTCTGCCTAGAATTCGGAATGGAAATCAGCTGCTGCGGGCTCTCAGACTGTGGCTGAGTATTCGAACAAGATCAGCTTACGAGGCGCAGTTTTTTTGGTGCCTCCGTTATCCTACAGCTTTAGCATATATTGCACGTCGGGACAGTAGAGTGCCTGTACCAAGATCCTATTTGTTTGAGTTTTTAACCAGCTTTTAATCTCAGAAGCTATCAAAAGCTCAATTTATATTGTGTGGTCTGAGAAGCAAGTTTTGGATGACTTTTCCTAGAAACAGTTTTTACAAAAAAAAAAAACTGTAACTCAAACAAACGGGACCTAATACTGATGCGCGTAGTAGGGAGTGTACAAGTTGAATCTTTTTTTAAAAGGAAGAGATAAATATTTTAGAGTAAAATACATGGGCGGTCCCTAAACTATTTTAGTCGATTCTCATCCAGGCCTCTATTATTTGAAATTGTAGTTTTTGGTCCCTAATCTTTTTAAGTGGATTCGTCCCAATCTAAACCTGCCATGCGACGGCCCTGGCGTGGCGCTCACATGGTTGTCTATGTCACATAAATTACTTAAAAAACAGGAAACAAATTGTGAAAAAACAGTAATCATAAAAAAGGAAAATCATAAAACAATTTAGTAAAATTCATAACAAATTAGAGAAAAAGAAGAAATCATTTAAAAATAAAAAAGGGAAAATCATTTTGAAAAATAATTAAAATGTGGGAAAATTATTTTAAAAATCATAAAATGATAAAAACATTAATAACATATTGAAAATATCAAAAGAATCATAAAAATACGGAAAAATCAATAAATAATGGGGAAATAATAAAAATAATCATGGAAAATAATTAAAAAAGCATTAAAATATGAAAAAAAAATTATGAAACGAAAGATAAAGATAGTGTGGTCGCCTTTAATGCATCTATAGTTGTAAGCGCAAGACCTATGATATCGTGACATATGGGAGCCCTCAAGTGCTGGTTTTTTTAAGTTTTTAACGATTTTTATGATATTCCCTTATTTGTATGGTTTTCCTAGGTTTTCTGTCAATTTTCCAATTCTTCATGTTTTTCCTAAATTTTATATGATTTCCCTTCATTTTTATGATATTCCCTTTTTTATGATATCACCTTTTATGATTTTCCTGTTTTCTATCGATTTCTATTTTTTATGAAATTTCTTTAATTGTTTATGATTTCCTGTATTTTTTTTGATTTTTTGAATTTTTAGGGGTTTTTTTCCCATTTTTAAGTAATTTATGTGAGATGGACAACCATATCAACGCCACGTTAGCTACAGGGCTGTCACGTGGCAGGTTTGGACCAGGACGAACGCATTTAATAAGGTTAGGGACCCAAAACTTCAATTTAAAGAATAGAGACCTGAATGAGAATTGACTAATAGTTTAGGGACCGCCCGTGTATTTTAATTACTCAATATTAATTAAATGAAAATATCTCGTTTCACATATAGACCCCTAAATCATAGTAATATTAGCATTACAATAAAAGGGTCTAAATGCTAATGTCACAGGTGATCCAAGTGTCTTCTCCCGTTGTCGCCGTCGGCCAAAACATAATCTCCGGAATCCTCAACCGTCACCAATATCGCCTTCTGTAGTCTCGCTCACACATGGATGCACATTATAAAGATCAAAATAAAGGAGTAATCATGTTAGCATGTAGATTTAGGTTGAGATTGATGAAGAAGACAATGTCGATGAAGCAGCTAGGAGACCAGTATTGTTGTCTTGTCGAAGATGACGCTGAAGAAATAACGACATCACTCAGACGAAGGAGATCTCTCCTCTTTCCCAACACAACAAACTTATCTTGGTCATATTCGAAGACCCCGAATCGAGTACCAACCACCACGCCAAAACTGTAAGGAGTATGTGGCTACACCTTTCAGAGTTCGTAATGAAGTTCTCATGTAGATTCAAAATGCTGGAATTGATGATGGCACTAGTACAGAGCAACCCATCAATGTCGGTTCGTAACTGGCATCAGTGCCGGTTTTCGAACCGACACTGATATTTCGGCACTGATGTCAGTGTTAGTTCATTTTGAACCGACACTGATGCCTGACGCATCAGTGTCGGTTCATACCACGAACCGGCACTGATGCCTGACCCTTCAGTGTCTAGGCATCAAATGACTAGAGATGTAATATTTTCTAGTCATTTTTATGGGTTTTAAATAATTCTTCTTAAAGTTCGTAAAATAATTTTTTCTAGTCAGAACCAACACAGATGTAATATTTTCTAGTCATTTTTATGGGTTTTAAATAATTCTTCTTAAACTTCGTAAAATAATTTTTTCTAGTCAGAACCGACACAGATGTAATATTTTCTAATCATTTTTATGGGTTTTAAATAATTCTTCTTAAAGTTCGTAAAATAATTTTTTCTAGTCAGAACCGACACAGATGTAATATTTTCTAGTCATTTTTATGGGGTTTTAAATAGTTCTTAAAGTTCGTAAAATAATGTTTTCATAATTTTTTGAATTTTT
Organism: Raddia distichophylla; assembly: GCA_005191435.1. Lineage (NCBI taxonomy): Eukaryota > Viridiplantae > Streptophyta > Magnoliopsida > Poales > Poaceae > Raddia > Raddia distichophylla. The sequence continues at coordinate 286,542 of SPJY01000075.1, forward strand.
TAAAACGTCTTTCACTTAACTAATTTGGGTCTACGGTTAACAAAATACAATAAAATCACTTTTAAAAAAAATTCACCATGAGTGACTTAACTAATTTGGGTCTACAATTAACAATACTATGTCTCTTTCACAATTACACCTTCATTGTGATCACTACGATGATATATAGTGTCAGTATCATTATCATGCCTTAGATCATCTTCTATGAAAGGTGGCTGCTCGTCGAATTGGTTGTATTCTTCCTCATCGACCACATTCTCCACCCCAACAATCCTTCTTTTCCCGTAAAGAACAACATGATGTTTTCACTAAGAGAGTTAGTATGCTCACACACACATTCTGACATACATGTTTGCTAATCTCTGTGTCTTCAATTTCATCGGAGCCAACGCCATTACGCTTGTATCGTGATACACCACAAACAGGACATACATGTTTTTCTGCATGTTCTTTTCGATATAGGATACAATCATTTGGGCATGCATGAATTCTCTCCACATCTAATCCCAAGGGGCATACAACCTTCTTGCGCGAGGTATGTTGTTTCTGACAGCACATTTCCTTCTGGAAGCATATCAGACAAAATATGCAACAAGGTTGTGAAACTCTTGTCTGACCATTTATAGCGTGCCTTCAATTGTAGCAGCGAAAGCACCGTTTGCAACTTCATGTGTTGTCCTTTACATCCTTGGTACAAGGGTTTCTCTGAATTATGTATTAAGGTCATGAATTGATTGTATTCCCTCTCAGTACTGTACGCTTCTTCTTCTGCATCACGTAACATCTGAGAAAGATCATTTTCTTGGCCGACGAAATCTACATCCTCAACTAGTCCACAACCATCGCCATCATCTGAAATATTGTTGGCTTCGTCATGCACGATATTATCCCTTTCTTCTACAGTTTCCTCTTCTCCGTGCTTGGTCCAATTTGTGTAACCACATACGAAGCCCCTTTATATTAAAACCATCTTGCATTTACTGGAGAAAAAACATTTTGGTATAGACAAAAGAAATTAGTTACTCGTACCAGCAGTACACACTCGATCCCTCGTGCCCTCTCGAATGAAATCATTACGGACCATTTTTTTTTCACCATCACAACAGTGTAGCATTTCGCTAAAAAAAAAAAAGGGGTCTAACATAACGTAGCTACGGAATCCGAGAGTTGTTTAATCACCATCAGTTCCATCACATTATTTGCTTTAAATATACTAGTTCTAAACGTAGTAGTACATGTCAATCAATTCTATATTACAATAGCCCTAACAGGCCGGCTGCTGGTTAGGTCACGTCGTTGCCTCTCGGCGCCCCCACGTTCAGCATGCCCCGCGCCGCCACGTCAACAATTCTATATTACAATAGCCCTAACAGTCCGGCTGCTGGTTAGGCCACGTCGTTGCCTCTCGGCGCCCCCACGTTCAGCATGCCCCGCGCCGCCACGTCAACGAGATGTCCACGGCCGTCCGATCGCGGCTGAAACTAAATCCCACCGTTCATTTATAATTTACATATAAAATGAATTTTTCCCTCACAATTTTGGCAGCGTGGGACGTTTGCTCCATTCGTTATGCGAGCTGGCCTTCGCGTTGTCGGTTGCGGTTCGATTCCCAGCATCCCCCATTTGTTCGGGTTTTCCCATTTCCTCTTCTATCTTTTTCTTCTATAGTTTTCCCCGCAGTACTGCACCAATGGTGCGTAGCTTAATTGGTTATCGCTTTCCAGCGACTCGCGCGCTGGGGTTGTGGGTTCGACTCCCGTTACTCCCATTGAGTTGGATCATTTTTTATTTTTTTACCAGATGCAAAAATACATACAAAAAAGCATCTTCTCCATTTTCTCATATGCGAGAGTAAATAAAAAAAGAAAATAGCCTAAAATTTAATGCTGAGGGTGCAAGCCCTCGTTTCTTTGGTTTTCAATTTGTTTAGGACAAAAATAGGAAAAACTAAAAATATGTCATGATATCATGGTGAGGTTCCATAAACGGTTTTACATTTTTAGGATAAAAAAAAGAGAGGGCCATAATATTATGTTGAGGTCTATAAAATGGGTTATCCATTCCTAGAAATTCGAGGTTTACTTCATTATTGAACTAAGAGATAAGCCATTCTTTTCTTTCATTCTACCTTTTTATGGCCAACTAAAAAATTTCTTTTAAGACCAAACCTTTACAGATGAACTAAGAAATCACAAACTGTTTCTTTTCGTAAAATAAGCCATTCTTCCCTTTCGATCTTCCTTTTTGTAGCCAATTTAAAAGATGGTTCAAGACTAAACCTTTACAGATGAATCGAAAAATAAGAAATTATTCTTTCATTCTAGCTTACCATAGTTTCATTGTAGGGGCCAATCTAAAGATCTAGGTGTTAAAGATAAATAAGTTTCAGTAAAAATAAATTAAGAATAAAGGGAAATAAAGAAATTTTGTTGTGAGAGTATAAAAAAATTTAGGCATTTCTTAAATTTTCTAAATTCACGAAAACAAATTAGAAAATGTTTTATTACATCGCTCTATCTGTTGGCTTTTTGGTGAACATCAAATGCTTTTATAGGTATGATAAGCATATAATACTTTTCTATTGTTTAGCATTTAGAATGAAATAAAAAATAAATGAAGGGTTTTGTACGTAGAACCTAAGCCCTAAACCATATAATACTTTTAAATGACGAAGTTAAAAAAACCTAGACCCTTCATTCTAGCTTTTGTACTTACCTAAAGAAATACTAGAAATCCAAACCGTTATCGAATTAAACCGCAATTTCATTCTAAGATTTCATGAAAAGATTTAGATATTACAGAAAAATAATAAATAATTAATAGATAGTGGGGACGAAGGATACCAGAAAGACCTTGAAAAATATAATTACAGTTCAATACCAACGGTCTATGGAAAAAAAGAGAAAAAACCTAAAAATAGAGCCATAAACATATTTGCATGGTACGGGTCCAACAATATTTTTAGGCATTAAAGATAGACCGGTTTCATGATATTGATTAAATCATTATGCACATTCGTTAAATCTTTTAAATTTTAGCTTCTGCACTTTAATAGACCACTGATTTGAACCTCATCAAAATAAAACGTTAGTTATTTCTTTAGGCTAATTTTTTTATCGCTGAGACCAATCGGCCGGCGTGCCACGGGCGCGCTTACATTGCTAGTATGTATACAATTTGCTTGTGAAACACAAGTGTGTGTGATTTTATGGGAGGAAAGTCACGTGCGGGTGGAAAATAGCAGCGAAAAATGTAGGAGATCGACGGGGAATCGAACCAGAGACGCAGTGCGTGAGAGCTAGCTTGGCTAGCCAGCTGGCTGGTGTGGATAGATTGCCGTAGGAAACCTTCTATATGTTTAGACTAATAGTTGAATCTTGTGCCACGTGATCATCCAAGCGGAACGGACGACAGGGGTTTTGCGGGTGACACGGTCTCTTAGTGATTCAGAGCGGCCGCGACCTTTGTAAGTGACATGGCCTAGCTATATTTACATGATAAAAATGAATGGCATATGCAAGAGGTCTATGTGTGGAACTGGGCATCATTCGGTCCACTACTACTACCGTTAACATCAATAATAGAATGCTACGGTGCTGCCTTCATCCTCACTTCAATTGAAACAGATAGCTTTGTCGATTAGTCATGGCTGCAAGACTAAACCTATGTCTAAACGTTTCACATATCAGGCTATCAATCTACCATAATAGTGTAAATCAGCCATTGCTACAAGCCTATCAATACGAGAAACTGAAGTTGCAACTCATAAGAAGTGCATACATTGCAAAGAAATCATTCTACGTACACCACCAGCTTGCATGCATATGTTGAGTGCGCGCATATATACATGGTAGGTACTAGCAAGCAAGCAACACCGAAGGGCCAATATATATTAATATATGTGCTACAATCTACAAAGACTAGCATATTGCAAATGTGGATTGCTGGGCAAATCTCCTTTGGCAGAGCTAGCAAACTACTAGCTAGAACAAAAAGTGAAGCTCAATCGATCACTCTGCCGAAGGAGATATGACCCGGTAATCCACAGCTCGCATGCATGCACAATGCACTACTTATTAACTGGGCTCTGCTTGGCGTACCTGATGGAATGACTTGATGCATCCTAGGTTCGAACCACATAGCGTATTTATATGCATTGCTCAATGGCATGCAATTGCTAGATTGGAAATGTTAAAAAGCTCGTGTTGCTGGAGGCTGGAGCTGCCACCAGCATATCCGCTTATGCTTCGCCCTTGCTTTGATCAACACTTTGATGCCAAGCATATTTTGCAGGCAACTGTGGCATCTTCCCCTCGTTTCACGTACCTTTTAACTGCCGTTGTTAGGATTTAGAGCCCGCTGCAAACAGCCCACGTATGGGCCAAAACGCAGAGAAAGGGCTTCCCAGGTCTTAACGGACCTAAAGGCCCAACTGGAGCAACGACTAAGGCCATGGGCCCACTCAACCCAAAAGACTAGCCTTTTAAGTAAGGGACGGCTCCACCTTTTATGTCGTGCTCCCCCATCATCGATTAACGATGTGGGATTAAACCCAACAAACTCCCCCATCACACATCGGACCACTTCATCACAACGGATAACTTCGTCCAGCGAATATGTGAAATTAACGGAGAAGTGGTTCAATGCCTGGGCTCTGATACCACTTGTTAAGATTTAGAGCCCTTTCTCTGTGTTTTGGCCCATACGTGGGCTATTTGCAGCGGGCTCTAAATCATAACAGCCGTGATATCTTTTTATGGTCTGTAGAACTTGGTGCTCGCCCGCTTGGCCTTTTCCACCGTCTCAACTGGGTTAGAAGGGTGAATTAATGGTTCCCTCTTCTCCTTAAGACAGTGTCATTGCAGAAACATATATTCAGTGATTGGTTCCCAGTTCCCATGCACTCTACATCTGTTGTGCTGCACTGTTGCGCCAATTTTTCAATGTTTTAATTAGGGCACGTTTGGTTGATGTAGCAAGCTTGCCAATAAATGTCACATTTTAAGTTTTACAAGTAAAAGTGACAAAGTTAAGCAGAATGTGACAGCGTTGGCTTTCAATCAAACATTATTTGTATATTTACTAGGACGGCTAATTAAAAAGTAGTGGTGATGGCTATGGTGTCTCCCCTTCAGCTATCCTAAAAAAATTCTGACGAGAAAACAAAAAGAAAAAACCAGCTCCAGCAGTCAAATTAACTCATCAACAACATTTAAGCATGGCACAAAGCCAAGGTGCGGTGCAGGAGGTATAAAGCCATCAGCTAGATCAAACCATGGCCCATGGGCTAGTTCTGCTAAAGTGTTAACGATGACTTGACGTTCAAGGTTTACATAGCAAGGCACATGCGTTGAACTAAAAAGTCGAAGGCATCATATGGTTATGAAAATATTTATCTAAATCACATCCCTTCTTGTTCGCTGTTACTGTTAGAGCATCTCCAACAGCTCCCAAAACCTATTCCCAAAACCTATTTTTTGGCATGATCAACAAAATCAGAGCTCCAACAGTTCCCAATACTCTAGCCCAATCTTTTAGGACGCCCAAAACAGCCGCACTTCGTCCTCAGATATTCGCACGTCCTCCGCTCTCCCAATCGCTGATTTGGCACCTCTGCCTGCCCCTCTCCGTCGTGGGTCAGCTCAAGCCGCGACGAGACCGAGCTCCCACCGTGGCGTCGCTCAAATCGGGGGCCGGTGTTCTTCACTAGCTCTGCGCATCTGCCGACGATAGCAAGGGGCTAGCTCGGTCCGCCGCACGAACACCTCGATCGCCGCCACGCTTCCCCGGCCCCCGCGCGCAAGCACCGCCGTGCTGCCCCGGCATCCGCGCACGAGCGCCGCCGAGCACTCCAAGCTCCTACTCCGACGGGGCCCTCAGTGCCTCTCTCTCCGTCCCGGTGCCTCTCCCTCCCTGGCAGCACTGGCAAGAGGACCATGGGAGGATGCAACTGCTGGCGCTGTTGGCCAAACCAGTGCTGGAGTTGGGTGCGGTCGTCTCGAGGTCTGGCGTGCTCCTGGGATGGCGAGCAAGAGCCCTACTTCGGCCATGGCGGACCGCCTCGCGCGCATGTTCATGCTCGCCTGCGGCTGGCACTTCCGGTCTCTCTCTCTCTCGGCCCATGGATGAGGTGGCAGGATTTAATTTTTTTGGCACTAATTATTGAGAACTGTTGGGGGAGGGTTTGCTTTTTATCTCCTAAAACTTTTTGGGAGGTCCTAAAACCAGCCTTTTGGGACTCTATTTTTTGGGCACTCTTGGAGATGCTCTTACTGTTAGACCTGTGTCTAGACGATTTCTATGAGAAGATATAGCGAGTGGATTAGGATATTTGTTTGGGATATAAAATATATAATTAATTAAGTTGCTGCAGTCAAAATCAAGCCCAAACTTATAAAGAACAAGAGAGAAATCAATGGCAACAACCGGGATATTTTGCATTGAGAAAATGTAAAGGTCTGAGAATAACAAACCAATATTATATGATAAAATGTTACGCGGCCTTTCGACGCCCGCGGCAGCAGCTCAACTTACAGGTAGTGCATGCTTTCTGCAAAGCTCAGTGCTTTTCCACAAGAATCAGATACTACATTCTTCAAAGGAGGTAGCTTGTGATAGCACCAAATGAGAAGATCCATGGAGATGTTCCTCGACAAAGCATAATATCAACGAGCAAGAAAGAACACAATCTGCTTGTGGTCCATTCAGATCACTACAGGAATCGCATTTTATGTGGACGGCCAAAAAAGTAATGTCGGCGGCCCCAATAGCCGCCGGCAAACACATCATCTATCTCGGCGGTCTCAATAGGCCGCCGACATAGACATTACAAGCCCTGCCAGCAAGGAAACGCGATGTTTTCCCCCTTACTCTATCTCGGCGGCATCATCAAAGTCGCCGACATAGACACCCACCCAGACGGAAAATTTGAAATTCCCCCTCCCGCCACTTCATCTGTGTCGGCGGCAAAACGAGTACCGTCAACATAGCCCCTTCCCGGTAACGCCAGCTTGACGGCCTTAACGGCGACATCCCAAGGTGGTCCCACATGGCAGAGGAGGCACGTCTATGCCATGTGGGTCCACAGTCCATGGCCAGGGGCTGGAAAGCTAATCTACGTCGGCGGCCCTGCGTATGCCGCCGACATAGAGAAATAAAATCGACACAGATACTGATTCCTGTAGTCGATGCACATAGACGAAGAAAATAATTACAAATGATTAAAAAAAGATGATATGAATTGTTAGAGCCCGCAACGATGTGGCCATAACATGACGCTAATGCGAGATCTCAACAATATCGGAGGCACGATGTTTGATAACGCGGTTTAGTTTTCACCTACATCAACATATCGACCACCCTGGTCACGGCCACATGCCAGCCGCAACGTCTGGGTGCCTACGTCGCTACTTTGATCATTACAAGTTATATCATTTGTGTTAGGTTTTGTGTCGAATATGTGTACAAGTAGGTTACATGGATTCTATGCTGTAATAGGCATGGTTGGTTTAGAGTTAGAATCGGACTCTAGCCAGGCCTCCACTATATAAAGGGAGACAGCCCTAGTGTAACCATGTAAACGATTCATAATAGTAGCATAGGCAAGAGGAGATCAGCGCCCGACATGTGGTCGTGACCTGTGCAGCCGATGTGCTGCAGTATTGTGGATTGGGAGGAGTGCCCATAATCAAAGCACCGCAGATGTAGGCGAAAGCCGAAATGCGTTAACAAACATCGTGTCTAATGGAGTCGTTCGTGATGTTGCATTGGCACATATCCTAACAGTGGATACTCTAATATAAGGATCAGGATATTAGCCCGACTCAAGCTTTAACATACCCTGCCTATTATACATATTCGACACTAACTCTAACATACTTCGCCTTGACAAATATGTCTAACTTGTCATAGCGTCTTATGCAAATCTGTGTACTCAGATTCTGGTTGCTTATTTTGCAGCTCAAGCCGAGCCGTTCAACGAGTCTGAGTTGGTTTTAGACCTCTTTTATGGAGTAAACACTTCTACCTTGCAACACACAGCTTCATGACTCTAGCTACAATGGTACTCCTCCCACTTTCAAAAATGTGAATCTAATCTCTCTCCATTACAGCCTTGCAAGTCTTCATGATCCTAACGGTCTTTCTATATTGAAACACCATTCCATCATAAATTTTCTAGAGTGGAATTAGATCCCTCCATAGCTTTGGCATATGCTTCACACCCTGAGATATCCAGAAAGCTCCGCCTTGCATCTTGATTGTGACATTCTAATAAAATTATTAGATGTCCCAATATTTTTCCAAGAGAAAACCTAGGTAATTCTTTACATTTTTGCATCTAACATCAGCTTAATTCCAAGTTAATTGCTAATGGGTTGGATTTGATTAAGGGCCCATAGAAGTGGGATTAGCACTTTTAGCCCATGAGGAGGAGCCCAAAGGACCCCCCTGCGCCCTACCCTCCAATAAGACCCTACTCTACTGTTCCTCGCCGACCACTCCACTCCCCACCCCCAGAACTAAATCCTACAGCTCAAGATCCACGATCCTAAGGACGTTTCTGAGGTAAGCTCCATTTTCCCTTAGGCAATTCGTTGTGTAGATGGTACCAATAGCTAGATCTCCTCGAGACGGTCAAAATGCATATGTGGATTGCCCAAATCGATGCTGTTTTCCGTCCGGTAGAGCTCACCGTAGTTAGGACGCTCCACGGCCACCGGAGCCAACCGGCGCTTGCCACGTCGCCCCAGCGTCGCCGCTCGCCGTACCGCGCGCGCGCCACACGCGCCACCCCTGTCGCCGCCTGACACGCGTCCCAGAGGGCCCGCAAAGAGCGTCCGCGCCGGCGATGCCACCAATCACGCCGTGACGCGTGTCCCGGTGGGGTCCACCTACCGCAGCCGTTTTCGATCGCGCCGCCACCTTCAGCCAATCACACCGCAACACGTGTTCCCGTAGCGCCACGTAGACCGTTCCGTCGCCGCCGCCCAATCCCGTAGCGCCACGTTCCCCGTGGGACCCGCCGCTGATGCCGGCGCCGCCCCGTTTTCACCCTACTAGATCCAATCACGGCCGCTGACATGTGGGCCCGTTCGAGCCGTGGCCCCGCTTGTGAAAGGTAGCCGTTTCGTCGCCGCCTCACACGCGACGCGTGGCACCACGTGCCACGCGCACGCGCGTAAATCACGCCGCGGTCACTGACCGGCAAGCCTGCTCGTACCGCGTCAGCCCGAAAGCCACTTGGTGTGACACGTGTCAAGCCAGTGTCATGCCACGTCACCCTCAGGCCAGCACCCCACTGCCACGTGACATGCCACGTCAGCACCACACCGCCCCTGAGTGCCACGTGGCACGCCACATCACCGCCATGTCACTGCCACGTCACTGCCATGCCAGCACCAGCCGTCGCCTCTGTCCAATGGGTCCCATTCGCCAGCCGCTGGGCGCCACTGCCCAGTGGGCCCCACCTGTCAGCCACACGCCACCGCACCGGACTAGGCCGAGCTGAGCCGAGCGCGCGCGGGGAATTTGGGCCGGTTCCGTCGGTTCGGCCCGTTTAAGGGTTATTTGGGTTTTTCTTTTTCCTAGAATCTCTTATTTAGCCCAAAACTTCCCCGAATTGTTTAGGGAGCTCCGTAACTTCAAATTGGATGATTTTAGAGCCTAAAAATCATATTTAAATCCTAGAATTTTTTGTATATTTAATAATTATTTTCTCTGTATTGATCTTGCTGTTATATTATTTGTTGTTCTTATGTTTAGACGGTGGTTACGATTGTTGCCCGGATTGTTGCTCGGAACCGGTGTGGGATTCGCAGAGTGCTGAGTTTTTCGAAGGCAAACATAGTAACATATTCTCTCCTAATTTTATAATATAATTCCCTGTTGTTTACTTTTCTGAATTATCTGCAGTCATGGAATTTAGGCGTGCGTACCTAAGCCTGTTAATAATCCATTAATATGTTTTAGCCACCTTTGTGAACCTGTTATATTTTTCCTAGCCTATCCTTGACTAGATGTGTAGGGCTGCATTTGGGATTCACTATAAAAATTGGGCCTTGTAAGGCGTATACCTCATAGTGGTGATTTTGGATGAAATCTAATCAACTAAAACTAGTGTAGATGGCTTAGGGGAGACCTGACAGAGGTGTTTCCGGGATTGAGGTGGTGTTAAGACGGTCTCCTCTATTAAGGACTCAAGCTTGTGTATTGCTGGACCGAACCTTACCGTACATCCACTTGTGCCTTTGGCCCTGGCTTAATACACTACAAAACCCACTAACCACTGGCTCGTAGGCTGGCCGGTTACGTTTCGTCACTGCTGCCCTAGGGGAGGCTTGCAATCTCCTCTGAGGGGTGTGTGCGTTCCTGAGACCGAATGGCTTAAATGGGGAACGCCCCCGGGTGGTGTCTAGACGTAGTAGGCGCCCTACTGTGGCGGGCACCGACGGGGCCGGGAAACCAAAAGAAAGGGCGGCAAAGTGGTGGGCGTAGTAGGCTGGAAAAGTCTTGTACCGTTTCTCCTAGTGGATGAGACGGGGCTTGTGGGAAAACTTGTACACACTCTGCAGAGTTAAAACTATCATGATAGTCATGTCCACGGTCATGGACGGGGCGAGAGGTTTGCACATGTAGATTCACCATTTTGAATAATTAAACCTAACTAGATTAGGCTGGGATGGGCCTGGTGTGGGATACACTCTATTGATGATCATGCATTCACCATACTAAAACTTGAATAACTAAAATATGACTAGAAGTAGGTTTTGGGTAAAATAACCTAATCCCTCCTTGATCCTGCACTCATATTTAATGATTGCTTGCTGGGTAGCCGCGTACTCATTAAATTGCTCGCGGACATATTTTATTCAGATTACGGTCAGGACCGGGGAGGCCTTAACGAGGGAGCGCAAGGCTAGCTAAGGTGTTCGGGTCGACACCTTGGAGTTCATCATAGATATTTAATTTGAACACTCTGATGTTTTCTGCTTAACGTTTAATTCCGAATGGACTATCAACTGGTATGCCAGTTTGCTTTTGTAATAAAATACTATGGTTACTCATATTTCACTTTAATTAAATATACTGTGATGATTCCACCGTATTGTCCATCACGAGATATTAAAACTGTGATTAGTATCGACTCGTGGTGCTGGATTCCCATTACAAGTACTGGGGTCACGACATTGATCTCGATGGTAGACCTGCCATGGGTAGCCCGGCTCGACGTACCCGACCCAACCCGACCCGACCCAAAAACCTGACTCGATTCGGCCCGACCAGTGCACCTGGTCGGGTCGGGCCTCAATTTGAAGCTCGACCATTGGGTCGGGTTGGTTTAATGAGTACGCAAAATCAGTCGCGCGGGTTCAGGTTTTTGGGTTTCAGGTCAGGTTTTTGGCTTTCAGGTTGGGTTTCAGGCCAGCTGATTTTTTGTCGGGTTTTAGAAAACCCGACCCGAACCCGTCTGAACCTGACAAATGATCAGGTCTACTTGATGGCTCATACTATAATGACATGGTTTCCATCATTCTATCATCACCCAAGTAGGCCAAACAAAATTCCTAGTTGTTTATGAAGAGAATTACTTTTTTGTGTCAATTGAAAAGACCAACTAAATCAAGCATTCACACTCTAATTGACCACATATTTAATATCGAGAGAACATTATCACCGTCGCTTTTCGAGTCACGCATAGCCATTGCTTAATTAGCACTTGCTCGTTCCTTCCTTCGTTGGTTCAATCTTATGAAACATGGTTTGCACCACCCTTAAGACAAATCCTTGATCTTATCACCTAATCCGTTCGCCTCAAATAGATTCCTAGTTGGGCCTGCTTGATCCAATCTCCTCTTGTCATAGATCGCTGCTGACCTTGTTATCCAGTTTGACCTTTCCAATCAAACTACCATTGGCCTCCTTGAGCACCACTCCTTTAGAACATCATATCTCATGTGTTGTTCTAAAATCTCTTTCAGAACCATCATCACATGCTTTCTTCTAAAACATGTGTTCAAATCGGTCGAAATGAGTTGCAGATTTTGAGTTCTTTTGGTATCTACGAAAAATTGATCAACTAGTGCAAAGAAGTGTAAATAGACTACGAGCTAGTCCATGATATCAACTAGCAAATATATAGAATGAAGGATAAACGATCTAACGGTTGTTCCTAACTCGATGAGCAGTTCAACCGAGGATCAAACTTAATCCATACAACACTTACATGGGTGTACATTGAATTGATCGAAAAGATGGCGCACAACAAGATGATCGAGATCGAGAATACGTTGAAGCTACATTTAATTGGGCCTAATATAATGAAAGTAGATGAAAAGTAAGCAACTTGCAAAGGTAATTTGTATTTGATAGTGGGGGATGACTTACACGTCCTCAAGCCAAGTATTTATACAGGTATGCAGCCACCACAACTATTGTCGTGTTTATTATGAAAACTATCAATGCATTCTTATTTAACTCTAATTTCCAACAGAAACTCTTTTTTGCTTTGGCCCATTTTTACAGCTCACGGTCTTTCCTTAATCCATCTAGTGCTGGCCCATAAAAGCCCAAATCATCTTGATCTCTAGAAATAATTTTGGCATCAATGGATATCGTGCCTATATACTCTAACAAACTTTAGTTGGGAGTTGGGACAATGTTTGGCTATAAACCAAACAGCTCTGTATGTTATCAGTAAACAGTTGACTAGTAAGGTGTCGATATTCTAGGTGCTCGACTTGTTATAAGTCCAGGATCAGTATACCAGTTGGATCTTAAAATCAGGTGGAGGATTTAATTTATGTATCTAGATGTAGCAAGTCTTTACTGCAAAATTTATCATGTCTTAATATCTGGATGTTGCTGGTCGCTAATAGTCAATTGCAAAATGTATCATATAAGGCCCTTTTAGGCTTTTACTAATGCAGACTTCTTTTATAACTAAAACAGTGACACTACAGAATGAAAAACGCAAAGAAGATTTATACCTTTTGGATGAGATGGCAAGTGCACATGCAAGGGCCACTCTCTTTCTATGGTTCAATTCAGAAAGGGTGCAACAGCAGAAAGGTAGGGATAGAGCATAGAGGAATACCTCTCGAAAGCATTGTCCTGATTTGGAAGCATATCCAGCAGCATATCCAGATTTTGCTAGCCATCTCTGCCCTATATATATGCTAATGTACAATTCAATGCACAGGGCAAGAAAAAGATTGTGCACAAAAACATAATCTGAGAAAAATCAACAGCAGACCAACGACCTTCAGGGTGAGAATCACAGTGCAGTTCTCCTCTGGCATGGAGGCCAATGTAGCAGGTGTTGATAGCAGGCTATGCTATAGCCGTCCCTGCCAAAGGAGAATTGCCCTGCCATTCAGGATAAACCCTGTTTCGATCTTGTTCGTAATTTGCAGGCCAATGATGGAATGATAAAGGTATCGTAAGCTTTTTTATTTATGATTTTTTTTAAAATTTTTTCTTCATAATTGTTGTAGAGATTGTTCTTACTCGTACTGTATTCGATCCAAACAGACAAAACCTAGTGGAACAACATTTCTTGCATGAGGCTGTGTACCTCAACGACGGGGAAAACACGATTTTACTTTGTTTTATTTAAAAGCGGTTTTTGAATTTAATGGGATTTATCCCAACTCCACGTCATTAGATACAAATTTATTATTTTAAAATGATTATATAAATTCAAGAGATTGCGAGTACCAAACTTCCAGAATTCATACATTTTTATATGAATTTTGTTAATTACATCTCACACGGAGAATACCTCTGATTAAGAATTCCAACATGAATATTACATGAAATTGCAACATAAAGAAAATTACAAAATACAAAAAGAAAATAATCTTCGTGTCTTCGGGGCGTCGATGACGGATGCTTTGTCGGAGACTTTTCAATTTAATTTTGTTTTACTAGCGTCATGGATGACTAGTAACTTGGATGCTTTTATGGTGGCATCACAATTTTAATTTTATGCTACTTTGGTTAGCACGATATATGAGGCAAATATTTTGGAATGCCTTTATGAGTGCATCCTAATTTGATATGTATAACAATTTTCCCATGGTAATATATATGATGGCAAATTTTATATTGTTGCATTAGGCAACATTTTTTTATGCGCGCATATTTTAGGCATGTATACGCTAGCCTACGCACATGCATATAGACATATGATCTGACCTTTTCTTTTCGGTTGGGATGCGATCTTATTTATCCTTCATGAAGATTTAATTTAGTCATGCACAAAAATATATACTCTATATAGAGCTAAGTATGGGAATTTACTTTAACCACACACGCATGAATATACTCTATATGTTGAGTTGTGAACGAAATTTATTTTTAGGTCATGCACATGTACACTCTATATGTTGAGTCGTGCACGAAATTTATTTTTAGGTCATGCACATGTATACTCTATATGTTGAGTCGTGCACGAAATTTATTTTTTAGGTCATGCACATGTATACTCTATATGTTGAGTCGCGCATGAAAATTTATTTTGACCATGCACATGTATACATATACTACTAATTATTTTTTTAGTCGTTTGAGTGATATCATGCGCTAAGCATGACAAATTGACAATGATTTAATTCATTATCATTGCACATGCACAAATTTGATGGTTTGGCCGTTTTGATGATCATTACCACTAACCAAATTTTAGGCTATGCTACTTTCCTTGCCATGTATATTGACGGTGTTGCATCAAATTTTAGCTCATGCAAATATCTTTCGTTGGGCCTACATTTATTGATGGTGACCTCAGTTAATTTGAAGATCAACTAGAAGCATACATATCTTTTTATACGGCCCTTGCCCATATTCATGGACTGCTTTTAGCTTCGACCAACGCGTTCTTTTACAACACGCGGTGTAATTTCGGCTGACCTATATATATATATGCATGCGTCTATACAAGATATGATTGGTTTTGTTTTTCACGTGCTAGCTACTTTTTACTCATGCCAGGCATTTTGATTTTTTACGTTGGCATATATAGCACAAGTTTGTAGTCATCTTTCATGCTCGATATACATGTAGACGCTAATTAAATATGAGACCATATATGCAGCGTATATGGTAAGCAATACATGCAACTTAGTGCTATCTTCTCATGAACGATTGCATTTTCTAGCCAACGGTTGCGTGCATTACTCATATAACACAGCAGTATCCAACATTCTTCTTGGTAAGGCTTATCCAGAGATGGATCTCTTTCATGGCCTTGATATGAATCAATAAAGAATATCACATATGATGATCCTTTGCTAAGAATTTTGAAAGTATGATCATCCAGTGCTTTGATAGCCATACATATGCACCATTCCAGATTACTATCTCCATGAACAAACCCTTCATGCTTTTAACTTATGCAATTTCTTTGAAAGCTACACTGATTATACCCATGCGGCCGACGTTGGCTGATTTTATCGGCAGCATCATGGGTATATATGTACCGATTCATTTGATTATTTTAGTGCACAATGTGCAGAAAAAGTTAACCACGAGCCTTTTATATCATCGTGATTGACAAAATGCATGTGTATGCAAGCTAACAATGCATGAACTTTTCACTAGCACTAGCATGCATCATGATCCATGAAACTGAGATGCAAGACCAGACTTGGGATATCCGTATGCGCATACGCAGCATATCTGCCTTTCTGTGCATATACGCAGCGTATCTTTCTTTGTATACATGCATATACGCAGCGTATTTTCTTTTCTATGGGCTGGTGCTAAGAGACATTAGGGCCTTGATTTTGTGATTTTAGACCCCACATCACCTTGCAAGTTGCAACCGAACAACGGGGCCAATGCTAAGGGATGCGAAGGCTCTTCCTCTTTTGATGCGAATTCATGGCGAGTTTGATCCGTAGAGAAGCACCTCATTCATACAACGGGGCCGAATCCAAAGTGCTAGAGAAGAATAGAAGATGAAGGAACGAGTATCAACCTGTCCTCACAGATACTCCTCATCATGTATCCATCAAAGACTTCGTGCCTCATTGAACGGGCTCTTATATGCTCTTTCCTCATCATATCATCAACCCTATCCGCCACCATGTTGCCTTGTCGCCTTGCCAAGTTAGCATCATTTGGTGTGGCGAAATCAACCCACGCACGACGATTATGGCATCGACGGCATTGATGACGCGCTGGGGAGAATGAAGTTTGATTTGATGGCAATGTATATTGGTGTGGAAGATGACAGTGGATCCGAAAGACTAACAGTTGGGTCTACTCAACCCATTGTGATGTCTTTTGATGAAACATACACTCCCTCCCATTGGAGTGCACGCTCACCTTTTGTAGTGGGATTGAAATCAACGGATTTATGGACCGATGAAGGGACAAACTCGGGCGCATCGACCCGGAGTTGAGATTTTGTGTATAATGCTTGCTTAGGTGAAGATGTATCACATTCCACCATCGGGCCGGGCTTTTTATTTATAGCTAGCCCGCAATGGAGGTTGTTCATCCAACACCATCGCCTTATCTTTTGGAAGTGGTGATGATGTCAGCCTTGCTGCAGCTCCGAAAGGCGCTGCCCCCAGTATGCTTTTCTTTAGCTTCGACGAAGCTGCCCCCAGCGGCTTATGTGCCACTTGGGACGAACCCGGGTTTGGTGAAGTTGCCTTCAATGCTGGGAATGCCTCTTTCACCGTCTTTTCAGCGGGCCGGGTGATGATGAGATAACCACCCCCTTCATCTTCATGTTTGTTGATCAAGGTGTGGTCGGTTATTGTTGAAGCATGCTCTTTCATGGAGCCCTCCGTTCCATACGGAGGGGCCACATACTCACCAAGGGTTGTGAGGCGGAACCGCGACGATGGATCACGGCTCACCTTTTTAGCCCCAGCCGCCTTTGGGGCACGGCTAGTGGAAGTTGAGTCATCGAAGACGGCCTTGCATATAGTCAAGTGCCCCCTTTCAAAGGACTCTTTTGATGCTTTCTTTGCAGCAGCCCGCATCCTTCTTTTAGCGGACTTGGAAAGCACGGGTGTGAAGCCATCCAACTGAGTGGAGGTTGCTTCTTGCCCATGGTGCACCACGTTTGGTGATGCGGCAGTTGTTTGAAGTGAAGACGTACTCGTTGCGGCCGGGAAAGGCCCAACAGGAATGTACATCCAAAGGGCACCCAGGGGGAGCATGATGAACTGTTGCGCCATCCCTTCATGTAAAGAAAACAATATATGAGTTTTCTTGAATGCACAAATATATTTCAGCGACATAATGCACATTAAATGTCGCATGCCATGCAAATAAATTTCAAAAACCATATGTTGCAATTTCATGTTGGAATTCAAAGATGAGGGGGAAAGTTTGTCCCACCGAGCATGCCGGAATCTGAACGACGGGGAAAACACGCTTTTTGCTTTGTTTTATTTTAAGCGGTTTTCGAATTTAATAGGATTTATCCCAACTCCACGTCATTAGATACAAATTTATTATTTTAAAATGATTATATAAATTCAAGAGATTGCGAATACCAAACTTCCAGAATTTCATACATACATTTTTATATAAATTCTGTTAATTACATCTCACACGGAGAATACCCCTGATTAAGAATTCCAACATGAATATTACATGAAACTGCAACATAAAGAAAATTACAAAAGACAAAAAGAAAATAATCTTCGTGTCTTCGGGGCGTCGATGACGGATGCTTTGTCGGAGATTTTTCAATTTAATTTTGTTTTACTAGCGTCATGGATGACTAGTAACTTGGATGCTTTTATGGTGGCATCACAATTTTAATTTTATGCTACTTTGGTTAGCACGATATATGAGGCAAATATTTTGGAATGCCTTTATGAGTGCATCCTAATTTGATATGTATAACAGTTTTCCCATGGTAATATATATGATGGCAAATTTTATATTGTTGCATTAGGCAACATTTTTTTATGCGCGCATATTTTAGGCATGTATACGCTAGCCTACGCACATGCATATAGACATATG